>JAXQQM020086730.1:0-316368 GCA_034641835.2 Pinus albicaulis
AATAGATATCTGCATAGAGGACAAAATAAATTTTATTACACTAATGATGATCAGGACAAGGGTAAAGCCCCTGAATCTGGAAGTGATAAATAAGGAGAAGAGTTTGCAAGAAATATTTCGGTAGCCATGCAAGATCTTGATAGAGAGATCAAAGAGATGAGAATGGACAGGATGAAGGAATCTCCTGGGAGATTTCATCACTGGAATCATCAACCAGTGAACTAGCCACAAGCTCCAGAACTCTCTACTATGCCTACCTTCTTGGTTGTGGAGAATGAAGGGCCTCAAGATAAAGCATACCTTGAAGACTACTTTGAGGAATATGAGTCTCAGAATCAGAGATTCAAGGACCACTTGAGTTTTCAAGAGTTTTTTCACCTCAAGGACAAAATAAGACCAGGGCATCAGTATAGAGATGGTGGATTCATTCATAATCATGATCGACATCACTCTATCGACAGATTCCTTTTACTCAAGTTTGATGGGTCATCCACGAGTTTTGCCAAAGCATGGGTAGAAAAGTTGGATATCTACTTTCAGTTGAACAAAGTCCCTGAGATGGAAGCCATCAAGATTGCAGTGCTGCACTTTGAAGGTGAAGCACACAAATGGTGGTTCCATGGGTTGTCTACATTGGGCTATGCCAATGTGACTGCCTATTTTGAATTCACTAGGAGACTGGTGGAGAGGTTTGACAGAAAGGATCTAGAAGCACCTTTCATGAGCCTTGCAAAGTTGAAGTAGTTAGGTAATGCGGAATATTATATCTCTGAGTTTCTGAGATTATCTGTTATGGTTCCTCATCTGTCTACAACAATGAGGGTGTACATGTTCATCGATGGCTTGGATGAACCTCTACATGGGTTGGTTAAATCTACCAAGCCCATCACTTTACATGATTCCATTGAGAGGGCTATAGACCTTCAATATGCCTTGCCAAAAGCAAAGGCAACTTTTCAGAACAAAGCCCCTTACCTTTCTAAAGGGAAGGAAGAGAAAGTTGCTTCTTCCAAGGAGAGCTCATTCAAGAAGCCTCTTGATATCGAAGTCTGGAGGGAACTAAGGAAGAAGAGGCTATGTTTCACTTGACAAGAGTCATGGGCACCGAGACATAGATTTTCTACTGGGAAAGCACACTACATAGAAGTCTTCTCAGATTTTGAGGAGGAAGAAGAAGATGGTGAACCAAGAAGAGGTCACAACACTGACAATGTTGAATGATATCCAACACCATCTGGAGATGGGAATGGAGCCTTTGCTCCAATAGGACATACTCTTGCACCTTTGAGATGAGTACCTAATTACATGACCTTAAAATTTCAAGGTTCAATCATGAATCAGAGGGTCTCTATACTGATTGACAGTGAGGCAACCCACAAATTTATTGATGCTCATCTTCTACAGAGGAGGGCAATACCCACATATATTTTTGAGGGATTCTCTTTTTTGGTCCCAGGAGATAGGACAATGAAAATGCATGCACTATGTCCCATCACTTTTAGTCACTATGGGGTCCTACACCTTGGTGGATCACTTTTTTGTAGTTGACATAACAGACACCAATATCATTTTGGGTGTTCAATGGTTGATTACATTGGGGAAAGTCACCATTGATTGGAAGGCTCTGAAAATGGAATGGGTGGACATGAAGAGGGGTGAACCTCAAATGATCCAAGGCATGCATACTTACCCCTCACCTATCACTTCCACACAGACAATAGAGATGGATTTGCGCAGTGGAAGAAAGGACCTCACAGTCCCTTCTCTTATGTTCATGAGAATTCTGCATGGGACATTCTTATCTAGTGCCAAACCACCTAGGAGGCCACCAGATTCAGATCTTGTGGGGAATGCCTCACAAATTTCTGCTCCAAACTTAGATCTAGGAGGGATTGGAGAAATGGAAGACCAAGCTACAGTGCTTGGAGGCTTGGGACAACTCAAGAATAAGGGGGATCTTCTTCCTTTATCACTACCACCCCCTATCATTTTTGGATCTGCACTGTGGGAGGAGAAGGATGGGAGGATCAGCCTTCCAACACACATCTTTGGCATAAGAGATGTCAAATAGGAGACCAACAACATGACAAACACTCCTGTGGATGTATCATTAGCACTGTCATTTTTGAACAGGGTGAATCTGTACTGGAAATCTCAACTGCTTGTAGAGTATTCCAAAGATCTCCACATATGTATGATACTAGATGACATGCAGCAAGAAGAGGGCTACTTAGTCCAAGGGGAAGTCATTTATCATCATGGTAGGGTATTCTTTTATAGAGCTTCCAAGATTAAGTAGAAGATACTACAAGGGGCATACAAAGAGTTCTTTTTCAGCCATATGCAGTCAGTGAAGATCTACACCCTAATCATGAGGAGCTTTGATTGGGAAGGCTTGAGTGGGGAACTACATCAACACTTTCAAGAGTGCATAAGCTATGTGGAGTTGGGGCAGCCAAGGGACTCTATGCAAGAGTCATTCCAACCCTCTCTTCCTTCTTTTGGGAGGGGGGAAATGCCCATGCACAACTCCATGTGTATGAGGGACTATGATGGTAAAGAATATGATCATGTAAATCAAGTTTCATTTTCTGATTTATCACATTATTTTACAATTTTTTTGCAGCATATGACTCCTAAAGGGAGTGATATATCATATAAATCTCATGGCATTTGTTGGGCCAATAGGGTTTCTGAACTTGGCCACTCCCTTGTTGTGCAAAGGGAGATTCCTTTTCATAATGGGTGCTTCCCAAAGGCACCAAACATATCTGACACCTTCAGTTATGTTAAGATGACTTATGCAGCAAATGTGTTGTGGGAAGGCCACTTACCACACCTTGATCTAATGCAGGTAGGAAGTGCACTGCATTGGCATCCCATGTGGGATTTTGACCCACCTCCTCATGCTCAAATTTTTGTTTGTGTATATGTAATTTTGCTTCCATACTTGGATGACATATTTATGCTATTTATGGGACTGTATGGAGGGAGGATGGGCAGTTTTTATGTACCACATGGAATGGAAATTCTCTATGTACCTCATGCTACATTTTTTAGAGATAGAATTGCTCCAACCATGTTTATTTCTGTTGAATTTTTCACTCCTTGTGGGATGGATTATGTACATCTTATGATGACTAAGGAGGAACAATTCATGATGGGTTGGCTTGGTGAACACTTGGCTTATCAGGAGAGCTTGATCCTTCATGGTGTCACCAATGGAGGAGGAGAAGTATTGCAGCACTCACCCTATTAGTTTCTTGAGGACAAGCAACATTTTTGAGGGGAGGACTGTAATATTCCTACTTAGCCTAAGCTAAGAGGAATATACATTTTTGTTTCATTTTCTGTGGGATGAATAAATGAATAAAGGAGGACATGTAAAAATCCTGAAAATAATGAATAAATCAATGCCCATATGAACAAGGATAAATCTGGGCCATGTAAACAAAACATTTGCAGGTGTGAATGGGTTTGAGCTATGAGACTGGGTCAACCTTGACCAAATCTACAACGCAGTCTAGATGCAATGTACCTCATGGATGGACAACGCAATTCTAGATGGAGGCCCCTCATGTGAAAGGAGTAAATTCATTAAAGTGGTTTAGGGTTTGAAAATACTTTCATCTTATAAAAGGGAGAGGAGAGCAGCAAGAGAAGGTTGTTGATTATGCATATTTCTGAGTATATTGTCTGTTTAGATAAATACCATTCTCTATTGTTTAGCTGAGAATAGTGTTGCTTAGCACTTGGGTGTTCTTATGCAGGAATCCCACCTCTTCCATTGAGGATTTCTTGGAGGAGTCTTGCTGATTTCATCTACTATCAGGCATTTGGCCAAGCTCATCTTCCAACTACAATGTTGATCCTATTTAGGATTGGGTTTTCCTTGCAAGGTGTAGCAAGTGGAGGCTAGATATGCTTAGATTTAGGCCATTTCAGACCCTCTTTTCACTGGGAAAGTCTTATATCCCATGGGAAAGAGAGTTCTGAACCTTTGGAGCTGATATTTCATATCTTGGCATCAGGCCAACTCAGTGTTTCAAGCTACAACGCAGTTTCCCTTCCAGGACTGTGTTATTTTCAAAGAGGGAATTGTAGGGTGTTTTGACCCACTTTTTGAGGAGAGATCTCTGGTGCTGGGCTTTGACTTCCACTTTGGTGATCCATGGATTAGCTTGCTGATCCATGTTCTGAATAGGTCTGATCTATTTCTAATGTAAAACATCCTCAGAAATTTCTGAATAATATTGCAGATCTGCTACTTTAATCTCAGATCTACTCTCTATATTACATGATTTGATCAAAACCCCAAGGGGATCTTGTAAAGGAGCCTTTCTAGTGTACAGATCTGAAATGGATCTAATATTTTGTACAAAGATCTACTATAGATATGAAGTGTAACATACAGCTACTGCAGCTCTTATAAAAATGTTGTTAAGCTATTTTGTAGTTAATACATGTGTTGCAGCCCTTTTTCTTGAGGAGTTTCTTCTATTTTGTCTTTCACATTCTATTGTATACTGTAAGGGCATCATTATGGATCTATTTTGCCGATGTTTATATAAAATTTGATCCTTATTCTTGGTCTCCTACTCATTCTCTCAAGACTTCATTATTTTTGAAGTATTTTTTTGCACCTAGTTGCAGCCCTTCTCTTTGGGTGTTTTTTCAGCTAGATTGGGTAGTGGGAGATCTATTTACCACTCCTAGTTTGATTTTTTTTTTCTCTCCTTTTGGATCTAGACACTAGATCCACTATTATAAGGGATCCAAGAGCTGCAAACTCATTTCAGTGCACAGATTTCCCAGAAGTGCATTATTCCAGTAGCTTTTTTGTGTATGCCCATTTTGGGATATTACAGTGGTATCAAAGCTTCTTTCTTGGCATAGCCTGTGCTTTTCATTGAAAAGATGAAACCAAGATGGATTTAGGAGATGATGAGCCTCTTACTAATAGAGAGAAGAGATATCTGCATCAAGGACAAAATAAATTTGATTACACTAATGATGATAAGGACAAGGGTAAAGCCCTTGGAAGTGATAAAGAAGGAGAAGAGTTTGAAAGAAATCTTTTGGTAGCCATGTAAGATATTTCTAGAGAGATCAAAGAGATGAGAATGGACAGGATGAAGGAATCTCCTGGGAGATTTCATCCTGGGGAAAGCTCTAGCATATCTCACCACTGGAATGATCAACCAGTGAACCAGCCACAAGCTCCACAATGCTCTACTATGCCTACCTTCTTGGCTGTGGAGAATGAAGGGCCTCAAGAGCAAGCATCCATTGAAGAATAATTTGAGGAATATGAGTCTTAGAATCATAGATTCAAGGAACACTTGAGTTTTCAAGAGTTTTGTCACCTCAAGGACAAAAGAAGACCAAGGCATCAGTATAGAGATGGTGGATTCATTCAGAATCATGATCGACATCACTCTATGGGCAGATTATTTTTACCCAAGTTTAATGGGTCATCCACGAGTTCTGACAATGCATGGGCGGAAAAGCTAGATATTTACTTTCAGTTGAACAAAGTCCCTAAGATGGAAGCCATCAATATTACAGCACTGCACTTTGAATGTGAAGCACACAATTGGTGGTTCCATGGGTTGTCTACATTAGGCCATGCCAATGTGACTGCCTATTATGAATTCACTAGGATACTGGTGGAGAGATTTGACAGAAAGGATCCAGAAGCACCTTTCATGAGCCTTGCAAAGTTGTATTCAGGTAATGTATAATATTATATCTCTGAGTTTCTGAGATTATCTGTTATGGTTCCTGATCTGTCTACAACCAGGAGGGTGTACATGTTCATCGATGGCTTGGATGAACCTCTGCATGGGTTGGTTAAATATACCAAGCCCATCACTTTTCATGATTCCATTGAGAGGGCTAGAGACCTTCAAGATGCCTTGCCAAAAGCAAAGGCAAATTTTCAGAAAAAAGCCCTTTACCTTTCTAAAGGGAAGGAAGAGAAAGTTGCTCCTTCCAAGGAGATTTCGTTCAAGAAGCCTCTTGATATCGAAGTATGGAGGGAACTAAGGAAGAAGAGGTTATGTTTTAATTGCCAAGAGTCATGGGCACTGGGACATAGATGTGCTATTGGGAAAGCACACTACATATAAGTCTTCTCCGATTTTGAGGAGGAAGAAGAAGATTATGAACCAAGAAGAGGTCACAGCGTTGACAATGTTGAAGGAGATCCCACACCATATGGAGATGTAAATGGAGAATTTTCTCCAATAGGAGGTACTCTTGCATCTTTGAGAGGGGTACCTAAGTACTTGACCTTAAGAGTTCAAGGTTCAATCATGAATTAGAGGGTTTCTGTACTGATTGACAATGGGGCAACCCATAACTTTATTATTGCTCATCTTGTGTAGAGGAGGGAAATACCCACTAATACTTTTGAGGGATTCTCTATTTTGGTCCCAGGAGATAAGACAATGCAATTCATGCACTATGTCCCATCACTTTTAGTCACAATGGGGTCCTACACCTTGGTGGATAAATTTTTGTAGTTGACATACCAAACACCAATATCATTTTGGGTGTTCAATGGTTGATTACATTAGGGAAAGTCACCACTGATTGGAAGGCTCTGCAAATGGAATGGGTGGAAATGAAGAGTGGTGAACCTAAAATTATCCAAGGCATGCATACTTACTGCTCACCTAAAACTTCCACACAGACAACATAGATGGCTTTGCGTAGTGGAAGCAAGGACCTCACAGTCCCTTCTCTTATGTTCATGAGAATTCTGCATGGGACATTCTTATCTAGTGGCAAACCACCTGGGAGGCCACCAGATTAAGATATTGTGGGGAAGGCCTCACAAAGTGCTGCTCCAAACTTATATCCAGGAGGGATTAGAGCAATGGAAGACCAAGCTACAACGCTGGGAGGCTTGGGACAGCTCAAGAATAAGGGGTATCTTCTTCCTTTATCACTACCACCCCCTCTCATTTCTAGATCTGCACTATGGGAGGAGAAGAACGGGAGGATCAGCCTTCCAACACACATCTTTGGCATAAGATATGTCAAATTGGAGATCATAAACATGACAGACACTCCTGTGGATGTATCATCAGCGCTGTCATTGTTGAACAAGGTGGATCTGTACTGGAAATCTCAACTACTTGTAGAGTATTCCAAAGATCTCCACACATGTATGATACTAGATGACATGCAGCAAGAAGAGGGCTACTTAGTACAAGGGGGAGTCATCTATCATCATGGTAGGGTCTTCTTGTCTAGAGCTTCCAAGCTCAAGCAAAAGATACTACAAGGGGCATACAAAGAGTTCTTTTTTAGCCATATGCAGGCAATGAAGATCTAGACCCTAGTCATGAGGAGCTTTGATTGGGAAGGCTTGAGAGGGGAACTACATCAACACTTTCAAGAGTGCATGATATATGTGGAGTTGGGGCAGCCAAGGGACTCTATGCAAGATTCATGCCAACCCTCTCTTCCTTCTTTTGGGAGGGGGGAAATGCCCATGCACAACTCCATGTGTATGAGGGACTATGATTGTAAAGAATTTGATCATGTAAAGAAAGTTTCATTTTCTGATTTATCAAATTATTTTACCATGTTTTTGTAGGCTATGACTCCTAAAGGGTGTGATATATCATATATATCTCATGGCATTTTTTGGGCCAATATAATTTTTGAACTTGGCCACTCCCTTGTCGTGCAAAGGGATATTCCTTTTCATGATGGGTGCTTCCCAAAGGCACCAAACATATCTGACACATTAAATTATGTTAAGATTACTTATGCAAAAAATGTGTGGTGGGAAGGCCACTTACCACACCTTGATCTAATGCAGGCAGCAGATGCACTGTGCTGCCACACATATGGGATTTTGACCCACCTTCCCTCGAAGCTCAAATTTCTATTTGTATATATATGTAATTTTGCTTCCATACTCGGATGACATGGCTGTGCTATTGTGGGACCGTATGGAGGGAGGATGGGCGAGCTTAGGGCGTACCACATGGAATGGAACTTCTCTATGTACCTCATGCTACATGTTTTAGAGAAAGCATTGCTCCATCCATGTTTATTTACCTCGCTGAATTTTTCACTCCTCAGTGGGATGGACTATGTACATCTTATGATGACTTTGGAGAGGGAACAATTCATGATGGGTTGGCTTAGTGAACACTTGGCTTATGAGGAGGAGCTTGATCCTTGATGGTGTCACCAATGGAGGAGGAGAAAGTCTCGCAAAGCCTCACCTATCCACGACTGTCTTGAGGACAAGCAACATTTTGGAAGAGGGAAGAAGGCCTGTAATATTCCTACTTAGCCTAAGCTAAGAGGAATATACATTTTTGTTTCATTTTCTGTTGCATGAATGCATGAATAAAGGAGGACATGTAAAACTCCCCGAAAATAAATGAGATAAATCAATGCCCATATGAGCTGAGGATAAATCTAGGCCATGTAAATAAAACACTTGCGAGGTGTGAATGGGTTTGAAAGGCTATAGTACTTTGGGTCAATTCCTTTGACCAAATCTACAACGCGCCTAGATTCAATGTACCTCATGGATGGACACCCACGCTTTTAGATGGAGGCTCCTCATGTGAAAGGGAGCTAATTCCATTGAAGTGGTTTAGGGTTTGACAGAGGCTTCCATCTTATAAAAAAGGAAGAGGAGAGCAGCAAGAGAGGGTTGTTGATTGTGCATATTTCCGAAAATATAGTATGTCTCGTCTTTGTGACATATACCATTCTCACTATCATTTGGGCGAGAATAACGCCGCTTAGCACGGGTGTTCCTATGGAGGAATCCCACCTCTTACATTGAGGATTTCTTGGAGCACTTGCTGATTTCATACATTATCAAGCATTTGGCCGAGCTCTCATCTTCCAACTACGTATTGATCTGGATCCCGTTTTAGAATGGGGTTGTCCTTGTAAGTCAGTAGCAAGTGGAGGCTAGATCGCGATGGGATCTCAGGCCATTTCACGCCTCTTTTCACTTTGGGAAAAGTCTTATATCCCATGGGCAAGAGAGTTACGAACCTTTGGAGCCGATGTTGCATATCTTGGCATCGTAGCCAGCTGGGTGTTTCAAGCTATAGCAAAGTTTCCCTTATAGAGGGCTGGCGTTATTTTCAAAAGAAGAAATTCGCGTGAGTGTTTGACCCACTTTTGAGAGAGAGATCTCTAGTGCTAGGCTTTTCCTTTCACTTTGGTGATCCATGGATTGGCTTGCTGATCCGTGTCTCCGTACATATCCGATCTATTTCTAATGTAAAACAATTTCAGAAATTTCATGAATAATATTACTGACCTGCTACTTTCAATCTCGGATCTACTCTTTGTATTTACTTGATTTGATCGAAAAACAAGGGGATCTTGTAAAGGAGCCTTTCTGGTGTACGTGTCCCGAAATGGATCCGATATTTTATACAAATATCTGCATCTATATCTAGAGTGTAACATACAAATGTTGCGGCTCTTATAAAAACGATGTTAAAGCTATTACTCGCAATCAATACATGTGTTGTAGCCCTCTTATCCGAGGTGTTTCTTCTATTTTGTCTTCTACATTTTGTTGTATACTGTAAGGAGCATCATTATGGATCTGATTTGCTGCCTGACTTGCCTAAAGCTGTCCTTACTATTGGTCTCTTTCTTGTGCTCTCAAGACTACGTTATTTCTGAGAGTAGTTTGTTGCACATACAGCCGCAACCCTTTCTCTTTGGGTGTTTTTCCCGGCTAGACTAGGTGGTGGTGGGATCCGTTTACCACACCCAGTCCCTTGATTTTTTTCTTTCCTTTTGGATGTAGGCACTAGATCCACCGATCTAAGGGAACTAGGAGCTTTAAACTCATTTAAGTGCACATATTTCCCCGTATGTGCATTATTCCTGCGAGGCTTTGCTTTGTGTATTCCCATTTTGGGATATTACATCTTTTTCCTTTCTACCTTGGAAACATGGTAATATATTGATGATCCAAAAGATCCTCGAGTGTGACACATCTCGTTTCTTCCCAGAAAAATCTTCTTTTGGTGTACTCATCCCAAGAATCTAAACGAGGACTCTTGATATAACGGATGGCCCATTGCGTTGCGTAAGCTTTCGTCCCACAAAGTGCGGAGAAGGTAGGCCCCGATCATGCAACATCGCCCATGCGCGATCCCAAAATACTTATGTTCTTCCTCCTCGGCCCACCCCATTCTATTGTGGGTTATGGAGTTTTGTCAACTCCCATCACATGCCTTCCTTTTTCACAATAATTTTTAAACTAATTCGACACATATTCACCATTATTATCGCTCCTAAGAGGCCTAAATTTCATGCCGCGATTATTTCTCAACAAGTGCTTTAAATTCAACAAATTTAGAGAATGTCGAGTATTTATTTTGCATGAATAAAATTCAGCACTTACATGAGAAATCATCTACAAATATAACCTTAATACTTGTGCTTGGTCGCGGAGGTGCCGTCGTAAAAGGTCCATAGACATTAGAGTGGATCCTTTTCACGATTGCATGCACCCTTCTATCCCGATAATTTAAGGTGGATTTTGTGTACTTCCCAAAGGTACGACCTTTCCATGTATTACTGATACTCTAGTGCTCCATTGGGGATACCTATGGTGATATCCTACATGATTCTTCAAAGCTTCATTATGAAAATGGCCTAAGTCTTCATATTCCATAATTCGTCGACATCTCGGCCTATAGCGTTTCTCCACCTTTGTGCTCAAAGAAGCACGGTACCGCCACATCCGGCCTATAGGGGTTCTTCACCCGGTTCGATATGCTACACTTGTCTTGTGGCGATGTGCCTCAAGAATGGCTTTCCTTGTCGAATATCACATCATAACCATGGTCTTCCAACACCACAGTTGGAAACCAAGTTCTTCTTTAGACCGCGAACAAACATCGCATCCTTGAGTCCGAGAGAGGGTAGCTAGACTCCCACTAAAAAAAGGATACCGTAGCGATACCATTCATGCAATACCTCCCATCTTCTAACATCACAATGTGCATCGCGGGAGTGTATCTCCTGCAAAGTACTCAAAATTACTTCCGGTTTCTTGTCATATGGAATGAGGCACCACTATCCAGATACTCACACACTACCCATCACTATGCTTTCCATTCATGCTGATGAGGGTGAAGTCCAACTCCAAATTGAGAATCCAAAGATTCACCTATCACTCTTCTCGAGGGCTTATTTCCTACCTTATTGTGTGTAAACTTCATGGCATAGTGTCCTACAATTCATGGCAAATGCTGAAAGCACTTGATTTTGGACAAGTATTTCTTCTTTCCCTTGACTCATAATCTCCTTTGGATTGGGATTTATTCCCTTTCCCTTTATTTTCTTTCCGTCCAAGGCACAATTTTCCTTTATCCTCAACCTTGGATGAAGTTCCATCTGCAATCGTTGCTCCGCCTTGTTCTATTCCACGCAATGGGATTTGTATCATAACCACTCCTAACTTGGTAATTTCTCTCTACCATTTTCACCAAATCTTGATAAGCGTGCTAGCGTTAGGGAGGCCCAAAAGAGATAGAGCTACTAAATCTTCTTCAAAGGATAGTACCAAAAACCCCACCAAGTTCATGACGACATTGTGTAAGCTTTCTTAGAGTGCCGTTGCACTATTTCATTCTTTTGCATTTGATACTTCAAAGATTTTCCTTGAGTGCGAACTTCCTATGGTCACTATTGTTCTCAGCTATCATTTTTTTCCACATCATAAAACAAAAGTCTCTTTCCCATGGAGATTCGAGAAAATATGATCTAAAACTTCCTCCAATGTGATTCTCCTTGCTTTAGCCACATCCTTCTTCCACTAAGCGAGATACTAGGCATCGCATCGTCAGGGGTTTCTGCTCCATCTGTCTTGATGTATTCTAACATAACCCATTTTCATCCAATACATCCTCTATGCGGATCTTCCATGCCACACACATGTGTGGTTCCTTCCAAAGCATACTCGAGCGTAACTCCAATGAAATCAAATTTCCTCATTCGCGGAAGAGCATACCCGCGATACTGATCTTGAAATTCGAACCTCCTACAATGAAAACTTCAAATTCTCTTTCTCTAATATGAATCTAGCGATGATACCATGTAGAAATTATTTGTATATTCAAACTTTATCATGTAATGTACTAAAACATAAAGACTCAAATCTACTTTACCTTCATTTGTCGAAAGCAAATTCACGATCATGAACACATATCAAAAACATGCATCATGAATCAACACACATACACATATATTCATCTAGAAAAGAAAATTCTCAAACCCTTCCTATGTGTATTTCATTAATCAAAGAATATGGATGAATGCAATATTCTTGCTCAAGCCTCGAGTACAACCTACACAACATATCTTTTATCCTCTTCCCTGACTAGCCTGACTTTGGCCAACACTTATCCAATTTTGATTAGCCTCCTAGTTCATATTTCCTTGTGCTTTTCGATGAGGAGTTATCCCCTATTAATTTTGAAAATTTCTCATTGAGAAATGCGCAATCTCATCGGCGCCTTTCTCTCGACCGGCCGTACCACTTGTACAACTTAGAAATTTCTACAGGCGATAGTATACTACCATTGATCTCCAAATTCAACTGGGTAACTTGAATTTCTTGCATGCGTGAGTTAATCTAAGTCACTATCGCTAAGTGGTTAAACAGCGGTTACACCCCACTACTAGAGCTCCCACTAGTTCCTCGATAATTGGAACTACTTTAAGCGACCTTAACTCAATTTATCACATATTCGAGTCCTCTTTCTTGGAGAATAGCGTGACACATAAGCGACAATTGTTAACGATAATCGTAGGTAGCGAGAATGTAATAGGAAACTACTCTCAATTTCCGGGAGCTTCGAATCTCATTTTCTGGGTTCCGGATACATACACTAATCTCACGCTTTGGAAGCGGTCGCGATCGAATCCATGAGAACATCGGTGGATCGGAAGTGCATAAAGTGAGTTTATTTGGAAATAATTGGTACTTGCCGCGTTTGAGTCCCATTTTAAATTTGAAGGGGACATGTTTCCGTAATGTATTTCAACTACCGCTAGAGCCGACGTAAATTTCTCTCGCAGCGGCCATTGTCAACAAGACTTTCACTCAACGCATGGTTTTGGGGTAACGTGGCGTGTGGACTCAACAGAGATCGAAGCGGTGAAGCTTGCTTGAATATTAATGGGAGATGTGGTTATAACATATCAAAACCCTCGCGAGAATTTCTTTTGCCAGTTGTCGCGATGGAACGACTTATATAGACAAATGTCCCAAAGTAATGGTAAGTTTTCTCCATCGCCTTCTACCAATTTGCATTACAAAGCTAAGTTCTTGAATTTTCTTTAAGAGATACATTAAATGCTTTATATGTATGAGTTTTCCTATTCAAATCAAGTATGCTATAGCTTACCGAGAGGAAACTATGGATATGGATCCTTACGAGATACTCAAGATACGGGAGGTCGAAACATTTCGGGGATTATAATAGGTAGATATGATTTAACCTCGAGGTGAATTTGTATTTTGTTTCTATTTTATTTTAGCTTTCTTGTTGGACGAAGAATATCACATTGATATCTATCTCTTTGGTTCAATGCGAGGGCTGCTCCGATCTGTAGGGTTGCACTAGAAGGCACCAATATTGTTCTTAACCATTTATGCAAAGAGGGGAAAACCTCATGGACCTAATGGCTCAACTTCAAATGTGGAGAAATTCCTAAAGGAACATGCTTGTGAAACGCCTACTCGATATTCACTCCTTCACCTCAAGAAGATCACAAACAACTGCGGAAAAAATTGTGAGAAGGAGGTTATGGTGTTGTGTACAAAGAAAGCTTTCCAAATGGTGCTCTAGTGGGCTGTAAAAGATTCTCGATAGGCATAGGCACAACGAAACCCATTTCCGGGGAAAATTTTAAGGATGGAAAATTATCTTGAAGTTTAAAAAATTGGCGAATCTCGCTAGTCACTAATATGCAAACTTTAAGCAATTTTTATTGATATATTTGTAAAATTATGCAAATTTCCTAATGATTTTATATATACTCTCTATATAATGTTGGCGATTTTTAACGTAAAATAATTTTATATTGTAAAATTTAGGCGAATCATTTTTATAAAACATTGGAAAATGGCAAATATGAAAAATCATGGAAAAGTAGCCACAATTCGACGAATATTAACCCCTAGGGCTTTTCCATGCCCATTTCATGAATGAAGTGGGCTGCCACTGGACTGGCGAAATCCATCATGTTAATTTGGTTCGACATGTGGGGGTATTGTTTTGAAAACCCTACAATGCGACACCGGTATATGAGTACATGGCCAATGGATCTCCGAGATAAATTTATATTTGCGGAGGTAAAGAGAAAGGAGCATATCTTAATGTGGGAGAAAGCTCGTATTCAATTGCTTTGGGTGCAGTCTTTGTGGAATTGCATATTTACACCATGGCCTGTGATAAGCACATCA
Source organism: Pinus albicaulis (assembly GCA_034641835.2). Lineage (NCBI taxonomy): Eukaryota > Viridiplantae > Streptophyta > Pinopsida > Pinales > Pinaceae > Pinus > Pinus albicaulis. The sequence goes on from JAXQQM020086730.1 coordinate 14,492, forward strand.
TACACTTACGACATCAAACCTCACAATATATTTTTGGACGCCAAATTCACACCAAAGTGTTCGATTTTTGGTCTGACTGCAGGAAAGGGAGACGACCATGTGTCCATGACGGCGTCTGGGAGAGGGCAACGCGGATATGTTTCCCTAAAAGTGTGTGATGACGATATGGGCGTGTGAGCATAAACTCGGATGTCTATAGTTTCGGTAATTCTTTTTGCTAGGGTGCCGAAAGACATCGATTTGAAGGTGAGTCATTTCACGTCAGATTTACTTTCCTGAATGGGTTTTCAAGTCATGGAGAGCGCAGAGTGAAAGAGATTGAGAGGAGGGGAATTGGAGATCGAGAAGATGAGGAAATGGAAAAAAAGACTCACGAGGTTGGAATGTGGTGCATTCGATGAAACCAGGTGATTTTCCTTTCATGAAGCGCAGGATTGTTCAAATGATGGAAGGAAATGGAGACGACGTGACGCATCCTCCCTTGCTCCTTCGATCCTCGGGTTGCGGAAGCGGAAGAAAAGCCTTCACCGTCTGGAGGCGGCGTTTGAACCTTCGTCAATCAGAAATAAGTCCTTAAATGACTTTGTAACTCTAATATGGATGACTTTGTAACTCGTCATAATATGGATCTAGCTCGCAAAAACTTGCTCGTGTCCTACTTACGACATCTTCGATGGATTTTAAATCCTCATGCATATCGAGCCCTTTAATTATGTTGTTTATGATGACTACTTCTATTCATGTCGCCCATAAGAAAGGTCGAGACCATAATAATAAAAGGAGTTATAACATTCCATGATTAAGCTCATCTCTTCAAAAGCACGCTCTCCCGAATAAGCCCCATGAACTTTCATCCAAGCGTGCATCAATAATTGGGAAGTATCCTTTTGTATCTAAGTGGCTGCAGACCAGCTGAGATCGGAGAAATTTCGATGAGAATAAGCGGAGTGTAGCATATATTTATTTCCTATGGGATTTATTTTTGTAAGATTTATGTTGGTGGTTATATGATTTGCTTCATTATATGAAGTATTATCGAAATTTATTGTTACTGATTGTGATGTTTTAATTTGTGTTTTAACTTGTAATATATTTATTTGCTTTTCTTAAATATTTTTATTATAAATACTTTTTTCCATTTTGATTAAAATATTTAATTATTTATGTAATTTGTTTGAATTTCTATAAATAATTTGTTTGATTTTTGTTATACTTTTATATATAAAATATTATAATATTACAAATATCTAACCTTTTTTTAATAAGTGATTGTTGATTTTTGTTATATAAATAATAATAATAATAATAATAATATAAATATCTAATTACTTATTTTTTTCCATTTCTAATATAAATATCTTTTCCATCTTATATCTTTTCTATTTTTATGTTTCAAGTATTCTAGGGTGATGTGGATTTTTGTTTTTTTATATTTATAACTTTTTCTTTTCACGCATTGTGGGCAAAGAAATCATTTGAGATGCTTTCACATGGATAGAATGAATTTTTTTAAAATGATAATTTTCAATTATCATATTTTTCTTAATAAATTTTAACACTATAATGAATATATATATTAAATTATGAGAAATTTTAAATGTTTAATGATGTATCACGGATATATATTGAGTTTAAAAATCATTATATTGATTCATAATTTATTTGTTATTATCTATATGTTTTATTTTCGATTATATATTATTCAAATAATTATCTATATGTTTTATTTTGATTGTATATTATAAATAAATATAATGTTTGTCATTTTCTTTTTTAATGGTAGTATATTAGTTTATTTTGATTAGAAAAGCAATAATTTTTTAGTTCTAACTCTAGTTCTTTTATTTCATTAAGCTCAAATTAGACAACCACATACACATCTTCTGTATAGCTTCATGTTTTTATTTATTTTACATAAAACATAAGGTTTTGATGTCTTTCTTAAATTCTCTTTAAACAAGTTTTTTTCTTACATTTTATCTCAAGCCATTAAGATCTTTGCAAATGCAATTATTTTTACAATGATTTGAAATGACTCATTAAAATGTTTATTAGTGTGGTATAGTTTTTATGGAAAAAAATCATTTTTACACACAAATTACTTGTATTTGTGTATCCAATGTGTTTCTTCATCTTTAATATTTATTAGTCTTTTTCAAATTGTTTTCAATTTCTCATCTTGGCAACCACTATGACCTTTTTAATTTGCATTTTGTAGGCTACCTCTAAAACATTCTTCGGTCATGTGTATGCGAGTTTGATTAAAATTGCTCCTTTTATCCAAATGGATAGAAGCCCATCCATTTGTTGAGCAAAGGCATAGAAAATATGATATATCATTACAAATCAAAATATATTCAAGTTCTTATCCACTATTATAATGTGTCATATATCTCAAAAAATCATGAAGTAGTGCTTCCAAGGGTATAAAGTTCCTTCAACCTATATGAGATCTTTATCATTTATAAAGCCTGTTTGATTGTAAACATCATATCGTCAGCATAAATACCTTTAATTAGAAACTTATATATATATATATATATATATATATATATATATATATATATATATATATATATATATATATATATATATATATATATATATATATATATATATATATATATATATATATATATATATATATATATATAATATTTGATATATTAGAAAATGAAAATATTTGAAAGTAACATAAATTATGAAAAACAGTTAATTCAATATCCTTAAAATTTTACCACAGTTAAGATACAAATTTGAGATATATCAATACTTTATATATATGCTAGATTCTTAAATTTTTGGAAAAAATATAATATAATTATTAAAAATATATAATAAATCTATATTATTTATATTCATGGTTTGATATTTTATACTTATCCTGTTAACATAATAAAATATTATACCACATTTAAATTTATCACTTACTGTCGGTCGAGTTTAGATTATATTATCATATCAAAAACAAAATTTACGGTAGGAGCCAACATGGTTGTATTACATTCAAGCAACCTATAAGGCATGCGATTGCTAGAAGGACTTGGGTGCTTGCAGGCATTCGTGCTCTTCGTTATTAGCAGCACAAAATTACAAAACAAACATAACAGAATTGTCATCATGGGGAAGGGTGGAGAAAATCTATTAGAGGAGCAGAGAAGAGACGACCTTGATTGTGCATATGGCGGTCGATATGGTCTACTTGGGCCTCTAGAGCTCAAAGGTGGTCGTGAGAGCGCCTCGAAAGATGATGTCAACTCTCGAGAACTTCGAGGTCTTAGTCTGCAAGTTTTGAACAACATTAATGTAGCAACCATTCATTATGATCATTATACCTTTGTTCACACAAGGTGTATAGGTTGAGCTCGATCTAACTGGATTTGGGCATAAATTTCTTCAAGGGTGGTCGTAGCCTCAACTTGGCCAGTGAGCGAGTCGGAGAAACTACCATGGTCACGCAACGAATGTTGACTCTCGGTAGAATTTCGAGTGTGAGCTCGAGGTCCTCGGGGTACCGGCGATTTTCCATGCCACATCCAAGATCTCCACTCCCATGCCTAGCCTTTGGATCTCACAGACATGCGATCATCTAACACTCCCTCTCACTCTTCAGGGCTGTAGCGCCAAGTCACTCCGGTCCAGGCGAACTCCTAAAAACCCATGCACAGATGCTGCACCCTCAGTCAGTTATCACCTGACACATCTGAGCACCATGCGACGAGAGAGACAATAATGCCATTAGCCGCAACACTACCCTCGGATGAGGTGTGGAAGTGCCACCACTCATGGATGCAAATCATAGGGAGAGCTTGAGTGCTCGGTAAGCCCAAGGGTAGAACCACCATGGGGCTTGGTCAATGAAGAAACCTTCTCCGTGCGTCCGGCGAATTTCTTTGTAGCACCCGAGATGAACACCGAACCACCCGTCCCAAGATGCTCCCTCCACAACTAATTCACCCCCACCACCTTCGTGCGCCTCTGAAAGTGAAGTGTTCTCTTGCCATTGCCAAGATTCCTCCGGGCTACGCAAACTCTCGCCACGCTGCTACTCGAATGAACTCGCACCCACCTCGTCTCCAGCTTTAGTGAAGCTCAAGCCAAGGCTTGAGAGCCGGCTTTTATCATCGCGGAATTCGAGAGAACCAAATTTCACCATCGCCGTGGATACCGAATGGCTTATCTCATGTCATTCACACCATTAACCGCATTACCGTTCTTTGTAGGATCGCGCCCTTGAGGCCCATTACCATTCGAGTGTGGGAGGGTGGTCGGTCGGCGAGCGCGTGTTTGAGGGCCGGTTCAGCATTAAGCGCCTACAACCCACTTGTCCCGATGATTGGAAACCCTCATCGAGAAATATTTACCACTTACTTATTACACACAAATTTAAATCTACATATGGTTTAAATAAACAATATATGTAAGGTATATATTGTTGGCCACCTATAAAATTTGTCCCATCAAAAGGTGGCCAAAACATTGTTCAACCTTCAAGGAACAGTTTCATTATAGAATAGTGTATCTCTTGAAGCCTCTAGAAGACATCATATCCTTGTTTCAATCTTCATTGATGTTCCCATTTCAGCTCGAAAATTTTTTTGAATTCCATGAAAAAGATTGTTGCAAAATCCCCTTTTTCCCTTCCGCACTCATAAAATAACCTTCATCGTTTTCCATCATTTTCCTCTTTTTTCCTTTTCCCTCATCTCCTTCATAAAATTGCCTTTGTAGAGTTTAAAAATCCTTTTAAAACTCATCGAAACCCTCAATTACCCTTTGAAAACCACTAAAAATCATATTTTTTAATAAAGCTTAAGCCCCCCTTGGGCTAAGTTTTTTAACCACGTACGATCATATGCCTACACCCTCGGACCAAGCGCCAACTTTGCGGGGCGTTTATCGCATTGAAAAGTATCCAGGTGCACATGTCTTTCCATATTCTAAATTTGGGACGCGGTGAGCCTTTATACTTTAGAACTCGAGTGCGATCAGCCTCCTTTGTTATAAACTCCAGATTTCATGTCTTTCTTTGAGAAAAAACCAAGAGCTAAAGTCCGGGACGCCACCGCATCGCATAAATCAAATGGGTTGATTGAAAAGTCCATACCCGATCTCATGATATACGATTAGCCCCTCCTCTTTAACCCCTCGATCACATTATCCTTCATATAACCTTTGGCCCGCTGATCGGCGCGCGACCACATAATACATATCCCGGCTTGAAAAATATTAAAAAACCTTATGTTATTCGAAACTTTGGGTTTTTTTAATTATTTTATGTTATTTCAACGGCGCGAATCTTTCGACCACCCACACCGTCGATCTGATCCGCAAATCCGATGGTGCGAATTCATCTCCCCCGTGGACCCCGCAGACCATGCTGTCGTTTTTCCCAAAACCATATGGTTTTCTCGCCATGACCGCCTTCGAGCGGAGGGCGATTTCGCTGATGGCCACGATTCCATACATCGCGTGACACGTGTCTTGAACACCGGTCCGGAAACCACCGTCCATTGCGCATTATCGTTCGGACCAGGATGCCCAACGATATTGCCGTGTAGCGTCCGTCCGGACGAGCTCACTCATCCAACGGTGATCTCTTGCGGAAGTTGTCCGATGGTTAACGAAGATGCGCACACAATAACCGGCCTATCGTACATGCGGCAACGACATCTCCGCCGTCGATCCGATATGCGGATCGATGACCCATGACTCATCGCCCAACCCCTCCGTTTTGACTTTCACACCTCCGATCCTCGACCGATCGATCTCTGCGCGATCAATGGTTCGCATTCATCCTACTCCTCCGCCTCCTCATTCAATCTCGACCATCGATCTTTGCACGATCGACGGCTCGATTTAATTTTCTCTTCACCCGTTCTACGATCTCTACCGATCAACCATGACCGTTGGATGATGCCATCCAACGGCCCCGCTCTCTTCATATGCCTTCCGATGCGCGTTAACCTATAAAAGCATGATTTTATAATAGTTTTTTGTATTTTGCGGGGTTTTTAAATCATTTTCTCGCGATTTTCAAAGAAGATTTAGAGGCGGAGGGTGACGACCCTACCGTCTTCGATTCGTCAAAGGAAATCATCCACGGTGGTGGGAAATGCACGTTTTCTTAGTGTTTCCTCGTGCATGGATGCCTTATAAACCACCCGCGTAGCCCCGACGCACCAGAGCAAAGAAAGCCATGAATTGGCAAGTCAAAGATTATCGCGTCGAAGACCAAAATGAACCAGAGAAGAGCATTAATGGATCTGTTTTTTGGGGATTATGGCTAAGGATGATCATTAAAAACCTAATCCCCGATTTAAAACACAAGTTAAAGAAGATATAAAGGGTCTTGTCAATAGGAACGCCTCCACCACCACAAAATGAGGAAAAATGGACCCCTTTAGTTATCACGACGCCACCTATGCCTCGAAATATTCAATTAGAAGCAAATTTGAATTTATTGATCGATGCACTACAGCGCTCACGTAAAAATCAAAGGCTACCGAACAAATAATACTAATCAAGGGTCTTATCTCCAAATTGTCGAGAAAAAACTATTTTAAAGGTTAAAGAATAGTGCAGTAGATATTTTCAATCATCGGGCCTCGAAAGACACAAACGAGTTATGAAGCGAGTTATAAATAATTACATTCCCACCCTATGCGTTGCCTCAGTTCCCAAAGGCCGTGATTGCATTGATTACATAATTAATAATAATTGACCGGGAAATCCTCCCACCTCTTCATTCTTCTATAAATACTTTTTGTATAAGATGAGAAAATGTTGGTCTCTGGACATGCTCGAATGTATGTAATAGTTTCGGAAAGCTACCGATGCCCACGTTTGCAACTTGAAGATACATAGGCTGATATGAGAAGTTTGAAGTTGTAAAGACTACCGAGCTTGCTTTGATTATAATCGGTTCGAATATCAAATACAATCTACTTGATATATGGGATCCCTGATTTGTGTCAATGGTGATGTGTTCCTCAGTCGTTAATTGTTAATTTTCCTAATGTTTTAATTTCGTTCATTTTCTCCGATAAAGAGCGAGCGAACACAGATCTAGGATTTACTCTCACACGATGCACCTACTCTTCTTGAAAGCTTTATTGTCTATGTTTTCTTCATTTGAAAGTTCTCTTTGAAGAGTACATTAATGTAGGTTGGTTCAAAGGCACTTTCACGATCTAAATTTCTCTTTGTCACCTGTTATCTATGGTTTTCTTATTGAATATGCTTGAAAGCAAAAGGGTAGTTTAAAGGCACTTACCTGATCTTAAGCTTTTCAATTGTTTTTTCTAATGTTTTCTAATTAAAAATATTTCAATGCAGACGATTTAAAGGCACTAACCCGATCTCGGAATACTTTTATGTTTTTCTTATTGAATATGATGAAAGCAGGGTAGTTTAAAGGCACTTACCCGATCTTAAGCTTTTTCAAAGCTTGTCTTTTAATGTTTTCTAGCTGAAAGTAATTCAAAGCGAGGGAGCTAGTTTAAAGGTATTAACCCTGATCTCGAATACTCTTATGTTTTTCTTTAAGTGCATGTCGAAGCAAGATAGTTTAAAAGAACTTACTTGATCTTATCATTTTTACTATATCTCCATTTGTTTGTTCTTCATTTCCTATCTGTTTCATTCCATAAAATCACCTTTAGAGATCCTTTGACATAAGTGACTTGCCCCACGGATCCTGCTTGAACCTTGTTGTCCAATTAAAATCTCCTATGACTCCACAGCCCAATGGGTTAACGCTTTGTCTTTGCATTTTTCTATCGGCCAAATCATTCCTTCATCTGCAGCACACCTTCACCCTTCCTTTTGAAACTACCTTCACCTTCATCATGTCCTTGCCCAAGCAAAACAAACAAACCAAAACCAAAGCTCTTCATAACTAGCCTAATATCACAAATTTCAGATTTTAAAGATCACATATTTTAACTCATTCATAGGGAGATCCCTCTCGGATTCGGGAGGGCTAGATCCTAGAATCCCAAAGTTAGTTGAAATAATGTTGCTTACTGTGGTTTTAGTCTTACCAATCTGCTAAAATTACTGATTCCTAACATTTACTGCAACCTTCGTTGGGGAATACTTCCCTTAAAAAACTTCATAAAGCGGGGATCAAAACCCAGGATCATCTTCATTAAAGAATAACCATAGAAAATTAGGGATTCGGTTCAAGAACAATTACTATATCAAACCGAGCGAGCCACCGCCTACTAACATTTTTGGCGGTCTGCTGGGGAACTACATCCCTTAAGAACTTCATAAAACTTGTGAGTAAAAAGTAGACTTTTCAAGCACCGCCAAGAATGGTAATCACGATAAAACTTATTTGAATAAGTGACAAACTAGGTAAACCCTAGGATTCTCCTAAGACTTTATCCAACCTTGAAAAAATCAGTCAGGCTTAGCCATAAGAGTAAACTATCTTTGTCTCATAACCGTAGCTAAGTTTTGAAACGAGTTAGGATGTATTCTTAAAAAACCACACAACTAAAAAATAACTCGGAAAAACACGAAAATATTTCAGATTGGTATTTAATAAACATGGTGGTGGACCATAAGACCTTTTACCTCTGAAAAGAGCTAAAAAACTTCCACTTGGGGACTCCACAATCCCGAACGATACCTTAAGACTCACCTGGGGAAGAACCCTTATCATTGTAACACCTTCTCAAACTCGATCACTAGGTCACGGGACTGAAATTTTTTCCAAAACGGACTAGTTAACCTCTTAAAGATTGTCATACCTAGTTGAGCTTACTCTTGTTTATCTTTGGGTCTGAAAAACACAACATAGTGGCTTCTAGAAAGATTCACACTAGAGCCTATCCCTGACCCTAATCCACTTGAGATAGTTGATAACCTAGAAAGTATCCTTAGGAAGTCTCCTAAGATAAATTTGTCAACCGTTTTCGCATCGCTCTCGGAGAGCCAATTCGATCCCACGAAAATCTTTCGGCTCTGCAACAATATCAAGTTGACTTAGTAAATCCATTTAGAACTAGGTCTCTTGGTGATTTAGACCGATAGATTCCGAGTCTTCACTATCATCCCTTACAAACAAGTGAACCTCTTGGTAGTAGAGAAATCAACACCATCTTGATTTGCATTTTTCTTCACAACTTAGGTGCCCCTCATCCAAGATCACACTCAATGGTCTATTCCTAGTCCATCCACTTCTTTGCTCACCCTACATCCACTGTTCAAACCACCTCACTTTAGCCCACTTTTCTCTTCTTGCGCCGAGAGGTTTACTCCTACAGCCCAATATGACTCGGATGTCGCGTGTGTCACGTCTCCACACAAAACAAGCCCGGCTTAAGTTTTAAATTATAAAAAAATAAAAAATTCGTCATTGTACTAGAACATATATAAATTTCTAATACAATGATGTATTATTTATATAATTTGAATGGATATTAAATTATATACGTGAATTTGAATGGGATCATAAATTTGCTTAACATTACCACATCGAATTTTCAAATTAAGTAAAATTTTTAAACATACTTTACTCTTTACTAAAGTCAATACCACTTTCCTAAATCAAAGGAAAAGAAAGCTAATCTCAACACAAACAATCAAAATCCAAAATCTTTTAATATTTCTTTTAATTAAAATATTTGTAAACGAATTATATACTTTACTCTGGAGAGCTATGTAAAGTAAATAAATAAAAATATATATAAACTAGATGTATGGTAAACAAATAAAAATTCTTTTTATATTTATTCCATAAACCTTTTTATATTTAAAAAACTTTAAAAAGAGGTTTTATTTAGACGAAGTCTATGGACGTAATACCATGGGACAAATTAATATTGATACCATGGGCCAAATACCATGGGTGTAAACAAATAAATATAAAAAGAGGTATACAAAAGTATGATAAATAAATAAAGTAAATAAATATAAATATATATAGAGGTATGGTAAATAAATAAATATAAAAAGAGTGCATAAGAAATTAAGTAAAATAAATAACAATATATCAAAATAGGATTATAAAACTGTGTCCTAGATCCATCAACTACGGATCTCATCATGCGGCGAGAGGATCAAATCTCTCGAGGTGCAAACCCTATTTTTGAGTGAAAAACTTCGGGAAAGGTTTGCACCTCGTTGATCCCTCTTTGGCGCTTTATGTCGATCCGGAGTTGGATGGATCTATAGGCTGGTTCTAATCCACCTCCACCTCCTTCCATGGCCGCATGGTATGCTCCCCTAGTCCTTCCTATACCACTAGTCAATCTTCCACAGGGACTATCGGTCAAAATTCCATTATATGATGCTAACAATGCTACAATCGCATCACAACATGTGGATAAGATGAATGACTACTTTGACATAAATGAAATTGATGATGATTCGGTCAAACTTAGGTTATTTTCTCGCAGCTTAGGGGGAGAAGTGAGGAAATGGTTCAAAGGTTTAACCCCCCATAGTATCCGTGATCTACAAGCCTTCCATCAAACATTCTTAAACAAATGGGGAAGTAAAGAAAAACCCTCTCCAAGTCCTTTCGACTATAAAAATATCCATAGAGACATCGGTGGAAAGTGTGCAAGCTTATTGCACTAAATTCAATAGTGTGTATAATGCACTTTCCCTAGAACTAAAACCTCCACAAGGCTCGAGCTTTAAACAAGTTTTCCGAAGGGTTTGACCTCGAGATAGCCTATCATCAGTGAGAGAGAGATTTTGCAATTCTTGAAGATATGCAAAAAAGGTGCTCTTTTCGTGGAAGTCAACTGATGGAGAAGAGAGCAAGAATGAAAAACTGAAAAGAGAGAGTATCCTTCAAAGAGGAAAATGTCCCTTCTACTTCCAACTCAAAGATGGAAAGAATGATGGAGGCGATGATGAAGAAAATGAGCATCCTTGAAGGAGAGCACAAGCAAAGTAAAAACCAAACCGCTCCTCAAAACAAGAACCAGAATCAGAATTTTAGAAGGAACCAACCTCCAAACAAACCTAGGGAAGATGATCATGACATCACTCCTCCCTTTCATCAAAACTATATAAGTGAGGTTGAGGAAACATAGGAGATAACGAGAGAAGATGATATCAACATGTTGGGAGTAGATAATGATGACTTTGAGATTCATTTTTATAAGGAACAAGGCTTTCATACCTTATGATGACAACAAAGATGATAATGTAAGTTATTTCCAGGACATGGGAAAATGTCATCATAGAGCCTCAAAAAGAATATGAACTTAGAAGAAAAACCCGATCAAAAAACTCCCAACACCAAAACCTCGACAAATCTTCACAAAACAAGCACATACAACCAAGCCTAAAATTGTCAAACAAAAGGATAAAACAATAGACGTGAATTTCGATAGAGATAGAGAGAAAGGCACTCAAAAATAATGAAAAATAGAGTGCGGACATTAGTAGTACTACCACTTTAGCTAGTACTCCCCGTTAAGACCATTTTGTCAAAAAACGAGTAGAACAAATCAACAAGCTAATGTTGCTTGATAGACTAGGAGCTAGTAAGTGGAGACATGTTCATCAAAGAACCATATTATTTTCGACCTAAGAGCAGAAATTTCAAAGATCGGAATCTCATCATTCCCCCTAAAACCGAGTTAGGCGCGTAATGTATATAGGACCCAAATTTTGAAGGCTTTAAATATTGAGGATAATAATGACTCGATCAATCGTAATGATGACCGACGCAGCTCATTTTTGGTCCTAAGATTGAAGGTATATATCAAGAGGGACCTCGTACCTCCCTTTTATGTGAGTTTTAATGTTCATGACAAAGATCCCGCATAATGCTATGCATGACTCCTGAGCCTCGCACAACCTTATGCCAAAGGTGATAATGGAAACGCTAGAATTAGAAATAACCGGACCTTTACAAGGATTTATATTCTTTTGATTCAAACATAGTAAAGTGCCTTGGCCTAATCAAAGACCTTTTGTGAGTTTGACCCAAATCCCACCCAAGTGCATGGTGATGGATGTTGTGGTGGTCTGATGTGCCTCCTAAGTATGGCATGTTATTGTCGAAAGATCATGGGGTGTCCAAGTTGCGAGGTACCATACGGATGGACGGGACATATGCCACTATTCCCGTTTTAGCCAGCCTCGTAAGACCGTACGGAGAGTCACACATGAAATTCATGGTCAGGGTAGCCCGGTAAAAAGCCTAAAAAATTCTCCCATTTATTACGTCCACACCGACTTGGATTCGTTTTATCTTTTGAAATAATGAATCCACAAAACGGTCGAGCGTAACATAGTGACTCGGATAAACGGTTAGAGACCCCAAATCTGAGAAATAAATGCGGTTCTAGGTACGAAAAGAAAATGAGAGAGAAATTTTGGAACAACGTGTTGAAACAACGGACCCGAGTGAACAAAGCCAAGATGGCAAAACAATAGACTGTCCTCACGCTCGGCTCCATGACAAACCTCGAGAAGGTGAAACAAATACAACTAAGTGCGCGAGATTTCACAACAAACCTTGAGCACGTTGGTTGAAGGGGACAATAACCAAGGCGAAACCGAAAATAGTCCTCTGTGGAGTATGTATTTTTGATGGGTCATGCACTAAAAATAATGTTGGTGCGGAGTGTACTGGATTACCAACAATGAAAACAACCATACAGAAAACATTTCCTACAAACTAAACTTTCAAAGTGTTCCAATAACATAGCGGAATATGAATCCCTTCTCTTAGGCTTACATCTATTAAAAAAGTTAGGAGCCACAAGAATTAATGTGTATGGGGATTCGGAACTAAGTCATTAAACAAGTCAATGGGGAATATAACGCAAAACATCCCGAGCTTAGAGCTTATCGAAACGATGTCATGGACCTTTTAAAAACTTTTGAGGAGTCCAAATTGATTCTTGTTCCAAGAAAAAGAAATATTGCTGCACAAAATTTAGATTTTGTGGCTAGAACATGCTTAACGCTATTTGAAACCAAAGATCATGCTAACTCAAACTAAGTTTAGACCAAAGTAGTGCTAGATAATGAAAAAGTATTGGTAGGTCTTTGAAGGTGACAACTGTGACGAGGATTTTGTCATGAGCAGAGGCGAATTTGAGTCATCTCGATTCGGATTCTAAATCCGATGAAAATTGCCTAAAACAAAAATTCCCCCACGAAAAAGAAAAAACCATCCGGTCCCATAGAAATCAACATGTTAAATAAATAACTTAGACACTCATACTGAATAATACAAGGACATAGAAAACGAAGACATTGAGGTATTGTCATACAAAAGAAAAGAACATACCTAGGGGGCTAGCACCGATTAGAAGACCTCTTTGATTTTTAATGATGTAGCAAAGAAGCCCACCGTAGAATACATAGAATCCGAGGTCGAGGAATGCAACATAGGCACCGAGGATCGCCCAAAAATGATTAAATTGGCTAAGTCCTTACCACCGCAAACATGAAAAAGGAAATACGGTCGACTGTTTAAAGAGTTTGTCGATGTGTTTGCTCGGAGCTATGAAGACTTGAAAGCCTACGATACAGAAATCATCCAAACTAGATCCCTTTGAAAGAAAACCAAAAACCCTTTAAGCAAAAAATTGCGTAGAATTAATCCAATACAACTGCGCTCTAGTAGAAAAAGGAAATCAAGAAAATGTATGAGGCGGGAATCATTGTGCCTGTGAGGTTTTCGCATTGGGTTTCTAACCTTGTAGCCATGAGAAAAAATGATAGGAGAAATCGGATTGTGCATTGATTTCGAAAACCTTAACGAAAGCCTCTCCCTAAAAGACAATTACCCTTTACCCAAAATGGAACACATTCTACAAAGGGTAGTTGGTTCAAAGATGATTTCTCTGTTAGATGGTTTTTCGATGGTATAACTAGGTTTTAGTACTCAAGACCAACTCAAGAAAAATTTCACCACTCCTTGGGGCACTTTCATGTATGTCGAAAAATGCCTTTTGGATTAATGAATGCGGGGCCACTTTCCAAAGGGCCATGGACATTGCATTTTCGGAGGCGATAGGGCACTTCATTGTAATTTACCTTGATGACATAACGAAGCTTTATTCCAAATCCGATGAAGAGCATCTAAAAAAATTTAAGAAAGGTCCTGTGAAAAGTGTAGAAGGTTTGGGTTATCTTTAAATCCCAAAAGGCAGTAGTGTTTGGCCTTCAGGGGAAGGCAAACTCCTTGGCCATATCGTTACCGGAATAAGGGATTAAAATAGATCCAAATAGAGTTGAGGGAATACTACGGATTAGCCAACCTGAAAGGAACATAAAAGAATTGCAGATCCTTTATTGGAAAGATTAACTTCTTGAGGAGGGTTATTCCCAACTTAGCAGAGGCTCCTTAGAAACATGGCTAATATGCCGAGAAAGAAGTAGGAGTGAAGTGTAATCTGTATAAACCAAAAATCCTTCGAATTGGTAAAACATGCACTCACTCGCACACGGCCCCAATCGACGAAATTTTCAAAATAGTTCCTTAGTTTCTCCTTTGCCTCGAGCATCACCGTGGTCGTTGCGGTCCTATTGCGTGAAAAACCCGAGTAGGGACAGAACAACCCATTGCATTTTTTCAGACAAGGCTTTGAGGGATGCACCCTTGAAATATAACATAATGGAAAAACAAAGCCTATGCTTTGGCAAAGTCCTTAAAGGACTTCGTGGTGTATATTATACATTCCCACATCATTGTCTATGTACCTAATATAGTGGTAAAAGACATCCTGTCACAAGACCTAGATGGAAAGAGAGGTAAATGGATTGTCGCTATATTAGAGTATGATTTGGAAATCGAGACCAACCAAACTTATTAAAGGTCGGGGCTTAGCTCAACTAATGGTTTGAATCTAATCTACAAGCCCTTGACATTAATATGGTAGATGCCTTGGATGAACAGGAAGAATTACCTCGCTCCCACCGTCGAAAAGCGCTTCAAAACTCACCTTGGTACACCGATATCTTGTATGTGCTTGCAAATCTTAATGCTCCTCTCCCCGATTTAACAAAAACAAAGGCAAGGTTTTTTATAAGTTGAAAGCTAGGAACTATTGCATTTTAAATGAATGTTTATCACCGGAAAAATGTTGATGGTTTATTGCTTAAATGTTTGCTCGAAGTTGATGCGTAAAGGATCAAGCATGAATTCCATGAAGGAGAGTGTGGAGGCCATCTTTACTGGAAAACCACAACTAATAAAATCCTTAGAGGCTGGCTATTACTAGCCCACCCTCTTCCGGGATGTCCATAAAATGATAGTCGCCCTGTCACGAAATGCCAAATTTTTGAAGGCAAGAGAAAACTTCTCCCTTTACCATTACAACCTACTCACCTGAAGCTCCTTTTCAATGGTGGGGCCTAGATTTCATGAGGAAGTCCATCCCCGCTTCGTACCGCAACACAAATGGATTCTCGCTGCCACCGACTACTTCACAAATGGATTGAAGCCATCCCTTCTAGGAATGCCGCGTATTCGTCATTATAAAAATTCCTTGAAGACCATATCTTGTCTAGATTCGGATGCCCTAGGGAAGATTATTAGCGATAATGTCGTCGCTTTTTGTTCCAAAAATATGATTGATTTTTGTCACAGTATCGCGATTACACTTGGGCATTCTCATCGCTTACTACCCTCGAGGTAATGGGCTAGCAGAATCATCAAATAAAAGTTTAGTAACCATCATCAAGAAGTCTGCTTGAAGAGAATAAAAAATCATGGCATAACAAGTTGGTGCATGCACTATGGGTAGACGATTGTCCACAAAAAAGTCCATTGGAATGTCCCCTTACCAGCTTGTTTATGGAGCAGGTGCGGTGTTCCCCCACTAGCACTGAGGTGTACCGAGTAATAAAAATAATCCAAGAAATACGATCGAAGAGGACAACATGATTAGGAGGATCGCCGGAAAATACATCTCCAGACGGAGCAGAGGGAAGAGGTTTACAATAGGGCTTTAGAAGGTGCAAGAAAACATAAAGAAGTTGTTTGACAAAAGAACAAAGGCTTATGTTTTCAACATTGGAGATAAGGTACTCAAATGGGATTCCAAAAGAGAGGATAAGGGTAAACATGGAAAATTTGATAGTTTGTGGCAAGGTCCTTACATCATTCGATCCCACCATTGGTCCAAATGCATTTTTTCTACAAGAGTTAGATGGCACGGACCGTTTGGGGGTCTTGTCAATAGCGGGGTCCTTAAGCATTACTACTCGCCGAGTTCCATTTTAAAGCTTTCATTTCCATTGTAAATACCATTTTCTTTGTTCGCCTCATAAAGAAAAAAGTACAAAAAACAATAAAAATAAAAGAAAAGAGGGCAGATCGTGAAAACAAGAAAGGTACGACTCCCGTACCAAAAAAAGAGAAAGAAATTCTCAAAGTGTGCAAGCTTAAATGCCACTCTCGAATAACACACTTCTAGTTAGTCAAACTGTTTAATCTTGACTAATTAGTTTTAAATTTACTTCGATAGGATAGTGAATTTGATTTTCCAAAATCGTTCAATCTTGGCTTATCGGTGGGTATATTAGGATAGAAATTAAAGGTTCAAACACGCTCAAATCTGAACCTAAGGTTTCAAAGAGAGATGAATCAAATATGTTTTATTTTCTTGAGTCAAAAAAAGATCAAAATCAGGTTCTAATTAACTCAAGATCCGAATCCGTAGAACAAAGGAGGAACAACTCACATAAGAGTCAAAACAGGAAAGTTGTAAAAAGGTGAAGGAAGTGCTTGAAATTTTAGATCTTAAGCCTTCATCATTTTTGTTTTAAAATTTTCTGCAAAATAAATGTCTATGTGCAACTTTGTTTTTATGCCATAGATCACAACAAGTCAAACAACTTAATCTTGACTTCACCGTTTTTTAAATTGATGTTTTATAATTTAGAGAATGAAAATCATTGGACAGTTTAATCCCAATAGATGGTAGATTAGGATAGAAATTAAAGGTTCAAACATGCTCAAATCTGAACCTAAGGTTTCAAAGGGAGATGACTCAAATATGTTTTATTTTCTTGAGTCAAAAAATATCAAAATCACGGTTCTAATTAACTCAAGATCTGAACCAGCAGAACAAAGGAGGAACAAATCACATAAGAGTCAAAACAGAAGTCGTAAAAAGTGTGAAGGAAGTGCATGAACTTTTAGATCTTAAGCCTTCATCATTTTTATTTTTAAAATTTTCTCGCAAAATAAATGTCTATGTGCGGACTTTGTTTTTTATGCCATAGATCACAACAAGTCAAACAACTTAATCTTGACTTGACTATTTTTTAAATCGATGTTTTAGAATTTAGAGAATGAAAATCATTGGATAGTTTAATCCCAACATATGGTAGATTAGGTAGATAATCATCTGAACTCAACTATTTAATCTCGAGTTCGTGGGAGAAATAAGGAGTAGAAATAGATTAGATTGCTTGCTTTCAAAAGAATAAAATTTTGTGAAAGAGTTTTCCAATCCAAGTGCACTTTGATGAAGAAAAAATGTTTGATCGGTAGGATTGTGTAGGTAGAAAGCTTGTTGACGAATATCCATTGTTTTTATGGCTTCTAACATGTTTTTCGGAGCAAAAGTAAGATCATGCCAAAGAATGGAAGGACATCCCAATGGATCGGACACGAGGTCAACCTCCCGCGAGAATATAATGGATATGGCATAGGTTATCCTCCCGGAGAATGCAAGTCCGAAGTTCTTGATGCCTTCAAGAAGGCACCATCCCCAAGTGGGAGCCAACTGCTGGCCACACTATAAAATTTGTTCCATCAAAAGGTAGCCAAAAACATTGTTCAACCTTCAAGGAACAGTTTCATTATAGAAAAGTGTATCTCTTGAAGCCTCTAGAAGACATCATATCCTTGTTTCAATATTCATTGATGTTCCCATTTCAAGCTCGTAAAATTCCGCTGAATTCCATGAGAAAGACTGCCGCAAAATCCCCTTTTCCCCCCTTCCTACACTCAGAAACTAACCTTCATCTTTTTCCATCATTTTCCTCCTGTTTTCCTTTTCCCTCATCTCCCCTTCATAAAATTGCCTTTGTAGAGTTTAAAAATCCCTTTTTAAAACTCTATCGAAACCCTCAATTACCCTTTGAAAACCATTTAAAATCATCTTTTTTAATAAATCTTGGGCCCCCTTGGGCTAATTTTTTAACCACGTCCGATCATATGCCTACACTCACGGGACCAAGCGCCAACTCGGGGGGCGTTTATCACGTCAGAAATATCCAAGTGCACATGTCTTGCCATATTCTAAAGTTGTGATGCGATGAGCCTTTATACTTTAGAACCCGATGCGATCGGCCTCCTTGTTATAAACTCCAGTTTCATGCTTTCTTTGAGAAAAACCAAGAGCTAAAGTCCCAACGCCCATCGCATCACATAAATCAAATGGGTTGATTGAAAAGTCCATACCCGATCTCCCGATATACGATTAGCCTCCCCTCCTCTTTAACACCCGAAATCACATTATCCTTCATATAACCTTTGGCCCCCGCAATCGTGCGCCCAACCACATAACACATATCCCGCTCGAAAAAATATTAAAAAACCTTATGTTATTCGAAACTTTGGGTTTTTTAATTATTTTATATTATTTCCGCCGACGCGAATTTTTCAGCCACTCCGCACTCGTCGATCCGATTCGTAGATCCGACAAGGCTGCGAATTCATCTCCCTCGTGGACCCCGCCACCGTGCGCCGTTTCCCCAAAACCATATGGTTTTCATCGCACCGCCTTCGAGCGGAGGGCATTTTTCGTCCAATGGCCGGGCGATTCCATACATCGCATGACACGCGTCCCGGACACCGCGTTCCGGGAAACCACCGTCCATCACGCATTATCGTTCGGACTGGGATGCCTAGCGATATTGCCGTGCGCCGTCCGATCCGGTCCCACTCATCCAATGGTGATCGCTTGCCGAAGCTGTCCGATGGTTAACGAAGATGCGTACACAATAACCCGGGCTATCGTGCATGCGGAAACGACATCTCCCGCGCCGTCGATCCGATCCGCAGATCGACGGCCCACACCATCACTCGACGTCTTCGTTTGACTTTCACACCTCCAATCCCGACCATCGATCTCTCGTGTGATCGATGGCTCGATTCATCCTACTCCTCCGCCTTCTCGTTCAATCTCGACCTTCGATCTTTGCACGATCGATGACTCGCATTTAATTTTTCTTTCACCCATTCTACGATATCTCTTGGTCAACCCTAACCGTTCGATGATGCCATCCAACGGGCCCCCGCTCTCTTCACATGCCTTTCGATGCGCTAACCCTATAAAAGCGAGGATTTTATAATAGTTTTTGTATTTTTGGAGGGTTTTAAATCATTTTCTCGCGATTTTCAAAGAAGATTCGTAGGCGGAGGGCGACGACCCTCCCATATTCGATTCGTCAAAGAAGAAATCATCCACAGGTGGTGGAAATGCACATTTTCTCGTTGTTTCCTCGGCATGGATGCCTTATAAACCCCGCGTAGCCCTTGCGCACCCGAAAGCAAGAAAGCCATGAATTGGCATAGTCAAATAGTATCGGTGCTGAAGACCAAAATGAACCAGAGCAGATAGGATTAATGGAATATTTTGGGGGTATTATAGCTAAGGGTGATCATTAAAAAACCTAATCCTCAATTTAAAACACAAGTTAAAGAAGATCTAAAGGGTCTTGTCAATAGGAACGCCTCCACCACCACAAAATGAGGCAAATGGACCCCTTTAGTTATCACGACGCCACACGTGCCTCAAAATATTCAATCGGAAAGTTTGAATTTATTGATCGTGCACCCTACGTACCTCCCGACGTAAAATCAAAGGTTGTCGAACAAATAATACTAATCAAGGGTCTTATCTCCAAATTGTCGGCAAAACTATTTTTAAAGGTTAAAGAAACGAAATCCGTAGCGTGATATTTTCAATCATCGGACGCTTGAAGACACAAACGAGTTATGAAGTAGAGTTATAAACAATTACATTCCCCACTCTATGCCTTTCCCTGGGTTCCCAAAGGCCGTGGATTGCATTTATTACATAATTAATAATACTTGACCCCGGAAATCCTCCCACCTCTTCATTCTTCTATAAATACTTCTTGTAGAAGATGAGCAAATGTTGGTCTCTGGACATCTGAATGTATGTAATAGTTTCTAAAGCTACCGATGCCCCGTTTGCAACTTGAAGATACATAGGTCGATATGAGAAGTTTGAAGTTGTAAAGACCCACTCGGGCTTCGCTGATTATGAATCGGGTTCGAACATCAAATACAAGCTACCGATTTATGGGATCTCGATTTGTGTCAATGGTGATGTGTTCCTCATTTGTCAATTGTTAATTTGCTTAATTTTTTCATTCTCGTTCATTTTCTTCGATAAATATGCGACAAACATAGAGCTAGGATTTACTCTCAACAATACCCTACTCTTACTGAAAGCTTTATTGTTTATGTTTGGTTGGTTCAAAGGAACTTACCCGATCTAAATTGCTCTTTGTCAACGTTATCCGTGGTTTCTTTATTGAATATGCTTGAAAAGCAAGGTAGTTTAAAGGAACTTACCCGATCTTAAGCTTTTCAACTCGTTTTTTCTAATGTTTTCTAATTAAAAGTATTTGAATGAAGGCTAGTTTAAAGGCACTAAACTCTGATCTCGAATAATTTTATGTTTTTCTTATTGAATATGATGAAAGCGGGTGGTAGTTTAAAGGCATTTACCTGATCTTAAGCTTTTTCAAACTCGTCTTTTAATGTTTTCTAATTGAAAGTACTTCAAAGAAGGCTAGTTTAAAGGTATTAACTCGATCTCTCGAATACTCTTATGTTTTTCTTTAAGTGCATGTCGAAGCAAGATAGTTTAAAAGAACTTACTTGATCTTAGGTTGTTTTACTATATCTTCATTTGTTTGTTCTTCATTTTCCTATCTGTTTCATTCCACAAAATCACCTTTAGAGATCCTTTGACATAAGTGACTTGCCCCATGGATCCTGCTTGAACCTTGTCGTCCAATTAAAATCCTCCTATGACTCCATAGCCCAATGGGTTAAAGTTGTCTTTTGCCTTTTCTATCGACCAAATCATTCCTTCATCCGCAGTACACCTTCACCCTTCGTTTTGAAACTTGCCTTCGCCTTCATCATGTCCTTGCCCAACCAAAACAAACAAAACCAAAACCCAAGCTCTTCATAACTAGCCTAATATCACAAATTTCAGATTTTAAAGATCACATATTTTAACTCATTCATAGAGAGATCCCTCTCTGGATTCGAGGAGGGCTAGATCTTAGAATCCCAAAGTTGGTTGAAATAATGTTGCTTCTGCAGCTTTTAGTCTTACCAATCTACTAAAATTATAGATTCCTAACATATATATCCTTTAATTAGTCGATAATAAACAATAAAGGTAAGGTGTATATCCTTAAATTATTCGATAAATCTAAATGAATATTATTTTTAACTTATAGATTCATCGTATTTTTATTTTTTTAAACTTATTTAAAATGAACACAAAAGTAATATACTAGAAACAATTGTAATAATGATTATGTTATTATTATTTCTAGTGATTGTTCTGTTATGCTTTATCCTATTATTACATTGTAATTCGAGGTTAAAATTATGTTAAGTCGCAAATGAAAATAATCATTTTAGAATTTATTATAAGTCTTAAATTTTTCAAAAATCATTATTTTAAAATATGTTATAAATCTTAAATTTTGAAATGTCACATTGGAACATGTTATAAAACCGAAATATTTTAACATCATGTGTGGATATATAAAAACTTTCAATATGTGATATATTTTAATATTTTTATATATATATAT
This sequence comes from Pinus albicaulis, assembly GCA_034641835.2. Classification (NCBI taxonomy): domain Eukaryota; kingdom Viridiplantae; phylum Streptophyta; class Pinopsida; order Pinales; family Pinaceae; genus Pinus; species Pinus albicaulis. Next base: position 36,311 of record JAXQQM020086730.1, read on the forward strand.
ATATATAAAGAGAGAGAGAGAGAGATCTCAAGTGTTACTTCAAGTGGTTTAGTTTTGTTGTTAAAAACATCTTGTTAATGGGAGGTTATGGGGTCAATTCTCTTTGATGCTTTTGGGGTTATCCATCAACGTGTTCATGAACCACACATAAAAAAACTAATTAAGCAAAGAAATGAGAAAGAAAAATAATCTTATCATTAGATATTTGGGGATTGTTATCTTCGAAAGGATGCTTAACATTTGCTACTATGAACCAAACATTAAAAAAAATAAAAATTGAAAAAGGAAATGAGAAAGAAAGATAATCTTATCATTAGATATTTGGAGATTGTTATCTTCAAAGGATGTTTAATATTTGGTACTATGGATTCCCCTAAATATATTTGTGGATTGGGTAAGAGATAGGAGCATAATAATTATTAAGCATAACATTTATTTTAGTTGTGTTTAGCTCAATGATCCAGTGTATTAGACGTGTACAAGTACAAGTGGTTCAACACAAAAGGTTCAAAAATCAAAATGTTCAAAATTTTCTCGAACTAGGTTCGGATTGTAGATCTCATCATTCTAATTCCAATAGTGCAGACGACACTCAATTCCGATTCTCGTATGAAGGAGTTAGAGTAGTCAAAGTTCCGGGGTTGACTTGGTGATTGGGCGACCTTAAGGAAGGCACAAATTCAACTTTTTTCGGCCACGAGATACGGCAAGTTCGGTGCCGATTACGGGTGAATTTGTGGCCTCATTAAAAAGACTCCTACGAGCCATTTTTGAAAATTTTTTAAAATGGCTAATTTCTTTTAATAAAAAAAAATCAAATTAAAAAAAGGGAGGTGGCAAGCCACCACCCCCGCCACCTCACCCAACAATAAAATATATATTATTGTGGGAGGCGGGTTGTCAACCCCGCCACCCCCTGTTACCGGAACCAAGTGGTTTAAACCCGCACCATAACAAATGGAATGGTTGGGTCGGGCCGCATGGAGGCGGACCCGCCCACCACTCCAACCACCATTGCATTAATACAAAGTCATGCCGAGATTAGTCGGAGTCAAACCCACAACCGATAGGTTGTCTGGACACGCCCACGCGGTAATCCCATAAAAATTGCAACAAAAAATGCAAACAAAACAACACACATGCGGAGGTCGCCTGGGGGTTGGAACCCCCGACCGATGCCTCATCTAGAATTAAATTCCAAATGATGGCTATGTCGTATACATAAAGAACAACATTGTTATAAGGAAACATGAATCCAAGAGAAAGTCATGATGTTGAGCCTATGAATGGGATATAGAACTAAAAGAAAAAACTTTGTGGAACAACCTAATTATCCTCTAACTCATCCGCGCATTATGACCATTTGAACAACTAATTTTTGGATGCAAATTCCTAATAGAATTTACCAAATATTGAAGGTAGGAAGATCCTAAATCCTCATTAAGTTCTTACAAAGTATCTCAAAATTCACATGTTTCTCTATCTTGAAAAACACACCATCTAATTTCCACAAACATTAGCTCAAAATTATTTGACTTCGAAAAATGTTTAGTTAAATGTGAAAGACAACAAAAGTGGGACAATAAGGAGCCAAAATGCTTAGCTTCTCAAAGATAAAAAATATTAAAGGAAGACTAATCCAAGGACTACTAAAACACTATCTAACAACATATCGTAGAAACTTAATTCATGATTCCAACTTGAGATACTTGAATAATTGATCATCAATGTTGTCATTACTCGAAGAGTAATAAATGTTGCGAAAATTTCAATATGGTTGTCATTGATGTCAAGGGGCCTAAAAATTTAGGGGAATTTGTTTGAGAGTTTGTTAATAATTTTATTGATGTGTTTGTGGTGTATAAAGAGTCATGTAGTGCTTGAAAATTATTGAATACATGATTTAAGAGCTTATATTTGAGGGAATTTTCTCTACATTAGATAAAGTCGTGTGCTATTACAAAGTTTATTCATTTGGATAGTGTCTCAAATACCTTTCCAATGATACTTGGAACTTAAAAACTCCTAAGGGATTAAGAGTTGTCTTAGTTTGAATTTTGATAGGGTATCTTGGGAATGGTTTTTTCTTGGATAATAGAAGGCGTAGAACAATAATTTTTCCGGCACTTGATACATAATTTGTCATTCACACTGCAGAGGCTTAAGCCAAATATTTCATGTAGACTCTGGTGCAATGGCATGGTTAATGGAGGCTTGGTATACGGAAAAGCATAATCTCACTTCAAGTGCAGTGAATTTTATGTTTGATCCTTTCATTAATAAAATAAAAATGGTAGGAAATAACAAGACTTCACAAAATTCTCCCGTACTAGATGAGGTGCCGCTGTGATAGGTGGAAATACATGATTGGTGAGTTGGGATGATATGGTAGCTCATTTGCGGGGATAGGTTAGCACGGTGATGATTTGGCATGATGTGGAAATAACATATGACATGCTAATTTGACACTTTTTGAAGCCCAAGTGGGCCTTTTCCAAGTGATAAGTGACACCACTCATAGGGTGACACGTGCCATAATGATTCAAACCTGGCTTGACGGTTGACATGACATGTCACCGCACTAAATAAGAGTAGTAAAAAAGGTTCAGCAGCTTCATAATTAAATATTGTTGCAGTTTCCAATTTATAGGAGATGGATATATGTTTGTTACTTCATCGTGATAACTTCATGTCTCACCATAGAATTTTAAGTTGAAGTGAGTTATGGAGACCAATTGGAGAATGACGCATGATGATATATATATGACCAAATGAGAACACTAGATAGAAATGTAGAAGTATGGTGAAAGATGTGAATTTAGCACTTCGGAGCATTGAAAAACATAGTCCCCGTATCCTCCTCTCGTAATGATGACAAGTGGTCGACAAATGATGGTGGCACGATAGAAATTAGATTTGGCCTAATGATGAAATGTAAAGTGGTAGATAGGTGGTGATGACATGGCAAGTATGATGACAAGGCACATTATAATGTGACATGTGCTAGGTGTTTTTAGACCTTTTGGGTGGCTAAGTGGGTTGAATTTGAGTGACACGTGGCACCACTAAGAGACTTCCATGTGGAAATGATGACATTAGTAGATGGTGTGGAAAATTCTTAAGATTCACGACAGGGGATCATGTTTATAAATTCTCCACAATGTATTGAGACATCGAATCCCGATCCTCTGGTGTTTATATAAGCATCAAAACACAAATTATCCTGTAGTATACTGAATCATAAAATATATGCCCCTATGAGTTAAAGGAATGGTTTTTATGTTGCAATCATGTGGTGAAGAGGGATCTAGTTTGATGGCATGGAGCTATTTAAAGTTTTGTCATTCCAACCACAAAAATACAATTAAATGATAATTGAAGAAAAACCCTATTTTGTTGCGGTGATCGAGTCCAGGTTATATAGTCAAGAAGAATATTTACAAGAGGAAAGAACTATGATTTTTTTCCCATTGCAAAGAGACTATAAAAGGTAGCATATTTCATTGAAATTGGTTTTGTGATCCCATTGAGAATCCGAGGTTCAATCCGAGCACCAAATTGAGAAATTTAAGGTAGAACTATAGGAGAGAATCTAATCTAGTGAATACAATTTTATTGCATTCGTTATGATAAGTACCTCCTCAAGCTATGCTAGAATTAATGAAGCTTCTCTTTGATCTTTGTGAGAGTTAATGAAGTTCACCTCGCAGTTGTGTGAAAGTTAATGAAGTTCATCTTTGAGTTGTGTAAGAATTAATGGTCTATCTTTGATCCGAAAGATATTGAATTGAAGTGGATTTTGTGGGTGGTGAGAGCAGGGGATTTAATTCGATGAAAGAAAGGAAGGAGGACTAAGACATTATGGTGATATTGGTTTGATTTAGAATTAAAGACACTACTAGAGATCTAAGTCCGAAAATGTATGAAATCTAGATCTACTTGTCTATATCAGGGGTTGGCACCTATACAGATATGAGGTTGGTTCCTCTAGAAAGTTTTTTTCTTGCTAATATCGTGGGGGTTGGGTGATCATGTGAATGGGGTCTCACAAAAATTGATGTAATTACAAGTTAGTTCTTTATATTTACATCATAATAAAAACAAGATTTTGTGTCTTTTTCTCTCGAATGGTTTACACGTTAAATATATATGTACAAATGTCACGTGAATGGTGCCTTGTTGTTTGTTAATTGAATCTGATTGAATAATTATTTAAATGTTAATTTTTTTGGAATATTTATTTGCCCTCCCTCCCGCATTCATTGATTCAGAAAAATCGCATCGCAGTGGGTTCCTTCATAAACAATTTAATATTTGGAAGGAAATCTTCAAGGAATCATGGAAAGTTAGGATGCATTGTAAAATAGAGCACGAAAACTTTGATGGAATCAATCATTTATTCTCAAAAAGTTAGAATGGAATCTTATCTCATGTACATTGGTGTCAATGCATGGGCCTCTATAGGTATGTAGAAATTAATTGTAGATTCAAAACTGCTCATGTAATGTACTAAAACATAAGATTCAAATCTACTTTACTCATCTATGGAAGCAAATTCAAAATCGAGAATGTTATCCTCATGTACTCTATAGATTCACTAGGTTACTATGGATTTATTACAATAATCTAAAGATAGCATTCTTTGCCTATCAACTATCTTTAGAAATCTCACCGCCTTCATTATCTTCATAAAAACTTTTCCCTATCTATCGCATTTACCATCCTGAAAGTCAACCTCGTTGCTCTTAAAAGACTCATTATGGGCTTATACCTCTAATTTTCATCCTTATTTCCTAAATAAAACTCTTTTCCCATGTTCCCCGGTTTCTCAAGCATTGATGGTCTCAAAACTATCTCTTGTAGGCTCTTTAGATAAATCAAGTACATTGGATTTTGGATATTCAATACAACATGATTATGATAAGCATTTTTCTCGCTCCCCAAAATCCTTGGATGTTTTCTTTTAAAGCACTCACTTTTCCTTTGCTAGAATCTAGCTCGTGATGTAATAGAATGTCGAGACATGGTTATTCAAGAGGGACCTAAAATTTCCAAGGAGGATTATCTTCTCGCTTCGTAACCCGCAAGTGAGAAAAATGGGACAAAGTTTAACATTTCTGTAGAGGTGTTGGAAGATTTATCAACATAAAATACTGATGATGTTGACTGCCTACCTCTGAATGAAAACAATTTAAATCAAGGGAAAGGGAAAAAACTTGGTCTTGTAGATGACACGGGTTATAAACTTGATAGCCCATTTGAGTGCCAAAGTAGTGATTAATTGCAGGGAAAATGACATGGAGGAAGCACATAAGGCCAAACATGAAGAAAGTCTATCATAAAATATTGATGGAGTATGGAAAAAAGGTAAGGTGAACTAGAAAAAAATGAATGAACTTGAAAGGTTTATAGAGAAATTAGAAGATAACATTGATGATTGATGTAAAGAACTGCAGGCACTTAGAGATTTGAAAAAGGTGGCCAGAGAGGGTGGAAAAGATGAGTTGAATTTTATGGTGGAAACTACAAAAGATTTTGAAGATGCTACTAGATGTAATAATTAAATCCCAAAGCTGCACTAAAGTAGAACATATCAAACCTAAATGAGCAAAAGAAAAGCCAATTCCATGATTTCAGCAACATGCAAAGAAAAAAGTGTCAAAGAGTATCGGTGAGAAAAAGAAAAAGACTTCAAACATTAGAAAGTGGGTTTTTCAAGTTAAAATTAAATCCAAAAGCCTAAAAATCCCATCAAACACTTCAAAAGAGTTATTGTTGCCTCTCAAAACATCCGAAGCATTCAACAAGGAAGAATTTGTGAGTTTTTGAGTGAAATTGTAGCTAAGTTTCCTTGGCGTTACGCATTTGCACTCGTGTTGCGCACTGAGATCGGTGCTGCACCCTTGCCCGAAATCTTTCAACGCAATTTGTGAAGGCACTACATGCCTATAGACCTGGTGTCGTGCCCTTTTCCAAAGTGCTACACCCTTGCCAGGAAGAATCTCGTGTAAGTTGCATTGGCACTGCGTGCTCGCAGCTTGGCACTACGCACTTGGGTTGGCGCTAGGCCCTTATGCCGCAGCTGCCGCGCGCCTACACGAGAATTTTGCTAAGGGTTGGGGCCATTCAAACAAGTTCAAAAATTATTCAAATTTCTCCTATCATCCTCCAAACACTTCTAATCGGGAAGTACACATCATAAGCCCTTGCTTTTGAAGCTATTTTTGTCATTCTTGAATGAAAGTGAAGTGTAACCCTAAATGAAACCCTAATTTCAGCTAGTGACACACTTGTTTCATCCTCCTAAACAGTAATATCGGTTAAAGACAGGTAATTTCATTGATTTAGGTTTTCCATTGATTTATTTTTCCCCTTAACTCATTCCCTTCATTTGTTCTAGTCTGCCATTCCATACCCTTCATTTGTTCCACTCGCCATTCCATTCCCTTCCCCTCATCTCATTTTAGTTGTACCATAGGGTTTTATAAATTAGAGTTTAAAATGTCTAAGGGAGAAGATAGTGGTGTTGAGGCACAAAGGCTAAGAAGAAACGACCATAAGGGAGGGAAAATAAATAGGTTTGAACCCATCACTACAAGAGAACTTATTTCCTCTCCTCTCACTGTGTCTTGCTTTTAAGCATGTGGACTTCTTTGATTTTTGTGAGAGAGTGCAACAAGTCCAAAATCACACGCGAGTTAACAAGACTCGCTCATGATCAATATACATGACAAGTAGTTCAACCTTGCTCCGGAGTTACTTTTACGATGTCCACCAATGCCATCAGCTAACGCTGCTACAGAATCCCTAGTGTGGGAGAGAGGCTATTAAAACAAGAAAACTTGGACATGAGCTATTATGAACCATACCTTAAACCGAGGTACAAAGATCACAACAAGTCCATTTTCCCTTTTTCTCATCTCCTTAACCGGTATGTGCCCATGATGAGGATAATAATGAAATACTTCACTTGTGAGGGAAGGTTTTCCTCGCCTCTCTTCATACCATATCCGTCTTCTTATGCATTTCACTAGAGTTAGAATGTTGCATTTGCCTTATTATCTTTTATGTAGCATTGATAAGATGGATTAAATTGTGCAAAATATAGATTACAATCACCAAATACAGAGCCTATTTCATCATTCACTCATCAAGATGGTGGTCATGCATCAGCTTGTAGAAAAAACATTTCATGGGATGCATTCATTACTAATGAGGTTTTCACTACTCCACTTGGCAATCATCGACAATATATTCCTTCATCTTCTCATCCTCCCATATCGACTTCTCCATCACATCCCACTATTCATACATCACCATCCACTCATATCCGAGTCACCTCATATTGATCCTACCCCATGACCCGTTCTACAACCTTTCACCGTCACATCATGATACCCGAGCATCAAGCAAGGAAAGAGACATTGAGGCGAGATGACACTAAAATTACCGATATTCAGCCATTTTCCTTGACATATCGTAGACACCACATGCATGTGTTTGATTCACATGGTGTGAAAGGGGCCATGCCTTCTTCATCAAGCAAAACAAAGTTGATAAGGGCAAGGAAAAGGTTATAGAGCATATCATTATCGAGGAGGAGGACAAAAATGAAACGAGCGAGAGTTTTAGTTGATTGAGATTGATGCCGAGGATGAAGATAGAACTACTAGTGCAGTGATCGAGAGGCAAAGATGCTAATATTAGTAAGCTTCAAGCTAATCTTGGTAGAGCAAAGGATTTCATTAAATTTCTTGAGTTAGAGAATTAGTAGCTAAAGACAAAGCATATCATCGAAGTGAGGTTAGGGCAAACATAGCTCAAAAAGAGGTCGAAAAAGCCAAGGCTTTGGCTTTGGATGAGACCATGGGTATTTTTTATGATGGTGATGATGAGGATGATTAGCTTCATAGATAGAGATCGAGGACCATTGGATTTAAGAGGGCTTTAGCCCGGAAAGGAAAAAAGAGGTAGAATTGGTAGAGTAGCTTACTCCAAGTGAGCTACTTGCCATAGAGATTGATGGAGATAGAGAGTCTTGGCTTGAGAGAGCCAATTTTCATCTAGAGGGCCTACTAGAAAAGGAAAATAGAGACACCGATATTCGAGAGGAAGATGGCAAAACATTATTCCATGAGAAACGAGGATTGCAAGGGCCAAGCTCAAAATTTCCCATGCAAAGATTAAGGCTTTGAACGAGTCAAAGGAGAAAGATAAGCTCAATATTACTTTTTTAGGTGTCCCTCTAGGCCTCTAACCCTTGATCGGCAAGCAAAATTCCAATTTTGGCACTTTTGTGCACATTTTGATTTTTTTGACGAGTTTAACATGCAGAAATTGTGCTAAATGCGCAACGCCACCGGTTTTGTGCTATTTTTTGGGCCATAAAAGTGGAAAATGGTCAACATATTCATGTTCCTAATGAAAATTACACCAACCTCAGAAATTTTAAGGATATTTGGAGCAACTCGGGTCCTTAAAAAGGTAAAAAACCATCAAAAAATCATGTTTTTGCCCTATTTTTGGCCTTGCGACCGCACGTTTACCGAGTCTTGGGAGAGTAGGTTTTTTGATAGAGCATATGGGCACTATTTTGAAAAGTGAAAGCATATTTGGAAACTAGACTCATAGAATTTTCCAATGAGCCATCATGGAGCTCATTTGGACATGGGGAAGGCATCCCAAAGTTGGATACAAGACATGCCATTTTTCCGTCATGATGCTTGTCGCGTTTGCACTAGCATTGTCGCGCCTATACCTTGGCGCTACGCCCTTGCTGTGTGTTGAATAAAGACACCGGAAATTGTTACAAAATTCAAAGATATTTCTCATCTACCCCGGTAGTTATTGAAAAAAGTTATTTAGAAGGCCTTAAAGTCAAATATTTCCATAAATTAGCTCAAACAATGAAGTTAGAGTTATTATTATAGTGAGTCACTTTTAGATATTTTTGCCTTGGGCCTTGCATGGTCTCAAAGTTGAAAAATGCATTAAATTTGTGATAAATAACATATGAAACCCTAGCTTTGAATTACCTCCTCATTTATGCGATAAATATTGCATGTATGCTTCATTATTTTTGTTGGTTGGTTGTTGAGTTGAGTACCGTATAGAATCTCGAGTTGTAAAGAAGTTGGCTTTGAAGTTTTGTAACTCGTTTTGGATTGGATATCAATGGGACAAGCATATTCACAAGATTCATGAACTTGGTTAAATGGTGATGTTATTCTGATCTTGTAATGGTTTCCTTTTGTTTTCCATTTTGTACACCAATTTCCCTTATAACAGAACATAAAATTTAGGTTAAGATATGTTGTCCAACACCTTAAGTCCGCTTTCATTCACGTTATTTAAATTTTTTTTCCTTCTACCGGGTCTCGATTGGAGAATTTAGGAGTTCCCCTGCTCTCCATTTCCACCTAGTTTGTTTTTCTTGAGATTAACTCGATAGAGTCCAGAAAAAATAAGTTTATGGTTTGCCCTCCGTCCTTTGGTTTTGCTTGAAATGTTGTTCTCAAGGCTTTCTTCGAAATTTACTTACTAGAGTTTGGCTAAAGAAGTTTATGGTTTTCCCTGTCCTTTGGTCTATCTTGAACAATCACTTTAAAGGTTTTTTGAAGTCTGATTGAATAATTTAGGAGTTCCACTCGCTCTTTAATCATTCGATTTGTTATCTTAAATGTTTTCTTTGTCCGAAAGTGAATAGATAGAGAATTTAGGGGAGTTCCCTCGCTCTCTAGGATTTGCTAGATTGTTGTCTTAAAAGTTTACTTGGTAAAGTCCGGCCAAAGAAGTTTATGCCATGCCCCGTCCTTGGTTCTTTGTTTTGAGGAGGTAGATCCCCTCTGCGGACCAGCAGGTGATCCCTACTAGCCCGGATCGGGTCTAGCAACAATCAAACACATGCTACGGTGAGAGGTTCCTAATTGCAAATAAACCGACTTATGAGGAAGGCTTACCCGGAATCAACGCATCGTCATTTGTAGAAGAGGTGATGTCTCCCTAGTTCCTTTGCTCAGCAGATCACAATCCTCACGATCTCCGTGATCGGACACTCGCACATGCAAGAAACAACACAAACGACAAGCATAAAATCTAGTATATACAAACTATATGTCGACCGAAGAGGACATAACTCATGAACATAATCAAGAACGAAGAGTGGAACCATAACCGATAGTCGCTTATCATTAATGAGTCAAAAGAAGAATACAACCATAGCTTCGACGTAGCACTCTCCTTTGCGGTGTCGTCAACAAAACATGTCTCAATAAAGCCTCGTCAAGGATAGGACGAGCCTCTCTCTCCGGATACTTGGCAATAGTCTCCTTGCTTGGATTTGGCTCTTGAGGGAATCAAGAAGGCTCTTGCAAGCATAAGGATGTGAAAGCTCCCCTGGGAACTTGGAGATTAGCTTGCCATGAAGATGAGCAAGCTTTTATAGAAGGAGGAAAGGGAGTTGGGATCCCTATAATTATGGGATTGGCCCTATCATCAAGGAAGCTTCCATGAGAGGTGGAAAACCACTTCCTCTCTATGGAAATCCATAGCCAAACCTCCCAACTCAAGATAGATATCGACCCAAGAATTTGTTAGGACGAAAACTTCCACCTTTTATTTTTTAAAAACACCTCTTAATATGGTTGGCGCGGGTGCGGCTCTATGAAAAAGCACCAATTGGCACGCCCTCTTTGAAGGATTTGCCCCCTTGGCGCGAGGGCTAAACTATGGAACCATGCCAATGGAAAAAGAGCTATTTTTAGGGTTTTTTGTGAGGGAGATGTCTTCGGGGCAATGAAAGCTCATCTTTAGAGGGATGCAATGAAAGCATTTTCAAGTATTGTCTCTCGCTCACGAGTCTGACGAATGAGCCCTCCAATGTGCGAGATGGGGAATGGTAGGACGGTGACAAATTGTTGTGTACAAGTATGCCCCCTAAAAGCATGAGGCCCGAGAGAGAGAGAGAGAGAGGGGTGAAATGCTTTATGATAACATGCCAACCGAAAAACACCGCCATCGGAAAAACTTGCGGAGCGAAGTACAATTGATGTCTCGTATACATGAAATATATACGTGGTATGGGACGCAACCATCCATAGAAGAGTATACCATAATAGAGATCCAAGGCATGGACACGGCCATCCGGTAGGGGATCGATAAATAAACTCTGGTATGGTCGCTGGGCCCTATCCAATCGATGAGTCATGTAAATAATCATAATAATCCACAAAATCGCAGCTCGGATTACAAGAGACACAATCAGGGTCTTACACTCCATCTCAGACCCAAACGAGTACAAGTTCAAGCATGCGAATATGTGAGCTGAAGTAGAACATGCAAGAACATCGTTTCGATTACCGACCAATGATGAAAGTCGTTAACAGTACGCGAGAGGAACCACCAATAATGATAATGGCCCTCGAGGTACTATAGGTACAATCTACGGTATGCGAATCAATGAGTCGACGTCGAACACCCATAGAATCACTCGATCGGGAGGCCAATGATGAAAACCTCATGTCGAATGCAACGAACCTCGCCATTGAGGCATGCGGTGCTCCAAGGTACCATAAAGGAGTCTCTAGATCAGCTTCCGGATAATGAGTCGAAGTCGACGCGGGAAGTGACCTTGATCGAAGGTGGGCCATAATGTTTCCCACATCATCGAAACGAGATCGAGTAACATGATGGTTTTTTGCAAATCGAAAGATCATATGAGAATCGATGAAGGTTGATACTTTGCGCAGGTCAACTTCTCTTGAACATATAATGGCACAATAGTGGATTTGGCAATATTTGACATCAATGGATCGCAGGTCATGGTGACGAGGCAACGAGCAGATGAGAGGTCAAAAGGGATTACCCAAACCCACGGAGGCAAGCGAAAAAATGAGATGAGATGTCCCCAACCCGACACGAATGCAAACAAGTGCCATGTTCAAGAACGACATACTACCGACACGACAACGATATCTGGTTCCATTTTTCCCCCCACCATTTCTCGGCGAGTACCCCGATTATTTTTTGATAACAAGCTTGAAGGGGATAACATATGCTTGTAATATAAGTCCACCCTTCGGGCGAATCCATCCTAGTACATTTAACGAACCCTAGGAAGGAGAAACTCGGAGAACGTCATTTCGATTGAGTCCAATGTCATCGTGGTTTAACGAGTCTGAAAAAGGAAGAACTCGACGTCTTTTCATATTTAGAGAGTTTGAAAGACAAAGCAAAAAGTAAACATGCAGTCGGTCCCTCTTTGTAGATAGTTCCTTGGACCCGAAAATGGTAGAAAAAATATCCGAGAAAGCCTCCTAGTCGCGATAGGCTAGGGTATTCCTTTTTCGTAAATAATCCATCCCGGCCCAAAAAAGGGTAAACGTATACTGGGTAGATGTCGATTCGTGTCCACTTTAACGAGATCGAAACGACAAGGGCCTCAGTGATCTTTTCATGTTTAGAGAGTCAGAAAAAGAGCCGAAAGATGACTCTAAAGTGACTTTTTCGTGTATTTACCGAGTCCGAAAAAGTATAAAATACAACTTGTTTCACCGTTTAAGTCACGTAAAAAACCCGTCACCGCACAAAAAGCAAGTGTAAAACCCATTTTTGACAAAATATATTAAAATATTCGGAAAAATAACTTTCGAAAACCTATTTTAAGTTCAAAAAGTTATAAATACTGTCAAATGGTAAAAATAAAATTACTTTTTTACTATTTACCTCACCGAAGAGCGAGCAGTTGGTCCATTTTGTGTGCGAACTTCTCGACGCGATTGCATCGATCCGGGCTACTATTCGGATTCTCGTCCGTTTTAGGTAAGAGGCACTTCTTTGTACTCCACTTTCAATCCATTTTTCATGAATTTTAATTGCACATTAGACTTCTTATGAGGAATTTTTTCAATTTTTAGGGCTTCACCCATCGGGCGCGGGTATCCGGCACGAACCCGCGCCAATGGAATTTTATTTCTAAAGGGGCCCGCTTGGCGAGTGCGGCCGTTAGGAAAAACAGTCACGCCATCGACGCAATCTAATTTTCCACTTCGAAAAATTCCACACAATGAATGAATTGCATGAATTTTTAAAGATAGCAAGAGGTCTAATTGAAGTTTATCGACCATGTGAATGCAGTAGTCGATAAAAATGGTCATTGAGTGGAAAGAGAGGGAGCACGTGGAAGAGGATGAACATGCCATGGAGAATGAGACTTGCATGAATGCCCCTCAAGAACTGTAGGCTTAAGAATTTCTTCCTAACACCTTGCTTACGAGCTCAGCCGAGCTCTTACAAGATCCGATCAAGCATATGGGATGAACATGAACAAGTGTTCAAGTTGCATGACCAAGTATTAGAACTAGAGGTCTCGACGTATACTTCATAACCGGATTATCGCGTAGAGGTCCCTAGGGTGCCCATATTGACGAGGAGTAGAACATCCGGTGAGAAGATGGAGCAAGTGATGGCACGAGTGTGCTCGGGGGCACGACCGGGATCGTGGAAGTGGAAAGGTGGACATCCATAATATTCCCCGATCTAGCACTCGTGGTAGTGCTTCATACCATCACGCGGGTCGCGGATCGCGAGCACCGCACGAGGCAACAAAGGCCCAACTCTTACCGGATTTAGAGTGCATGAGTCCCCTATTATTCGACCGGGCCACAATAGTGACAATCAACATCAAGAGACAAAGCTCACTAAGTGTAAACGAGCCAAACAAAATAGTTTGGCTACGGTTCTATCCCTGGTATCCTTCGTTCGGAATGATTACCAATCTTCCAGTGCCAAGGGGCTATAGTAGTCGAGCCCATTCCACGAGAGCCAAGAATGGCTCACCGGGTGGCACCGATGCCTGTAAGGCTGGAGGAGGCCAGCAGATGTCCCCGGAGGCCGGAGTTTTTTGGGTGGTTGCGGCGTCGCTGATTGTAGTGGAAGACCGGCCATAGTGCAGAACCGATTTCACCGGAGACCCGCGATCTCCCACGCGCAGGGAGATGATTGGGACGAGGAGTTGGGTATGATCTCTTCTCCTTTTGATTTTGATGATTTATGATTTTTTTTGTTAATACATGTTCTTCCTAACACATTTTTATATGTATGCGTACGTGGGCCCGCAGAGACCAGCCGATATGTCTCCCTATCGCGCTGAGGACTCTTCCCGCACTCGATCCTCAGCGTAGGGTGCAGAAAGGGGGGAGTTGATCTAGAATCTCGAGGGTATTTCCCGAGGGATCCCAGTACTACGCCCGAGTCGCGGATGTACCGATGGCTTACCAAAGACATACGGTGGGAGTGCCTAGTTGCCTCCATCGAATCTTGAGACGCTTAGTGTGTGGAGTCACTTGTTATCATGAGCACCATGCGGATTAGACTCCTAGGGCTTTTATCATGCATATTTTTTGAGAGACATGTCGTCTCCGGATGTATTAAGATGAACATGTATATTTTTGATTTAACATGATGCACACTATGCAAACATTCAATATTTATATATATACATATCTATTTCGGATGGATTTTCCTTTTACATGTGATGATGATTTACAAATTGCGCAAATGTCTATCTAGAACCAAATTAGCTACCGCATCGCTAACGTATCCATATGCCTGGGTATATGTTGATATGTAATATAGTCAAAATTCCTTTCCAAGTAAATGAATACGCGGATACGTACGTAAAATGGATGGATTTCTTACCGAATAGTGCCCATTCGCTTGTGATACTACAAGTTGCGAGTCTAGATACACGAGTAATTCACGGATACCGAGGTTTACAGATTTCGGTTAACAATTCTAACACAAAGACTATATTCCGTGATGTTATTTGTAGTACGTCCTGACACACACCTCGTAGAGTTGACCAACTCACCGAAGAGGATCGTAGATTACCGAGGTCGCCAAAGACAGTATTCCGCAGTACGCGGGAGGCACCATCCGCGAAACCCACAAACGGATTGATGGAAATCCGCACAATTAGGAAGACCCGATCAGCAAAAAGATATTTACATCGCAAACCACACCACACATGCACACAAATGAAATAACACACTTATGTACACACACCACACCAAAAATGACTTCAAAGCGTAGTATTTTTTGAGGTACAACCCATTTCTCAGGGTCACAGCAATGAACTCCTTCATAATCTATAAGCTCATAAGCCCCGTTCTTCAAGACGCATTTTTACTATGTAGGGCCCATGCCACATAGGTTGGAACTTACTCGGCCCCAAGCTTGTCATGTGCTTGATCGTACAAGAGGATGAGGTCCCCTTCGATAAAGGAACGTGGAGAAACGGATTGATCAAAGTGAGCTTTGACCCGCTTCTTTTGTGCTTCAATGACTAAAGCAACTAAACGGCGGGTTTCATCTAACCGTTCCGGATACAAAAGACACTCTTCCTCGGCAGAAGTATCGGGTAGAAGTTCCACGAGCTAATTTCAAGGAAGGAATTTCGCATTCAACGGAAGAGTTGCTTCCGGACCATACACCAATTGGAAAGGTGTGAATCCGGTTGCACTCTTTGCGGATGTCCGGTATGCCCATAGAGCCGAGAACAGTTAGGAGATGCCAATTGGATTTGTGAATACCAACCGTTCGTTGAAGCATAGTAACCAAAACTTTGTTCATCTGCTTCAACCCCGGCCATTTGCCCCGAGGGTAATATGGCGTTAAGGTATCGTGACGTAAGCCCAATCTTGAAGTCATCTTGGCCATCATATAATCTCGAAGTGAGTACCATGATCGGTGACGATGGCTTGAGGGACCCGGTAAACGTGCAATGATGTGGTTGAATATGAACCGAGTAGTCGTCTCTACCGTCGGCATAGCAAGTGTAGGCGTCACTTCGGCCCACTTGGTAAAGTAGTTGACGACGACGATTATATACGCATGCCCCCCTGACCGAATGAGGGTTACACGTCATAAAGTCCACACCCCACTTCGAAAAAGGGCCAACGGTAATAACAGGATGCAAGGGGAGAGGCGGCGTGCGCATCTTGCACTCGAAACACCCGGCACGCGTGACATTTACGAGTCGCAACGATACATGTCTTTGAATATGGATGGCCGAAGTAACCTACTCGCGGAATTTTTCGGGGAAGTAGCATATTCGGACATATGTCCACCACGGGCGCCAATGTGGCGTTCATTTAGGACCCTTTCAGCCTCTTCCAAGGTTAGGCACCGACGGAGCTATCGAATCTACTCCAACACGCGTATAAGGTATCTCCTATGATGCGGTAGGGTTGAGAGTGATGCCGAATTCGACGTCGGGCATCTTTAGTCAACTCGGACTGAAAATGTGGAGGTCCGAAGATACATGATTATGTCGCCGTACCAAGGGTCGCGAGTACCGATGAGGAAAAAGAGTTTCGTCGTGGGATATGATCCTCGCAGTGTGAAGGAGTGGAGTCCGTCGGGAGTGAGCATATAAGATCCGCGAAAACAAGTGATTTGGTTGACTTGCGATAGTGAACTCTAAGTCAAACTCCCGCGGGATAACGATCCTTTTGGAGTATTTTCCCCCAACAATTTTCGAGAGAGAATATATGTCATGGGGTTGCAATCCGAAACCACCGTTATCGTACACAACAGGATGTAGTGGCGAAAATGCTACACGGCGTGTACTACGCGCTAACGCCAACTTCTCGACATGAGCATAACGTGTTTATGTATCGAGAAGGTTTCATGATAGATAATAAACAACATGTTCATTACCATCATCATCATCCTCGCACTGCAACCATAGCTATGGTGCTAAACGCGGCGGTGAGATACAAAGTGAAATCGCGGCGATAATCGAGAGGACGAAGAAAAAGAGCATTTACCGGTAATGTCTTTAGCTTCTCAAAGGATTGTCGAGAAATTTCGTCCCAATGGAAGGGAACGTTCTCGCTTTAATAGGCACGTGAATCCTTTAGCCACCTCCGCGTAGTTCGGGATAAAGCGTTGAAGGAAGTTCACTTTTCCTCGAGTACTCGCAACCGATATAATGAGGAGGGTGATGGGAGATTGATGATAGCCTCGACTTTTAAAGGGTAAGGCGAATTTCCGTCTTTGGAGACTATGAATCCCCAAAAGACGGCGTGAATCCACGCAAAAAGACTCATTTATGAGCATTAAGCCTAATATTGTAGTGCCTACGGCGAAGGAAAATACGCGGAGGTGTTTAGGGTGGTTCTCTCACCTCGCTGAATGAGCCGGAAAGTTGTCCAGATAAGGATGAACGATATGGCGAATGTCATGGAAAGTGTAAGAAATCGCACGCCGAAACGTGGCCCCAGACGTTCTTCAAGCCGAACGGGAGCTTTTTATACGTGAAAGTACCCCACGGGACGAGATGAATGTAGTCTTGTGTTGATCCTCGGGTGCAATATTGATCCGATTATACCCCAAGAAACCATCCATCAAGGAATAAATCTCACTTGTCGGCACATTCTTCGATGATCCGGTCTATGAGCAGTGGGATAGTTATCCTTCGGGCGGTGCGCGATTGATGTCGCGGTAATCAACACGGACCTTAATAGTACCGCTTTTGTTTATCGACAGGGACAATGTTGAAAACCCCATTCTATGAGGGGGGATGGGATAAATAAAGCCCGCGTTCAGAATTTTTTCAACTTCTCGCCTTAATCGGGTACGGCTTTACGAGGGATGCATTGGGCGTAAGCATTGGCGCATGGGCTTCGCACCAGGGGTAGGTTGGAATCTCATGCACTACGATACCGGGATCAATCCTAGGCATTTCCTCGTAAGACCAGAGCGAACACATCTCTCGAATTCTTTAAAAAAGATCGGTATAGACCCGTATCTCATCGGAGAACAAGTCACTCCCATGTGTATATTCTCAACAATCCCCGCTTTAATCTGGAGATGTTGATCGGGATGGTTTGAGTGATATTAATCGGATTTCCCTCCGAAAGAACCTTGTGCGTCAAAATGGGCGTTTGTAGAGGAGTAGAAACATCGAGATGCATAACGCTCTAGACACCTGGACATTGCCCCCAAGCTAGGCATGAAAGAGGAACGATGATGTCCATCGCTCCAAACGGCGACTCCTCAAGAGACATTGTTTCAACAATGGCTTCATCGAAAGAAAAGTCTCTTTGAGAGGATCGGGTGAATCGCCTCGACCAAGCTGTGGGGATTGAGAGTAGACATCTAGAGCCATGCTCAAAGGAGCATGCCGAGGGAGGTGGAGGATCGGGATGTCGCAACAATTTCACGGTAGCTAATATCTACCGGAGTCAAGGGCATTGATTCTCCAAACTCAAACACCGCTCGGGCGTAGGAATAAGACGAGGGGTCATCGTATCCGGAAATCATGTTAACTTGAGCGGTGTGCGGTGGTGGTGCGGGAAAGATACCCATGAGGACGAGGGTCTTTGAAGAGATCGGGTCCTACACCGTCGAGGGGGATTTGGGATTTGATCCACGTATGGTACGTTGTTCTCGGAGGTGGAGGTGAAGAAGGACAACGCGATCGACCGTGACGATTTTTCCCTCGTGAGGGAACTTAAGAAGTCGAAAGACGGTGGACGGCACGCATAGCATGGCATGGGTCCAGCTGCGGCCAAGAATTATATTGTAGTTGAGCTCGGCATCCACTACTTCTGCTTCTACATTGACAGTCTTCCACCCGTAAAGTGATCGCTAAACTCTCGAGAACACCCGAGGTTTGGATTCCCGACCATCAAATGCCTCGAGGGCATTGGGAGAGGACGAAAGGGCCGGGAGAGCCAATGGCCTTCCGGCAAAGCGGATGACATGAGCGCGGTAGAAGCACCTTCATCCACGATGGTCCTATGGATGTTCGTAACGTTGATCCCGACTTGAATAACAAGAGTGATCCGATGTGGAAGTTGGGGGGGGTGAAATTCTCTAAAGCAAAGGTGAGAAGACTCGAATCGGCGGGATCGATGCCACCGATTTCGTACAATAAAGCTCTAGTTGTGAAGGACAGACTTTTGAAGAACTTCTAGTGTAGACATAGCAGAAGGCGCCCTGTGACAAATCCTCAACAATACGATAGAGTGCCGAGTGGTACGGGAATTCGGATTATAAGAAGATCTTCGTAAAACACCTTTAGAAGGTGGCTTCACAATAGGTTCGAGTAGGCTTCTCAATTTCCAACGAAACCTAGAGACAGTGGGGGAGGTGGTCCATCCGCAACTACCTTCCCGTGTGCTCGCCGCGATTCGTTGTAATCCTTCAAACGTGTGGCAACGAGAGATGGGTGCGTGCGACCATTCATCATAAAAACTTGGGACCAAAATGGTGCGGATGGTGAAGGCTATTCAACCATCTAGGTCTGTCAGAGACGGGAATGGATCTTTAAGAACTGCCGAGTCCCTTTTGAGCCTTTGATAATTTGACTAACTTCGGATCGTCGTGGACAATCCTTAGTATAATGGTCTCCTTCACAAATGAGGCAGGGGGTACTTCGGTTTACATTGAGAACCATCCTTAGTACGAGATTTGGATTCTGGCTTTGGGGCATCGGATTTGGATTTAACTTTGCCCTTATTTTTTCCCTTTGGAGGCTTTCTCCGTAGGATTGGCACGAACGGCATTAACTTCTGCAGCTTTTCCCGAATCGGTAGGGGGCGGGAGGAGCATAATTGTTGGATGAGTTAGACTTCGCTTCCCATTCAAAGATTTCTTCGAATTTCCGAGACACGTAACCAATGACACCATCCATCGCGAGGGGTAGGTGGAGCCTTAGAGGTTCCGTACCGTGGAACATCGTGCAAGATATCATAAAGCGTGCCGGATCGAGAATACACAAGATCCGGATATTGGGCACACGCGATGGCTTGTTCCTCCGTCACACAAGCTCCCATCGCAATATCTTGGGCAATTTTGTTCACGAAGGAGGTGGTGAATCGGTGAGTTAGTATCCGATCAAGTATATGAAACTTGATCGAGTCTACGGCATGCGCCGCCACTCATGAATGTGATCAGAAATTTGAGTGGCTTTATCCTACTTCAAAGAAGTCGAGAGGTGCATCCCGCTTCATAACGAATCGGTAACCGAAAGTGCATCAGAAAAAGCCATGGCTAAGGAATTGAAATCTTGGAAGATGCCACGGGATAACTCGATGTACCACTTAGCAGCAGCTCCGATCAAAGTGCGGCTGGAAGAGGCACGAGACGAATTGAATCATCGACCCAAGAGTTAGACGAACACCAAAGATGATATGTCATCACATGCGCTTGGGGTCCTCCCCAACTTTACCCTCAAACTTGGGGCAATCACCCAGTATCTTGGTAGGAACCCGGAGGCCAATAAGGATTATGAAAAATCAAATCATTGGTCAATTTTGAAACATTCGAGCAACTCCAAGGTAGCCGGGAACGACAAT
The DNA here is from genome assembly GCA_034641835.2 of Pinus albicaulis. Taxonomy (NCBI): domain Eukaryota; kingdom Viridiplantae; phylum Streptophyta; class Pinopsida; order Pinales; family Pinaceae; genus Pinus; species Pinus albicaulis. Next base: position 56,677 of record JAXQQM020086730.1, read on the forward strand.
GGCGGATTGGCGGCATGCGGGCTCAGGGATGAGGACTGGTACACGTACTCCACACTTGGTTGTGAATATCCTTGCCCCCATGGGTTCTCGTCCCGTAGGATTATCGACTGTAGGGGGTGTAGGTCGTATAACTGCGATCTGATTTGGCTACTGGTAACCGGTGTGTGGGGCTTGATAACCGCAGTACGGACCACGATTATATGTCGGCCCGAGTGTAAGCGGCATTTGGATTTGGGCTGTCGAGTATAGGTGGAACCAGGTGGATGAGGATAATACTAAGAACCTCGGGGCTGGTTATAATTCGGTTGAGATTGACCATGAGGATAATAACCGCCACGAGGGTGAGTCGCGTGCCGACAGGTGGAAACCCCGTGGAGCCTCGATAACTAGGCGCAACCGTTGATTTGGGTCGCGGCATGGAATAAATCGAGTGCCGGGTAGGGTTAATGGAATGAGCAGTCGCGCTGAGTGAACAAAGTTGACCCTGGCTGAGCGGGCTGCCCTAAGTGAACGAAAGTTGACCCGGATAGACAAAGCTGCGCCCTGCTGCGCAGGGTTGACCGGCCGCAAAGGAGCCCCGGTGTTGTGCCGGATGGGCCGGTTGGCCTCGGAGGCGGAACACCGAGTTGTACCGGATGGGACCGGTTGGCTCGGTGGAGGAATGGAGCTAGGTGGTTGTCTGGTAACCGGTTTGACCTGCAAGCAGGACTATAGGATGGTCTCGGGCTGATATGCAACGTTGGGAAACAACGGAGATACCGGCAATTGCATAGGTGGAGAAGGCTGGATTTGCCCCCCGGGACCATAGACCGATCCCGGTTGGTACCCGGCGAGGTTGCATAGGTTGACCGGAAGGGTTGTATCATCGTCCTTGCGGACCGTATGATGGCCCTTGATGGCCCTGGCAGGGATAGCCTTGCATGGGCTGCCCCTCGTGGGTCATAAGGATAGCCGAAAGTTGGCCGAAGGTTGGCCTTGGAGAGGTTGTCCTTGCGGGTTATAAGCTCGGTTATAAGGTAAACCTTGAGCATGGAGGTGAGCCCTCGGGAGCGGGTAGATGTAAAATGTCCCCGTGCTCATCGTACCGATATGGAAAAGCATACATGGGTGTACCATCCCGCACATAGTGCGAAAAATAAGAGCGGTTGGGATCTTGGGAGGATGGTCCAACCTCGGGGTTCGGGTCTGTTGTAGGGACAACCAATACTCCTTCGGAGAGATGTTCTCCAGTATAGCGCTTGTTAAATAAACGTCTTCGGGGAGGTGGCATAGCCCTCGCGGAGGGTGCCGTGACAACAGGGTGCGAGGCGGCCACACATACGAGTGGGCCGAGAGAGTGCACGAAGTGACAGGTGTCCGAAGAGACACCCCCTAATGAAGGAGCAACCGGCCTCGTAGAAGGAGCTGATATTCCCCCATAGAGGCTGCGGCGGAAATGATCCGACCCAAGGATCTATATCCTCGTTGGAAATGAGAGACCGGATGATGATGTAATAGACGGGTTCGCAGTCGTCTCCGGAAATAATCTCCAAGGAAATAAATCGGTAATCTTCACCGGGACGTCGAGACTTCCTCACTGGAATCACTCATGTTTGAGCCCGCCGCTAGATCTCGTAATAGACGGCGAGGGATTGGGAGGATTGAAACCTAGTGGGGTCCCCCTTTATATACGCGACGGTACGGGGAGCACAAGTCCGTACTAGTGTTGTCTAAAGCCAAGAGGCGAACGATAGCTATTAGGTTTTAAGACGCCGGAACACGTCTCTAGCCTAGACCTCTAAATGTGTTTCATTAGATTTCAATGCTACCTTAGTGTAAATTGAGTAAATTTTAAAGTTTATCTTCAATTACGTTTTAGTTTCCAGTGCCCTAACGAATGTGATGTCTCGAAAAATCTCCTAAATGCAAAACTACATGCCACAGTATGTCATTTCGTTCGATGAAAGCTAGCTATAGAAGAGTTAAAAGCTTTTTTACACAAACGAAATGATCGGAGGACAACCAATGATATTCTAATGCAGCTAATGAAACTAAAAAAATTTTCATTCAAAGTCACTAATTACTAATAACACCGAAAAGATTTTTAATTTGCATTAATCAATCAAAAGAAAAAGAGATAATTTTCAATGTTTGATAGCTAGATGCACTAAACAAACCGAAAAAACAAAATGAGAAGCAATTCGAGAAATGATATTAAGAGAGCAAAAACAAGCGGATTTCACTCAATGGCACAAACAATCGGATCTCAAATCGACCAAAAGTCTCTCAATACCAAGAAATGTCCCAAAGACACCAATGAGCCGTGTAATCTAGGTCCAAAATGAAGCAAAGCGAAATTCGAATGAAAAACAAAGTCATTCACTCAAAAAGCGCAATAAAATGATAGACAACTCATCAAACGAATGCAAGGAAGCAATCCCAAAGTCGACGAACAAACGAAACCCAAAAACTCGCAAGGGAGGCTCGACTCACGAAGCACCTAGATGCCCTAAGGTTCGAAATGCAAAATCGAAAGAAATAGGCAAACAACCAAAGGATGGAGGTTACAATCGATCAAACTAGGCCCTAATGCACTCAAATAGCCGAAAAAAACAAGATCAAAATCACAAGTCGGTCTCGTAAAGCATGAAACACAGACAAACCCTAATAGCTCACGGGATTGGCACGACCGTGAGCTTGAAATTAGCGCCGAAAGGAAATGGCGTGGGTGATACACGAGCAACTCTGTGCCAATAGGCACGACTCGTCACACCTGAAAAGCGTGCCGGTACGAGTTTACTATGGAAAAAATGAAAAACAAGAAATCCCGAGACACGGACAAGTGAAGAAAAGGCTAAAACAAAGCCAAACAAACAGAAAAAACTAGTCCAAAGAGCCGACCAAGCAAGCAAGGCCAAGAAATTGACCGAAAAGAGAAGGCAATACTCCAAGTCGTTCGGTTGTAAACTAAACCGAAGATAGACCGACGACGTTGATCTACTACGCCAATCGCGAGCAAAAGCGTTTCGAAGGCTATCCGGGTTGCATTTCGAGCTCCGTCTATAGCTTACAAATCAAAAAAACAAGTCTGAATCCCAGCGGGAGTCGCCAAATTGTTGAGGAGGTAAATCCCCCTCTACGGACAGAGGTGATCCCTACTAGCCCGGATCGGGTCTAGCAACAATCAAACACGCTACGAGTGCGGGTTCCTAATTGCAAATAAACCGACTTGCGAGGAAGGCTTACCCGGAATTCAACGTTGTCGTTTGTAGAAGAGGTTATGCTCCCTGTTCCTTTGCCCCGAAAGATCACAATCCTCACGATCTCCATGATTGGACACCTATACATGCAAGAAACAACACAAACGCAAGCATAAAAATCTAGTATATACAACTATATGTCGATCGAAGAGGACATAACTCATGAACATAATCAAGAACAAGAGTGGAACCATAATCGATAGTCGCTTATCATTAATGAGTCAAAAGAAGAATACAACCATAGCTTCGACGCAACACTCTCCTTTGGCGGGTCGTCGACAAAACATGTCTCAATAAAGCTCGTCAAGGATAGGACAAGCCTCTCTCTCCGGATACTTGGCAATAGTCTCCTTGCTTGGATTTGGCCTTGAGGGAATCAAGAAGGCTCTTGCGAGCATAAGGATGTGAAAGCTCTTGGGAACTTGGAGATTAGCTTGCCATGAAGATGAGCAAGATTTTATAGAAGGAGGAAAGGGAGTTGGGATCCCTATAATTATGGGATTGGCCCTATCATCAAGGAAGCTTCCATGAGAGGTGGCAAACCACTTCCTCTCTATGGAAATCCATAGCCAAACCTCCCAACTCAAGATAGATATCGGTCCAAGAATTTGTTAGGACGAAACTTCCGCCTTTTATTTTTTAAAAAAACACCTCTTAATATGGTTGGCATGGGTGCGGCTCTATGACGAGCGCCAATTGGCGCGCCCTCTTTGGAGGATTTCCCCCCTTGGTGCGAGGGCTGAAACTATGGAACCGCGCCAATGGAAAAAGAGCTATTTTTAGGGTTTTTTTGTAGGGAGATGTCTTCGTGGGCAATGAAAGCTCATCTTCGAGAGGGATGCAATGAAAGTATTTTCGAGGTCTTGTCTCTGCTCACAGGTCATGGAATGAGCCCTCCAATGTGCGAGATGGGGAATGGTAGGGATGGTGACAAATTGTCGTGTATGAGATCTTTATCCAAAAAAAGTAATCTTAAAGTCTCTTCTTGTTCTAGTACATGTTAAATTATTCTTAATTGCCCTTTAAGCTACTAAAATCACAACTTAGTGTTCATTTCACACCCACATAAGATATTAAGATCCATTTGGCTTTGTTAACTTGTCTCGTGGAACACCCTTGATTTGTTATTGTACTCTTCAAACCTTTCACGGACTCCATATCCCAATGGTTTGAATTTCTCTTACTCTATATGTTCTTCTTAACAATTAACCAAACAAAACAAAACAAAACAAACAATCCATATCATGTTAACTAGCCTAAAATCAACATCCTAAATCAATCAAGTTATATCTTTTATACAAATATAGAGAGAGCCCTCTCTAAGTCTAGGAAGGCTAGGTCATCGGACTCCAAATTTGGTTTTGATGTTACTCTTGTTTATTTGGTCTTGCCAATACGACAAATTACATGGACCTAACATAATGGTGACCATATCGGGGAAACATAAACACTCATTGAAAATATTAGTGTTATATAAAGAACTCGGAAAACCAAAAAAAATATCTCAATATTGGTATCCAATTGTTGATGGTGGACAAATAAAAAAAATCCTCAAAACGAGTTAGCATCATCCACCTGGTGACTCCACTAGTTTTCGTAGGACTAGTTGACTCCACCTGGTTCTCACAAACTCCACTGGGGATGTATTAATCAATCCTAATAGTATAAAACCAAGCCACATACTATGTGAATTCGGTAATTTTATAGATAGGTCTCGTTTTTAAAACTCGTCACAAGTGTTTAGCCTCTACGTATTTCGAGTCCGAAATTTGTCTTCACAAAGAATCTACACCGGATCTCACCCCGACCCAAAACCTTCTGCTATAGTTGATGACCTAGAAAGAATATTAAGAAAAAACTTCTATGACTGAATATTCAACTATTTCCATACCAATTCACAAAGCAAGTTCCTTTTCCCCGAAAACCTTACATCCTTGCAAGATACACAATTTGACTTACACCATAGAAGAAACCTATTCGGAACTAAGTCTCAAATTTGGATAGACTAGACAAACCTTGAGCCTACCGACTTACATCAAAGTCCTAATAGAGAAGCCTCTCTTTCCACTCCTCCCGATCTTCGGCTTCTCCAACACTTTGACTCCTTTCATTCCGAATCTGCTCAATATCGCCTAGTTGGTCCAAGTACATCCGCTACCCCCCACTCATACATCCACCGTTCAAAACCCTCCATTTAATCCTTCACCTCCACTCATAAACCCTCCTTTTACAAATCCTCCTTGGGTTCCTTTACCTCAAATCATGGTAGCATGACATGCCCCATTGGTACTACCACAACCTTTCATCGCCTATGCCACAGGGACTATCAATCTAGAATCCGTCACTTTAATGGACCCGATCCTATAATTTCCCAACAACATGTAGACAAGATGAACGATGCTTTTGACTACCAAGAAATAGAATATGATACCATACAAATGATAATGTTTTGCCCAAAGTTTTAGGGGGGAGAAGCAAAGAAATGGTTCAAGATATTAACCCCCTAATAGCATTCATGATCTTAACCCCCTAATAACATTCATCAAGTATTCATAAACAAGTTGGAAACTAAGAAAAATCCTCTTCGCATCTTATCGCAGTATGGGAACCTTAAAATAAATGTTGGGGAGAGTGTTCAAGACTACTGCACTAGGTTCAATAGTATATATAATGCACTTCCTCCCCACATGAAACCCCCCACAAGGCATAGCCCTAGTAAAATTTCTAGATGGATTTGATCCATAAATGGCTTACCAATTAAGAGAAAGAGACCCCCCTTACCTTAGAAAACATGCAAAGGGGAGCGAGTAAGTATAGAAGCCAATCTAATTGCTAGAAAAGGTTAGAATGAGAACAAAAAAAGAGGTTTACATACCAAGAGGAACCTATGGCCTCCACATCCGATGCTAAAATTGATAGTATAGTTAGGACAATGAAAATGATGATGGAGAGAATTAACTTAAAAGAGAACCCCCTAGGGAAAACCAAAAAAAATCCTCAAAACAAAAACAAGAACCAAAACTTCATAAGAGACCCTCCTCAATTAAGACAAAGAGAAACCGACCCGATAAATCGGACCTCATTTCCAAGAAAAACTATGTAGATGAAGAGGAGAGAGAGACCGAGGAGCCGGAGGAAAACCACATGAATCTAATAGGCTCGATAATGAGGACATTGTTTTTCCGATAGAAGAAGAACAAGGTCTGTTTTCCTCAAACCAAGCTGAAAGAACATATGAGGATTTTGAAGAATACAAACTAGGATTTGAAAATTCTATCATTGAGGTTCATAGGCGGTATGACCTCGGAAGTAGGAAAACCCAAGATATCTCCAAGAGGAACAAACTAGAAATTTATGCTAGGAATACCCCCGAAAACACTCGTAAAAAGACAGAAGAAAATAAAAACACAATGGCTAAGAATTTTGATCAAAGAAAAAAACAAAATCAGCCAATAGGATGGTGACCAAAGCTGCCCTAGTACATCAACTAGTGGCCCCTGGAAAAAGCTGTTTTAACCGATATTCCAAATAAAAAATCAGCAAGCTAAAGTTGCTGAAAAAACAAAGTCCGATAAAGCGCGATTTAAATCTTCCAAGAACACGAGACACCATTAAGTATTGAGAGTGAAATTTCCAAGATAAAATAGTCATACCCCTTATCGAATTACCGACTCAAGATGCATATCGATCTCAAGTTTTTAAGGCTTTAAACATAGGAAATAACAACGATACTCTAAATGCGAGTGATGACAAGCTAGAATTGTTGTTTGGACTAGAGGTAGAGGGAAAGTTTCAAGAGAGAGGTGTGCCTCCATTCTATGTCGGCTTTGAACATCCATGACAAAATCCTACACAATGCCATGCTAGATTTGTGCTTCGCATAACCTCATGCCAAAGGTAGTGATGGAAAGACTAGGCCTTGAATTAACCAAACCATACAAATACTTGTACTCTTTTGATTCAAGTAGAGTTAAATGTCCCAGGGGCCCTAATCAAAGATCTATGTGTTAATCTGGCACAAATACCGACCAAGAGCCTTGTAATGGATATTGTAGTGGTCGACATTCCCCCAAAATATGGCATTATTTTGTCAAGATCATGGGGAGACAAACTCCAAGGAACCCTCCAAATGGACATGACATATGCTACCATTCTAGTCTTTAACCAAACAAGAAGATTGTATAGAGAAACTCACATGAAATACATGGTAAGCGACCAAGATAAGCCAAATAACACCCCCTCTCTATTCCGTTCATTTGGACCTTGATTCATTTATTTTGTATAATGAAGATGAAATTAATGAACAAGTTGATAGAAAAGAAGAAGAGCAAGACCGTTAGAACAATCAAACCAAACACAAAATGAAGAACATGATAGTCAAAACCATAACGACCATGAACAACAACACAATGGTGAATTTGAACTTGAAAATCTTTAAAACATGAGCTTTGATGGCTCTTGTGGAAAATCAGTTTAGGAGGCAGGTGTTTGGATACACAACACTAATGAGGGTCACTCTTATAAGCTCGGATTTTCAATGTACAAACAATATTGCGAGAATATGAAGTTCTTCTCCTAGGTTTACAATTGTTGATAAATATAGGATCTAAGAAGATTTCTATTCGGGAAGATTACGAGCTAATTATTAGGAAAATTAAAGGGAAAAGATTCAACCAAAATTCCCAGGTTAAGAGAATATAGAAATTCCGCCTTAGACTTCCTAAAAAAAATTTGAAAAATATGAACTTACCTCTATCCCAAGAACTCAAAATAGCCTTGGAAATGAACTAGCATTTGCTTCGCACTTGCCCAACCGCTTCACACCAATGAACAATACATGGTAGAGGTCAAAAGAAGACGGACAATCCCCGATAACATAGATTAATGGCAATTTTTTTGAAGGTGACAAACATATTGAAGACTTCCCGCAATCCAAAAAATGAGTTTCAAATTCCAAAATCAGATTCGGATCATGAAGAGGACTACTGTCTTTGTGGAACAAACACACAAAACAGAGCCACCTTATGTTGTTGATATAAATATGCTAGAACAACCTCATGAGGCGGACTCGTGTGGAGATCCGGACAAAATATACCTTGAGTTATTTCAATGCAAAGACAATTTATTTCCAAGAGGACTTGTCCCCTTAGAATAACCGTTTGATTTCAATGATGTTGCTAGGAAGCCTAAAATAGAATCCACTGAAATAGATATAGAAGAATGAAACATAGGTAGTGAGGAAGAACCCAAACTCGATAAAACTATCCAAAACATTGCCGACTCTTATAAAACAGAAATACATTGAGCTATTCAAATAATTTAATGATGTGTTTGCATTGGGCTATGAGGACTTGAAGTCCTATGATACAAACATCATTTCAGACATAAGATTCCTCTCAAGGAAAATCAAAAACCATTTAAGCAAAAATTGCGCAAAATAAACCTTTTCCTAATGTCTATGGGTGAGAAAGAAATAAAAAAATGTATGATGCCGAATAATAGTCCCACTTAGGTGTTGAGGCATAAAAAGGTATCTTTTTAACACCTATTTATCTCACATTAATTATCAATTCGGGAGCGACTTTTTATTTCAAGAGTGTACTTAGTCTGAGGCGAAAATTTATCCAAGAGCAATGCTTTCGTGAAGATGTAGTACTGAACAAATGAAAAGGTAACAAATGCTTGTAAAGAAACCTACTTACGATGACATGAATAGAAAGATTAAACTACATCAATCTTACAAAACATCGATCGAGGGATGCGATAGCGTGTGACTCTTTCCCTTAGAAATCGATGCAAGATAACCAATCTAGGGACTTGGAAGCAAAAGCCTCTATCCTATACAGTTGGAGATCTTAAAGCAATTGAAACAAAATAAAATTCAATAAAAGCGATGTAAAGGAAACGAAAGTCGGAAAGGAACAACAACATGTAACTATAACTCATCTATTTTGCCGATCTAAAGCTATGAATCGAGAAATAAACAATAAGCGAGAAATGGAACAACAATAGGAACAACAATCAAATAACTATGTAAACGTAATAAATCTAAAGGCAATTATCACACAATAGTAAATGAAAGAATAGAAATACAAACGACGGATCGCTCCACCGAGGGCCGGCCCTCAACCGCCGGTGAAAGCGCCCAGCTGAGCTACTGCAGAGCTTGAGAAATGGAATGAAAACGCTCGCTTTGTATTAATAAAACATGAATAGCTTTTACATCAGTTGCTCTTTGATCACAAGAGTCAAGGAATTACAATGTTACAAGATTAATATAATAATTATCCATTCTCCCCCCATCCTCCCCCTAATACACAATACATGTTCTCCTTTTATAATCAAAAGGAGGAGAAATTAAATAGAAAATATAATCTTCCATAACAATATGATGAACTAGAAAATATATTTCCAACAATCTTTCAACAAGAACAAGGCGAATTTGGCTTTCAGCTGAGATTTGGAGGACGGCCACAACAACAAATCCGAGAAAATAGTGCTCAAAGAACCCTATGTTTCTCTCAATACAAGCCGAAATTGGGCAAACCGTTCTTCAATAAGTTAGTTGGGTCCGTTCGGACAAAACCCATGTTCCGTATTTTCTAGATTCTTCTTCATTTTCTCGAGAATCTTAACCGCAAAACTATCACTTCTTATTCCAACGCATTTTCGAGTTGGAATATCTCATGATGATTTGGAAATCAAATATGTAATTTAGGAAATATCTTGGAGGCTAAAATGATAAATGATATTAATAAACCATCATTGATAAAAATTATGTATAATAATAATCAATTTATTAAAAAAAAAAAGGAGAAGAAATAATATTCATCCATAAGAGCATAAATCATTATAAGATGAATTTATATGATAAATTATAATAAATGATATGATAAACAAGAGTAAAAGTGGATGAAGTAAGTGATAAAAAGTGGTCGTATTCACGGCCCAACACACCCCCAAATCGAATATATTGCATGTTCTCATGCAATCCAAAAATCGAATATATTGCATATTCTCATGCAATCCAAGGACAAAACTCATGTGTTAACCAAGCAAAGAAAATTGTTCATCCCAACCCATGAAATGGATGGAACAAATGCATGTTTCCTCAAATAATGAATATTCAAATTTTAGCATTCTTGATAAATACATAACAATTTTTACGATTGACATTCAACTATATGTATATGAAGTTGCGGAAAAATGTAACATAAGTAACAACAAAATTCATTAACCATTTTCTCAAAAAATCGAGATCATTTGGATGCATAGATCATGAGATATAAAAAAATAGTTGTAGGTGATAGTGCATAATTTTCAAAATTTTATGAACTAATTTAGCGTGAAATTATCCGGGTTTTGTGTATTTTAATGATACTTTTTTGTTATCCGTAAATCACAAGAATTCGGTTCATAGTTTTTAAAAATATATGCAAATCAATTTCCGCACTCGTATAAAAAATGAAATTGTATGCCTTAAACGAGAAAATAGAGTAAAAAAACATCCATCATGTGTAGCAATTCCCCCCCCAAACCGGAAGAATTAGCATGTCCTCATGCGATGCTAGAAAACAAAGAGAGGTGGTTGCTACAATATGTTGAAATCTATGTTTGGTGTAAAACAACATGGAATAAGGGAGGTGTTGAGAATGAATAAGAATATTCATGGATGATAAAAAAATATTATAGACATGGTCACAAGAAAGGAAATGAAATAAATCAACACTCCCCCAAACTGAAAGATGAGACGTGTCTAAAAAAATGGGAAGTGGTAAAGATGTGTAATGAGTGATACTAAATAATGCTCAATGGATGTTCATGAAATTCTCCTAAATTCATAATAAATCAGAAAATTATGCTATTTTACGTCGGGTGTTACCTCCGAAAACAATGTGGAAGGACATGTAGAGACCGGCCTTTGCTCGAAGCCGATGTAGGCTGAGCGGATACCGAAAGTGATGCAAAAGGTGGAAGCCATGCAAGCGTTCGCAAGCCTTTCGTCGTTGGTTGTAATAGTGTGATCGTGCTGCGAATAGAATTTTCCTCCATACTTGTTGTTCTCTTGTAAACAAATCACAATTCAGCATGCAATTTTTCTTTGAATCCACGAGTTTCGATTTGGAATGGCAACGAGATAAGATGCATGCAAAAAAAGTTCAATCAACGAAAAATTCTATAAAAAATGCAATATCAACATTGTGGTAAATCAACAAAATAGAAGAGCGATGCATACCGCACAACAATTGTATAGCATAGAAAAGCATACATACTTATGATACAATCAATGAAATTATAGCATTTACTGAAATCCATGCATGTGATAAATCGTAAACAAATATAGAAGCATTTTGTAATGATTCAAGGATAAGGAGAAGGGACAGACTTAAGATAAACATAAGTACAAATGCGTTTATTACCCACTTAAACTAATGTGATCAATTTATGATGATTTTCATGTATAATAGGTTCGAAATCACAAGTTAAGGATTCATACTTTCATCCGATATTTAAATAGGAGATATAGGAAAAAGGGTTTAATATCACAATTGATGTGTATAAATGTGACTCCAATACCATCAGTAGAGCTCTGTTGCCCACAGGTGTCCATAACCTCGACAGAGTTGCTCTCTCACCTTTGGAACCATTGTCCTTTATTTATGCTGAGGAAGTGCTTGTTAATTGTCATAATGGAGGTCATTGTGCTGGCTTGGTGACCAGATAAATCACAATGCCATTCACTGGGAAGAAGTGAAAAGTGGGCAGGCCGGCTCGTGATGAGACCTCCTGTTCCAAGGACTTCTTAATCTTTTTCAATTGTCCATTGGACCATATCCCTTGTTTGGTGGCCATGATGGGAATGCCACTTCACTTGCTTCCTTATGAATATGGTAGACCAGCTCTTGATGAGACCCCCTATCCTCCATCTGCCAAATTATAAAATTATTAATGAAATATGTAAATATTTTTCTTTTCATATAGCACTTTCCTATTTATTCATAAAGGATGGCTCAACACTCCTTAAGAGTAGGAATGGTGGAAGAAGTCTGAACAGCTCAATAGAAAAGAATATGCCCTTGTTCCTACTCCATAAGTAAAAATCAAATAAAGTTATAAAATATGGGAAAGAACCAACATGATAAATATAATCGATCATATAAATTTAGTGGTAGTATAACAACAAGATCATGTTATTGATTATGTCTCTTTTTCCTTTTTCTTATCATTACTAAACAACTTTCTTAAAAATGATGATTTCTTTTGATTTGCTGATTATAGTAAGCTTTAATTTGTATGATTGTGTATCCTTCCATAAATTGTATGTTTGTCTTTCAAAAAGTCATGAAAAATTCAAAAAAATCCTCAAAAAATTGTTCACAAACAAGAAAAATGCACTCAAAAAGTGTTGCTCCTTTGAAAAGGAACATTAAAAACAATTTGCGAAAATGTTGTTCCTTTGGAAAGGAAGTGCTGTTCCTTTTGAAAGGAACAGAAAAAACATGCAGCAAAAATGTTGTGCTTTTTGAAAAGAACAACAAAACTAATGAGCGAAAATGTTGTTCCTTTTGGAAGGATCAACAAAAATAAACACATAAATGCACTGCTTCTTAAGAGGAACGACTGTTGTTCCTTAAGAGGAATAACAATTATTCATTAAGAGGAACAAAAAACAAATATAAACACGCAAAAAAAAGAAAAAAAAAATAGAAGAAAGAACAAAGCTAATATGCAATCCATTGCCAAGCAAATCCAATCAAATAGAAAGAAAAGTTTATGTACAGGTTTCAAGAAAAAGTAATTTTTTACAGAATTGGTGCCACTGAAGAATTGCCTTCTGCGATTGAAACTTGGATGGTGGGGTCCTTATTGTTTAATTGCAAATGGAGCAGAAACTATAATTTGGAAGGATCAACACCTGAAACACAAAAACATAAAGAAATCAGAAAAGAAACACTTTATTAAGTTACAACAGTTATGATGTTATTTCTAAGAGAATATCAAATCTATTAATGGAAAAAAAAATTATCTTTTGAAAAATGTTTGGCAGCAGTGGCATGAATATTCAAATAGGAACCAATTCTTCATTTCTTCTGTTATGAATCCATTAGGTAATGAACTGGATGAAATGCCCTTGTTTTACTAAAATTTCTTTCAAGAATCACTCGTCCATAAATTGACCTTCTTTGTTCTCCTGAGACCTGCAAAAAACGAGTGTCTACCTACAATAAAACATTAAATCATGGAGAAAGAGAGGTGATCAAGCTCCCCTAATCCAAGAATTATGCAAAAAAACTAACAATTAGTTACCCTATAGAACAAATCCATGGACAAAGTAAAATTAATTTATTACCTGCGGGAGAGCAGTGGCCAATCATGCTAACCTGCAGTGTTTCAATCACAACTTCTTTGTTTTTTGTCTGATTTGAGAGATTTCAAAGCCAAATGAGAGATAATTCAAAGGATCATCTCCAATAGAAACAAGTTTTAAAAATTCCATGTAATGGTATGTTAAACTCACTTAGAACAACCTGTATAATGGAGTCATTTTCGATTTTCCAACTCAGACCAACAGTTGGTATTTCAAGCATAAATTTTTCGTTTGATAGCGGATTGAACTGATTCAAATTGGAGATTAAATTATATTCAATTATTGATCTCCAATAGAAATATGTTTTAAAAAAAAAAAAAGAATTGATGGGTCAAATATGTTAAGGAATAGCCGAGAAAACAGAGTTTCAAGAACGCTGATTTATGATAGGCAGTCAGTATTTTGGTCATAAATTCCTCATATGATATAGAAATTGAGTTATTCAAATTGATTTGTAAACTAGATTCATATAGGAATATACCATAGAAATAGGTTTTAAAAATATAGTCATTTAGACCTCCAAAAACTGACTGTCCCAACTCTGTTCCTGAGCTGCCTACTAGACACCCTGTCAATGTTTTGGTTCTAACTTTTTCGTTTCAAATCCAAATTGAGTGCTTCCAATTGAATTGAAAAGTATACATCAATGGATACTTGTTATAGAAATATGTTTTAAAAATATTCAATTTTGGTCCCCCAAAACATGACTGTCCCAACTGTGTTTTCAGAAATTTCATCAAGCCCGCAAGCCAAAAAAATGATATTCAAGCAATTTTTTTCATATTGATGATAAAAATGAATATAAGTGTTTGTAGAATTGTTATTTGCAATATAATTCATCTTCATACACAAATAAATTAAAATATTTATCATCAATGTTAATTTCACAGCGTGCTGCAACAAAGAAACAACTATTTTTACAAAAATAAAAAAATGTGTTTGTTTTATTTCCTCTTTTATTTATTTCTCCACTATCCTACTCTGAATTGGAAAATGAATATGATTACGTATAAGAGTATTTCCAGTGGAGCCATTTCTGAAATAAGGCTTCAATTATGTACATACCCAAATTTGAAAAATGTATGTTAATAAAAATTAGGGTATGAGAAGCCAACTTCCCTTGAAAAGATGGTGCCAAAAATTGTTGAAGTATGGAGTGATGTTGCAAAAAAATGATGGAGTGAAACCAATCTTCAATATATTCTTTACTTCCTTGATTTCCCATAGCCATCATATCATGAAGTTCTTGAGCTTTTAAAATGGTTTGTTGGTGCAAACTAGAAGAAACCTCATTTTCTTTCATAACTTCTACAATTTTTGGATTTGATTCATTCTGAGTCTTAGTGTAAGTTTTCTCTAATGGTACATGTGAGATAGAATGGGTGGGAAGGGTGGGTGAATTTTACAGTTCAATATTGTAAGCATGTTGTACTGGTTTATTATCGTGTGGGTGTGGAATGAGCTGAGCAAGAGATTGTGTAGGGAATGGAGCCTTTTGATGATGTAGTTGATTGTGATGAGTGGATGATTTTGATCAACAAACAAGGTGTTGTGGAAGAGCTGGAAGATGTGTTTGTGCTACAAGATGAGGGAGAGTAGTCATGCAATCATAAGGTGAACCATTCCAATCTTGTAGACAAGATTGGTAGTGGTTATATTGAGATTGGCATGGCTGCCCTAACATATGAGTATTCCATAATGGATTATGCAAGTAAGGGAATGGAGAGGAAATGTTTTGAATCATACCTGTAGGCCATGATTTCCATGGTTTTGACCTTGTTGCAGCTTCCGCATCTCTTTGATATGTTACTTCCAAATTAGATAAGGAAGAGTGATTATCTATGGGATGCTCCTTTTGGTAATGAGGGCAAAACACTTCATCAAATTCTTGATTTCTCTGAACCTACAAAACATTCAATTGTGACTTTAGAGAGCTAATAAAATCATATTTAAAATTTTCAAATAAAACCTTGATTTCAGCTCTTATGTCTCTTGTTCTTGTAGTACATTTGGAAGAGAAAGAAGAAACTTCTCTAGAATTCTTACCAGCCTTGGAAATTCCTCTTGAATACCTTATGCACAATTCACAAATATCATCATATGATAACTGAAAAACATCACCTTTTCCTATCAGATTTAAGAGTTCTAAAAAATCATCTTTGATTCCTTTGAGAAGGAGTGTTTTCAAGATCTCTTTTTCCAAATGCTTATGCCTTGATATTTGAAGGTTGTATCGAAATCGCTCTACATAGTCCTCCAAGCTTTCATCTTCCCTTTGTGTCATACCAAAAATATCTTCATTGGATTTGCAATAGTCTTGGTACTTCTTCAAGAATATTTTCTTCATGTCCTCCCATGTTTTTATGTAGTTCCCACCTAGGCTCATGAACCATCGAAGAGCTGCTCCTTTTAGAGTAAGAGGAAACACTTTCAATCTTTGATTGTTAGTACAATAATCATATCCTCTACATAGTATTTCGAACTCAAATAAGAATGTATCTAGATATTCATTTGTCAAACCATGAAAATTTGGTAGAGACAATGGGGAAATTATGTGCATTTGTGTCACTCCTCCTAGATCTTTGATAGGGAATTCAAAAGTTACAATGTCAGCCATTTCTTACCATAATAGAAGATGTTCATGAGGTGTTTCTTTAAGGATCCTCCTTCCATTTTTTCTGTCAATTGGTTAGTGAAATGGGTGGTGCTTACATCACCACTCAAGTGGAATTACAAGATTTTTTTCAAAAATTCTACCTCTAAAATTCAAAAAAAGAACACAAGCATTCATTCCTACCTTAAGCTTTCACTCAATTCTGCTATGAAGCGGGCTAGTGAACAAGTGTGTTTCTTGCTCGGTGCGCAGTTTCTTACCTTCGGTCTTTAATACCCAATTCTTCCCAAGCAGAAAAAATTAAATATGCATCACTCTTTCTAAATGGCATACACTCTCCCCGGCAACAGTGCCAAAATGTCGAGGCATAAAAATGTATCTTTTTAACACCTATTTATCTCACATTAATTATCAATCCGGGAGCGAATTTTTATTTCAAGAGTGTATTCAGTCTGAGGCAGCAATTTATCCAAGAGTAATGCTGTGAAGATGTAGTACAGAGCAAATGCAAAGGTAACAAATGCTTGTAAGAAACCTACTTACAGTGACATGAATAGAACGGTTAAACTACATCAATCTTGCAAAACATCGATAAGGGATGTAGTAGCAGTAACTCTTTCCCTTAGAAATCGATGCAAGATAACCAATCTGGGGACTTGGAAGCAAAAGCCTCTATCCTCTACAATTGGAGATCTTAAAGCAATTGAAACAAAATCAAATTCAATAAAAGCAATGTAAAGGAAATGAAAGCTAAAAAGGAACAACAACATGTAACTATAACTCATCTATTTGCTGATCTAAAGCTATGAATCAGAAATAAACAATAAACAGAAATGGAACAGCAATAGGAACAACAATCAAATAACTATGTAAACGTAATAAATCTAAAGACAATTATCACACAATAGAAATGAAAGAATAGAAATACAAACAGCAGATCGCTCCACCAGGGGCGGGCCCTCAACCGCCGGTGAAAGCACCACTGGGCTACTGCAGAGCTTGAGAAATGGAATGAAAACGCCTCTTTGTATTAATCAAACATAAATAGCTTTTACATTAGTTACTCTTTGATCACAAGAGTCAAGGAATTACAGTGTTACAAGATGAATACAATAATCATCCATTCTCCCCCATCCTCCCCCAATACACAATACATGTTCTCCTTTTATAATCAAAAGGAGGAGAAATTAAATAGAAAATATAATCTTCCATAACAATATGATGAACCAGAAAATATATTTCCAATAATCTTTCAACAAGAACAAGGCGAATTTGGCTTTGCAGCTGAGATTTGGAGGACGGTCGCAACAACAAATCTGAGAAAATCGTGCTCAAAGAACCCTGCGTTTCTCTCAATACATGCCAAATTTGGGAAAATCATTATTTGCTAAAGTTGATTGGGTCCGTTCTGGACAAAACCCATGTTCCGGATTTTCCATATTCTTCTTCATTTGCTCAGAATCTTAACCGCAAAACTGTCACTTCTTATTCCAGCGGATTTCTGAGTTGGAATATCTCATGATGATTTGGAAATCAAATCTGTAATTTAGGAAATATCTTGGAGGCTAAAATGATAAATGATATTAATAAACCATCATTGATAAAATTATGCGTAATAATAATCAATTTATTAAAAATAAAGGAGAAGAAATAATATTCATCCATAAGAGCATAAATCATTATAAGATGGATTTATATGATAAATTATAATAAATGATATGATAAACAAGAGTAAAAGTGGAGAATGGGTCTCAAATCTTGTATCAGTGAGGAAGAAAACAAGGGAAATTAGGCTATGCATAGACTACAAACGTTAAAACAAAGCCCCCCTAAAAGACAACTACCCTTTACCTAAGATGGATCATATACTGCAAAGGCTAGTAGGCTCCAAAATAATATCTTTGCTTGATGGATTTTCAGGGTATAATCAGGTGCTATTACATCCAGATGATCAACACAAATCCACCTTCACTATACCTTGGGGCACCTTCATGTATGTAAAAATACTTTTTGGGTTAATGAATGCTGGGGCCACTTTTCAAAGAGCCATGGACATTTATTTTTCCAAAGAAATAGGTTACTTAATTGTGATATACCTTGATGACATAAATTTCTATTAAAAAAATAATGAAGAACACCTAGTTCACCTAAGAAAGGTCCTTGAAGAAAGTATGGTCTATCTTTAAATCCTAAGAAAATTTTGTATAGTCTTCAAGAAGGAAAATTTTTAGGCCATATCATATCTGAAAAAGGGATTAAGATAGATCTAAAGAGGATTGAGGGGATGTTGCAAATAGTCACCCTAGGAACATCAAAGAGCTGCAATATTTCATTGGAAAGATCAACTTCTTAAGAAGGTTCATACTAAAACCTTGCAGAACTCCTAAGAAACATTACTAACATGATGAAAAGAGGAACAGGAGTAAAATGGACCATAGAAGCAAAACAATCATTTGACTCGGTAAAACAAGCCCTCACCCAAAAACCAGTCCTCATTAGCCCTGACTTCACTAAGGACTTCTTCATTTTCTCATTTGCATCAGAACACACAATTGTTGCAGTATTACAACAAAATAACATAATGGGACAAGAACAACCCATATCTTTCTTCAGCAAGGCACTAAGATACACACCTCTAAAATATAACATTATGGAAAAACAAGCTTTTGCCTTAATTAAAGCATTAAAATATTTCAGAGTTTACATCTTGCATTCACATGTCATTTCTTTTGTTCCTCATGAAGTTATTAAGGACATACTAACTCATGATCCTGATGGTAAAAGAGGTAAGTAGATTGCTGTCATCTTAGAGTATGATTTGGAAATCAAGCCCACCAAGCTAATCAAAGGGCAAGGACTGGGTAAACTGATAGCTGAAGCAAACTTTCAAGCACTGGACATAAACATGATACATTCCTTGGATAAACAAGAGATGGTGACTCCGCCTATTGAAGAAGCATTTCTGAACTCACTCTAGTATGCTGATATATTATATGTGATTTTTAATCTAAACGCTCCTCCTGGTTTGTCCAAAACAAAGGCCAGATTACTGAAAATAAAAGAAGTAAATTTTTGCATTCAAGATAAAGCTTTATATTGGAAAAATTATGTCGGTATCTTGCTTAAAGTTTTACTTGAAGAAGATGCAGATAGAATCATGCATGAGTTTCATGAAGGAGAATGTGGAGCTCATCTCTATTAGAAAACCACTACCAACAAAATCCTTAGAGCTGGTTTTTATGGGCCCACTCTTTTCCCTGATATCCAGAAGCTAGTAGTGACTTTCCATAAATGCCAAATCTTTGAGGGAAAGAGAAAACTACTACCTTTACCTTTACAACCTATCAGTGTTGAAGCTCCTTTTCAACAGTGGGGTTTAGATTTTATTGGAGAACCCCATCCTAGCTCCTTTGCTCAACGTAAATGGATCCTCACTGCAACTGACTATTTCACCAAATGGATAGAAGCCATCCCTTCAAGGACTGCCACTGACTCGGTAATCATCAAATTCCTTGAAACTAATATTGTGTCTAGATTTGGTTGTCCAAGAAAAATCATCACTGATAATGTTGCTGCTTTCAAATCCAAGAGAATGGTGAACTTTTACCACAAGTATCACATTACATTAGGGAATTATACAACTTATTACCATAAAGGTAATGGGTTCACTGAGTCCTCTAACAAAATTTTGGTAAATATCATCAAGAAATTTCTGGAAGAGAACAAAAATTCATGGCACACTCAAATTAGTGCATGCACTATGGGTAGACAGATTAACAAACAAAAAATCAATTAACATGTCTCCCTATCAACTAGTGTATGGCATGGATGCAATTTTTCCAACATCCTTAGGAGTCCCAGTGATGAAGCTTATTCAAGAGGTACAGTCAGAGGAGGAATATATACAAAGGAGGCTTAACCAAACCATTCAATTGCAGCAATCAAGAGAAGAAGTATACAACAGAACACAACAAGTACAGGAAAGCATTAAGAAGATTTTTGATAAGAGGACCAAGGCAAATAATTTCTAGATTGGAGACAAAGTTTTGAAATGGGATTCAAGAAGAGAGGACAAAGGCAAGCATGGGAAATTTGACAATCTATGGAAAGGTCCATACATCATCCACTCAACAAAAAGTAACAATGCATTTTTCCTACAAGAAATGGATGAGAAAAATTATTTGGAGGTCATGTCAATGGCAGGATGCTCAAGCATTATTTTTGTTGAAGTTCTTAGTTTAAAGCTTTATTAATTGTACATAACATTGCTTGAATAAAAGATCAGAAAGAAAAACACAAAAAAAAAACAAATAAAAGAAGAAAAGAGGGAAGATAAAAGAAAAGGTAAAGCCCTATACCAAAAAAGAATATTTCTGAAAGTGTGCAATTCCCAATGCCACTGCTTTTTGATGAAAAATTGTTCAACCATACAACTTAACCATGGTTGAAAAATTTGAAATTGATTATTGATAAGTTAGAAATGAATATTTTTCAAACTATTTAAACTTGTCTTATCAGTAGACTAGGTTAGGAAAAAATACTGGTTCCCAAAGCTCAAATCTGAGCCAAAGAGAAAAGAGAGGGATGAATGACAAATTCCAAATTATAGCCCTCAGTTTTTTTACTTAGTGCAAAAATAAAATCTCTGTGCAGCTTGTCCAAAATGCCACATCTCATGACAAATCAAACCACTTAACCTTGATTTGGTCATGTTTTAAATTTTATGTTGATAGATTAGAGAATGAAAATATGTCAAACTATTTAATCTTCACGGATAAGTAGATTAGGTAGAGAATAAAAGAGCTCATCAGTCTAATCTAAGCCTTTGGATGATATAAGGGTAGAAGTAGATAGTTTCTGCTTTCAAAATAAAAATGATGTCAAGGGTTTGTCGGTCCAAATGCAGCCAAATGAAGAAAAAATGTTAGGAAAAGTATGATGGGTAGGTAGAGTTGATGTTGAAGCAATCATGATTTTCATATTTTAAGATAAAAGCTTCAAAGAACAACAACAAATTAGCAGTTGAAGAAAGATGAATCTTCCAAGTACAAGCGAGGCACTGATCTACAAATTCCAGAGATTTGAACTCTGAGGTTCTTGACACCTCCTAAAGGAGTTGCCCTCTCTAGTTGGAGCCACTGTTATCCTCCTGTATTCTACAGATTCACTAGGTGTCTAAGGATTCATTACAATAAGATAAAGATATTATTCTTTGCCTATCAGATATCTTTAAAAATCTCACTGCCTTCATTATCTTCATAAATTTTTTTCCCTATCTATCAGTTCACCATCTCAAAATCACCTTGTTGCTCTTAAAAGACTCATTATGGGCTTATACCTCTCATTTTTATCCTTATTTCCTACTTGAAACCTCTTTTCCCATGTTCCCTAGGTTCCTCAAGCATTGATGGTCTCAAAACTATCTCTGTAGGCTCTTTAGATAAATCAAGTACATTGGATTTTGGATCTTCAATACAAGATGATTATGATAAGAATTTTTCTGGCTCCCCAAAATCCTTGGATGTTTCAGGCACTGCTTTTCCTTTGCTATAATCTGGCTTAGATGTAATAGAATTTTGAGACATGGTTATTCAAGAGGGACCTAAAATTTCCAGGGAGGATTATCTTCTCAGTTCAAAACTTGCAAGTGAGAAAAATGGGACAAAGTTTAGCACTTATGTAGAGGTGTTGGAATATTTATCTCCAAAAAGTACTAATGATGTAGACTGTCTAATCCTGAATGAAAACAATTTACAGCAAGGGAAAGGGAAAAACCTTGGTCTTGTAGATGACACAGGTTATAAACTTGATAGCCCATTTGAGTGCCAAAGTAGTGTTTACTTGTAGGAAAATGACATGGAGGAAGCACATAAGGCCAAACATGAAGAAAGTTTATCAAAAAATATTGATGGAATATGCAAAAAAGTTAAGGTGAACTGGACAAAAATGAATGAACTTGAAAGGGATATAGAGAAATTAGAAGACAACACTAATGATTGTTGTAAAGAATTGCAGGCACTTAGAGATTTGAAAAAGGTGGGCAGAAAGGGTGGAGAAGATGAGTTGAATTTTATGGTGGAAACTACAGAAGATTTTGAAGATGCTACTATATGTAATAATTAAATCCCAATGCTGTCAAAGTGAACATGTCAAGCCTAAATGAGCAAAATAAAATCCAATTCCATGATTTTAGCAACCTGCAAAGCAAAAAATGTCAAAGAGTATCAGTGAGAAAAGGAAAAAGACTTCAAACATTAGAAAGTGGGTTTTTCAAGTTAAATTAAATCCACAAGCCTATAAAAGCCCATCAAACACTTCAAAAGAGTCATTGTTGCCTCTCAAAACATTAGAAGCATTCAGAAAGGAATAATATGTGAGTTTTTGAGTGAAATTGTGCTAAGTTTCCTTGGCATTGCATGTTCAACACTTGGCACTGTGCGTTTGCACATGCGCTACGCACCTAGATATCGGCGTTGCACCCTTGCCTGGAATCTTCAACGTGATTTGTGAAGGCGTTGTGCGCCTGTAGACTGACGCCACACCCTTGCCATAAGAACCCCGTGTAAGTTGCATTGGCGTTGATGTTGAGCCTTACAATAGGTATGTATTTACTCTCAAATACTGTCCTTTTTCCTCTTCTTCATCCATTTTCGTGCTACAATATAATAATATCATGAATGGATTTTGATAAAAAATGAATGAAATAGTCTTGATATGGTTTAACCGTCTAAACTAATTCTCATTGCTTCTATGATGAAAATAGTAGATAAAACAATAGTTGTTCCCAAAAAGGAACAGCAGGATCTAATCGAGGGAAAAGAAGGCGCGGCCAAACCAGGAAACGAATTAGAGAAGAACGACCAAATGTTCAGAATAGTAATCTATTGTGAATCACTCAAGATCCTCTGATCTTGAGGGATCACATTGGCCTTTTCCTTAGTTATAAAAGAATGAGAAGAATACGAAGACGAAGGGAACGATGTGATGATATAGGAGAAAGAGGAGAATGTAAATCCAACTATATCATGTATTATATTGTGTATCTTTCATTTATGTATCATTTGATAATGAATAGAACATAGTTCTGAAAGACAGACTTGTATTGTAATGATTCTGATGATTAATACATAGTTGCGTTGCTGTTCCTTCGATTGTTCTGGAGTAACTAAGTAGTGTTCGCTGGCGGCTAAGGGCCCAGTCTCTGGTGAATTTTGCTGCTATTCTTCGTACTATACCTTTCCATTTACTGCAAGTATATTATGCTTTTCTGCTTTACACTGAATTTGTTTTGATGGTATTAGATTTATGTATTTGTTCCTCTGCATGCGTATTTCCAATTTATCAGTTGTTTGTTAACATAATTGGTTTTGATTACTTAAAGGATAAACTGGTATTTCCATTCCTTTCCTTCTGTTCAATAGTTTAGATCCATCTAAAAGAGCTCAGTTAATGTTTTAGTGCTCTCGGTTGATTGAATTATTTGAATTAAAGAATGAATCACAGTTTTGGATTATAATGCATAGATGAATTACTTTCTTTAAAGCTTCAGATTTATGATTGCATCTGTATTCAATGATTGGTTTTAGCATTACTCCTTGTATGAATAAGCTTGCACATACTGTGTACACACTTGAAATAAAAGGACTTACCCTGGTTGATAATTAATGTGAGGCAATTAGGAGTTTTTAAAGATACCTTTTAGCACCCAAAATTTTGGCGTTGTTGCTGAGGAGTGTGTTGCTGCTCTGAGTAATGTCTGATTGATGTTTTTTCTGCTAAGGGAGAATTGGGTATTAAAAATAGAAGGTAAGAACCTACGTAAAGAACGAGTAAAATGTTCGCTCATCCGCCCGCTTTCTAGAAAATTTGCGTGAGAATTTAAAGTAGGGATGAATGTTTCATTGCATGAACGAATAAGAGGGAAAAACCTGAAAAGACAAAATTCCTCTTTCTAAACCTAAAAAACCTAAGGGATCGGTGACCCTTGGACAATCAACTTTTATCGACGAAATATTAAGAAAAGCTGAGTCTCAGTCATCTGTAGGACTCAGAATTATTGCTGCCAGACGTCCTATTGACTTCCTTCAAACTGCAAGACCACCATCTATAGCTAACGCTGAGATTCATAGTAAGATTGAAAGGATTGAACAGAGTTTTCAAAACACCGAGAATTCACAAACTCGCCCTTCACAAGAAGGAAATTCTTGCAACCTCCGTGAAGGAGAAGGAGAAAAAGGCAGTTTTGAAATTAAATTATCAGAACCTAGATCTCCTGAAGTAGTGACTGAAAAAAGGACACCTAGTATTCCAGATCAAGGTAGTTCTGTTAGAACTATTCCAGCCTCTTATAGACATCCTAGGAATAACTCTCCAGCTCCGGAGATCCCTGAAGAATACTGGCATATTTTTTACCAAATGGCTCATAACTAGCAACCTCAAACTTCTACATTGCAATACCCTATTGTTGACATAGATGTCAATGCCCCCATGAAGGCTATCCCATTACAGAATATTCCTACCTTTCATGGGCTAACCTCAGAAGATCCCGATGCATTCCTTTTCGAGTTTGATGTTTTATGCAGGGGTTATGATTACACTACCGACCCCCAAAAGCTGAATATATTCCCCTCTACTTTGAAAGGAGCAGCTTTGCATTGGTTCATGGGAGTCGGTGGAGGCACCATCAATGATTGAGACCAAATGAAAACATCTTTCCTTAAAAAATATCAAGATTATTGTTGGACTATAGAATTAAAAGATGAAAATTTTCAAATGGTAGCCAAGCCTAGTGAGACTCTTGAAGAATATGTAGAACATTTCCAATATAATCTGCAGAGGTCTCCTTACAAAAATCTGCCTGATAATTTTCTAAAACTCACGCTGATTAGGGATATGAAAGACCAATGGGTAGAGACATTAAACATAATGGGTAAAGGTGACATTTATCAAGAAAGGTATAACAATATTATAGATCTGTGCATTAAGTGTTCCAGGGGAAATACAAGGTTGAAACCAGTCGTACGTGATGCAATCTCTAGAGACAACAAAGCCTCAGGAGGAAGCATTACACGAAGAGAAATCGGAAATCTGCTGGAAGATTTCAATATTGATATCCTGAGGACCATGGCAACATAATTGGATACCATGCAAGCTAAGAAAAAGCATGCTATAGAAGAATAAAATTTGGCTATTTTCTACCGTCATTGTAGAAAAAAGCACAGTCATATAGAATGCCCCCTAGATACGATACGAACATGTGCCATATGCACTAAAGAGCACACCATGGAAAGCTACCCACCACTACCAGGATTGAAATCAGTTTTCAAGGAAGAAGAAGAAGAAATGGAACTAGTATATATGTTGAACCAGCGTCGCCAATGGAAAGCATGTCAGATAGGTATGCCTACCGATCCATCTTCATTTTTTCCTTCCTCGCAATATAATTCTCAGCAATATTCAGGGGCAACATGGCAGAATTAGCCACCTTTTTTTGTCACCTCAAACATTTCTTATGCCACCATGGCCCAATCAGTCAAATCCAAATAATAATTGGCCAAATTTCCCTTATCCACCACCATTCTGGCAAAACAACCCTTATCCCTCCCAATGGTCCCCTTCCACCTCACAAAATTAGAAATGGCTATCAAATTGGCAAATATCTACAAACCAGCCTATGGGGATAGTTCCTCTATCTCAACCAACTTTACTAGCACCTTATACGTTGCAACAAAATCCTTAATCTAATATACGACCACAACTTCCATCTCAACCTAACCCAAATCCAAATAACAAACCAGTCCAATCAATATAAATCATTGAGGGTCTGGACCCTGAAGATGAGTTCAAAGAATGTAATGAGCTTAAGTTGAGATTTGGACATATAATCACTCTAGATAAGGATAAATATTTGCAACCGGAAGAACCGCACACAAATAATCCTTTGACTGTAGATGATCAAGAAATAAAACAAGGGGAAGATATAGTCAGAGAAAAAATTCTGAAAAAATCATAACCACTTCCCCCCAATTCCTAGAAATATTGTTGATACCAGGCCTGATTGAACCTCTTGACTTTGATCTTCTGGGTGAACTTAAGAATATTTGTATAAAAAACCCTCTCCTTCAGGCTATCCAAGACATTCCAATATATCCCAAAACTATCAAAGAATTTTGTATAAAGAATTCTGTGAGGAAAACAAAAACAACCCCTACTGTCCATTTTGTTGGGGCTTTGTCGGATTTATTACTAGGCAAAGAGACTCCTGTAAAGTATGAAGATCCCAGAAACCCCATTGTCACAGTCCAGATAAATGGCTGTTCCTTTTCCAATTCTTTAGTCGACTTAGGGGCAGCTATTAATATTATCAAAACTAAAACTTGCGACATTCTTGGTATCATAGCCTTGGAGCCAACAACTACCTTACTAGAACTAGCTGACTGCTCAGTCATTAGACCAAAGGGAAAATTACAGGATGTGATGGTCTCTGTTGA
The DNA here is from genome assembly GCA_034641835.2 of Pinus albicaulis. Lineage (NCBI taxonomy): Eukaryota > Viridiplantae > Streptophyta > Pinopsida > Pinales > Pinaceae > Pinus > Pinus albicaulis. Next base: position 83,389 of record JAXQQM020086730.1, read on the forward strand.
CACTTGGAAATACCCGACGGATTTCTTGATTATTAATCCTAGGAACCAACTAGATGGACATCCTTTAATATTAGGAAGGCCTTGGCTACTGACTGTTGATTCTTATATCGGCCGCCGGACAGGAAATATGACTATAAGTAGGGGGAATGATGTGAAAAATTTAGCTTTATACCCTCCTTCTCGACCAAGTTTGACCATCATAAAAACCAGGAAGAAACCTGCAACATACTTAACAGAAAATATTCAGTCACCATTGACTATGGTAGATGCCCTTGAATTTAAAAACCAAAATGAAGACGATTTCATTAATACTTTTATCAATCATCCTACCACAGTATTAAGTTTGAAATGTCACATGATTAAAGCAGTCCTTGACAACTAAATTGAAGAAGATCTCTTGAGAGATATCCATGATGAAACAATACCAACAACCACTGTTTAATTGAGCTAGGGAGGATCCTAAACATTAACAGTAATCTAAGTAATGACCAGCAACAGAAACTTATTCAAGTCCTTAGGAAAAATAAAGGGTCTTTCGCTTGGGATTACTCAGATATGAAAGGGATTGACCCTCAATTTTGCATGCATCATATCTACACTAAAAAGGATTAAAAAACCATTCAACAACCTCAGCGTAGATTAAATCCTCACCTAAAATATATTGTTAAAGAAGAGCTTCAAAAACTGCTAGATGTGAATTTTATCTATCCTATATCTGACAGTAAATGGGTTTCTCCATTAGTTGTGGTTCCCAAAAAGAATGGGAAATGGCGAATATGCGTTGAATAGAGAGAACTCAACAAGGCAGCACAAAAAGACCACTTTCCCCTTCCATTTATTGATCAGGTCCTAGATACACTGATAGGGAAGAAATTTTTCTCTTTCCTGGATGGCTTCAATGGCTACAACCAAATTCAAATTTCCCCTGAAGACCAGGATAAGAATACCTTTACCTGTCCGTGGGGAACATTCACCTACAGGGTATTACCTTTTGGGTTGGGTAACACACCTGCCACATTCCAAAGGGCCATACTCAATATTTTTACAGACTTGATAAATGAAGGATTGGAAGTGAACATGGATGATTTCACACCTTATGGAGATGACTTTGAGCAAGCATTACATACATTGGAAAAAGTTCTGGAATGGTGTATTGCTACCAACCTATGTTTAAGTCAAAAAAAGTGCCATATGATGATGATAGAAGGCCTGATCTTTGGTCATTACATTTCAGCAGCTGGAATTCAGGTAGATCCGGAAAAAATACAGGTAATTCTTTTACTAGCTACTCCCTGCACTCAAACAGACGTACGTAGTTTTCTGGGATTTGCTGGATATTATCATAGATTTATCAAGAATTCTTCACATATTGCTGCACCATTATATGCCTTAACAGGAAATAGTGATTTCATATGGACTGAAAAATGTGATACTGCCTTTACAGATTTAAAACGACTAGTATCAATAGCACCAGTATTACGAGGTCCGAAGTGGGATATACCATTCCAGATTTCATCAGATGCATCAGACACAGCCATTGGAGCAGTTCTTGGCCAAGAAGAAGATAAGAAACCCTAAGCTATATATTACATTAGCAAAAACTTAACCCCTGCTGAATTGAATTACACAATAATAGAGATGGAGTTTTTACCTGTTATTTATGCTATTAACAAATTCAGACACTATATAACTGGATACCCTATAATTCTGTATAGGGATCACTCTGGTATTAAATACTTAGCTAATAAACCCATTACGAATGGAAGAGTGACACGTTGGTTTCTACTTTTGTAGGAATTTGATGTAACTATAAGGGATCGAACACGAAAGGAAAACCTTGTGGGAGATTTCCTCTCCCGAGTGCCAAGAACTGATAATGCAATATCAGTAGAGGATCAGTTTTCAGATGAACACCTATTTGTTGTAACCATGAAAACACCGTGGTACACAGATGTGGTGAATTATTTAGCAGTGGGAAAACTACCTAAACATCTGACATCGAGAGAAACGAAATCAATAGTATAGCACAGCACTCGATTCTCCTGGATTGGAGGATACCTTTTTCACACAGGGGTTGATATTCACATCCGTAGGTGTATCAGGGAAGACGAAATTTCTGATATCTTAAAAGGCTGCCACGATGGACCTTGTTGTGGAAATTTTGCAGACCACAGAACTGGACATAAATTTTACAAATGGGCTATTACTGGCCCACGATTTTTAAGCATGCTAAGAAATTTGTTCAAGCCTACGATAGTTGTCAAAGGATGGGTCACCCAGGAAAATCTGATGAGATGCCCCTGCATCCACACCTGGTAATAGAACCTTTTGAGCTTTGGGCATTATATTTTGTTGGGCCAATCAACCCATCATCCATCCAAAAATCATATAAACTGGTTGCAACAGAATATGTAACTAAGTGGGTGGAAGCGGTAGCATTACTTAGAGCCACAGAAGAAACTGTGATAAACTTTATTTTCGAATCTTCGTACGATATGGGTTACCCAGAGAAGTAATCACTGATGGAGGGCCACAATTTGTAGGCCACAAGATTTCTGCTACACTAAAAAATCATCATGTTATTCACAGAATTACCTCTCCATATCACCCGCAAGCAAATGGGTAGGTAGAAAGCACCAACAAAGTAATTGAAGATATTATAATAAAGATAGTCTCATCTCACAGACGAGACTGGGCTACTCGACTGCCAGAAGCCTTGTGGGCATATCGCACAACGTGGAGGAATACTATTGGATACTCCCCATATCAACTTGTATTTGGTAAAGAACTTATTTTTCCCATAGAGTTTGAGATACAAACACTAAGGACAACCCAAGAAGTGGGATTGGATTTAACTGAAGCCCAGATTAATAGATTATGATAAATAAATGAATTAGATGAAATTCAGCTTTTGGCTCTGCAGCATACTACACTCATTCGATAACAAACAGCCAAATGACACGATTCCTTGATTAAGAAAAATATATTTCATGAGGGCGACTGGGCTCTTCTCTATGATTCCAGGTTTCAAGACTTTACTGGAAAACTGCAGACTAGGTGGTTAGGTCCCTATGAAATAAAGGAAGTACATGACAATGGCACTCTTACGTTAACCACAATTGATGGGTATGATTGTTCCTTTAAAGCAAATGGGCATCGGGTGCGCCTCTACCAAAGACTGCTTACAAGAGAATATTTTTGTCAACTGATACGCAAAGACTCCACCATGCAAGTTTTAGCTGCAGAGGATAATCCTTTCGCAGCTTCATCTTGCAGAAATTCATTTTTTTTTCCTTTTGTAAATAAGATTTCCGATTTAATTTGTTTTTTTGCCTATTTTTTTGTTTCCCTCTTCAGAATGGCACTTTTTGGTTTTGTTGTTCCCTCTTCATAACAACACTTTTTGGTTTGTTGTTTCCTCTTCAGAACAACACTTTTTGATTTTGTTGTTCCCTCTTCGGACCAGCACTTTTTGATTTTGTTGTTCCCTCTTCGGAACAAAACTTTTTGTTTTTTTTGTTCCCTCTTCGGAACAACACTTATTGGTTTTGTTGTTCCCTCTTCAGAACAACACTTTTTGATATTTTTGTTCCCTCTTCGGAACAACACTTTTTTATTTTGTTGTTCCCTCTTCAAAACAACACTTTTTGGTTTTGTTGTTCCCTCTTTGGAAAATTTTTTTTTGATTTTGTTGTTCCCTTTTCGGAACAACACTTTTTGATTTTGTTGTTTCCCTCTTCGGAACAACAATTTTTGATTTTGTTGTTCCCTCTTCGGAACAACACTTTTTGGTTTTGTTGTTCCCTCTTCGGAACAAAACTTTTTGGTTTTGCTGTTCCATCTTTGGAACATCACTCTCTTTTGTTTTTTCTTGCAATTTTTGTGTGTTTTGAACAGCACCCTTGTTTTATATTTCTCAAACACTTCTAGTTCATTTTTTTTTAGCCTCATTCCTTTTATGTCTTGCAGTACAGTACCTTCATGCGGACAAAGACTTATGGATTTTATTAAAGCAGGTGACTATTTTTAACATTATGATCTTTGACAAAGACAAGTTCTTGATGATAGGCTTAAAACAATTGAAAGGGACACAATTATTTATATTTTACTTTACTGTACTAACTTCTACTATATATGATACTAATTGATCATCTTTACCATGTTGGTTCTACTTTTCCTGCTTATAATTCTCTCTGTTTATTATCAATGGGATTATGGGTATAATTTTTCTTATTATTGATATGTTTCAACTTCTTACACCATCCCTACTCTTAAGGAGTATTGAGCCTCCCTCTATTTAACATGAAAATATGTAATGATAACTAATCTACAGACAGAGGATAGGGGGTCTCATTAGGAGCCAACCTACCATGTTCATAAGCATTTAGCAATGTGACATTACCACTATGGTAACCACACCAGGGTTATGGTCCATTGGATGGATAGAATATCCTTGGAACAGGAGGTCTCATCACGAGCCGACCTACTCACTTTTGCTACTCCCTAGTGAATGGCAGTGTGGTTATCTAGTTACCATGCCAGCACACTGGTCTCTTCTGTCAGAATAGCAATAAAATTCTTTTTTCAATTATAAATTGAGGATCCTGGCTCACTTGGGTTAAAAAGGAACTTTGTCGAGGCTATGGACACCTGTTGGCAACAGAAGCTCTACTTATGGTATTGAAGTTCCATTTCCACAATCAATAACTCTTATAATACCCTCTTCCCATTTGCCTTTCTTTTCGAGATATTATTTCCTCTAAATACTTCCATACTTTAAACCTTTATGCATGCATTTGTGTTTTTACTCAATCATATCATACAGTTAGAATATCATCAGCAAAATCATTTTTTACGTATTGTTGTTCCCTTTCCTATCACTTAACTTATCATCAACTAAAGCTTCTTGTCTCTTATCATTCATTATCATTATACCCCATGCTTTTATTCTATACATATTATCCCATCATTTACGTACTATGACCTATTTATGGCTATACTCTTTATCTTGCCGCCGAAATAACCATTTCCTGTCTAATCGATCAAAGGCAACCTCTCATTCAGGAGGGAGAGAGGACTTCCGTTATGCATATGCTGTCATTATTTCATTAACTAACATGATATCCCATGATTATACGGCATGTGAAAATATAACAACATCAGCTATACTTAGTTTTTTTCAACAAACTTCTTGTTCTATCACTCTACGTATCATTGTGTTGTTGTGATTTTCAATACTATTGTGTTTTTCAAAATTTTTGTTCTTTTCAGTATTGTTGTGCTTTCCAGTATTACTTTGCTTTTCAGTATTGTCGTGATTTTCAGCATGGCTGAATCTTCCCATTACATCCATCCTTTTCAAAAATAAGAAGAATTTGAACACTATGGGTGGTAAGACAGTGCGCCATGAACCGTTAATATTAGGAGTCTCCAACAGAGCAAGAGAAATTCTGATTCGAGTAGGATGGATATCCTATCTTACAAGGTTTTAGACCTCAAATGAGGAAATCACTATTGAGTTTCTACAGAATTTTCAGAATAGGGAATCCATGGTAAGAGGCAGAAGGATTACAGTTACAGACGTTGTAATAGTTGAGGTAACTAGGCTACCAACAAAAGGCACCACATGGGCACAAAAACATGTATCAATATACGACACGGTGGAGACCTTTAAAGATGAAGACGAACAACTGGTTAGAAAGGGAAAAGGCTTTCAACCATCCTCTCTCGCAGAACCATGGAGGGAATTAGCAAGAATCATCCATAAATACATTACCTATGATGGACACCGTGATGTGGTAAGGCCGTGACAACTCAAAATCCTAGCTGTTCTAAAGAAAAAATTTACTGTTAATTTTCCATCGCTTTTAAATTCTTTTTTGCACGATACTACTACTAGAATAAGACGGGCTGGGCACCCTGAAATGGTGGTAAGTCACCATGGACTGATTAGAATGATCATTAGTCATAGCTTAGTCCAATACAACTTGACTTGGGAAGGTTTCATCACGGCTCTCGAAAGCATACAAAACCCTATAATTCAATATCTCACAACTGCAGAAGCAAGTTAGCAAAGCCCTGTCTAAAAAAAAAAAGGATTGCTCTTTTAATGGTCAAACCTCACAAACGCAGGAGGTATATAACCATCGAATTAGCCCAGACAATGTCTGTGAATATACAAGACAAAAGCAATCAACCTGTGCAGACATCCAACCCAGCTAGGGTAGGAGATTTTGAGTCTGAACAAAAAGCACCAGGTTCAGAGGAAGAGCCAGAAGTAGAAACCAGGTCAGAACCAGAACAAGAAGAAGAGCTCGACGAAGAGGCTGAGCTAGAATCAGAACCCGAAGAATAAGAACAATGACAAGAACAAGATTATGAATTGGAAGTTGAAACTGGACCAGATTTTGAGTCAGGAATAGCCAAGGTCCTAGCGAATCCGGAAGACCATTTGACCCTAGCACATTGGAAACACAAGCACCAGAGAATTCCAGGCACATAGAAACTCCTCCATCACAAGAGTCTTTAGACACAGAAATTGCACAGGAATCTGATAACCAGTCTGGTGATACAATTTTGTTAAGCCAGGAGGACCCACAGAAGTCTGTAGATATAGACATTGGTCATGAATCTGACAATCAGTTAGGCAATATAGTTCCTTTGGAACACAACCCATAGGCCTAACAAGTAGCCTTAGAAATAGTTGATAAACCTATTAAAGGTATAGATGCTCCTCAAAAGAACCTACGAACCGGAGCAAAACTTAAGAAGTTGCGACAACTATATCAGAACCTTCAAAAGACAATTAGAAGGTTACGATGAAAAATAAAAAAATGGAAAACATAGAGCATCGCTCCTGAGGTGACTTCTGTAACAACACAAACACTAAAATGCGAAAATAAATTAATAGGGATTCAAACAGAACTCATTTCCGCTAGAGCAATTGCCACCCAGATTGATTTGCATGAGAATGTGGTGAATGTAGCTGTTCAAACGGAGGGTTGGTCCTCCCACAATAAGAAAATAAAAACTGAATTGGTACTCTTTCACAGCATTGGCACCCAACAGAGAAGAAATCAAAGGATTCCTCTTTAAAGAAGGACCCTATTGTTTTAAAGCTTCAGGAAGAATTAACGCAAGCCCAGCTTACTTTAGAAAAACATTGACAACAGAGAGTCTCCCTGCAAAAATCAAGGAAAATTTTAAGGATGGAAAACTATCTTGAAGTTTAAAACATTGGTGAATCTCACTAGTCCCTAATATGTAAATTATAATACATTTATTAATAAATTTGTAAAATTCTTAAAATTTATAATGATTTTATATATAGTTTTTATATAATGTTGGCAATTTTTAAGGTAATATAGTTTTATATTGTAAAATTTGGGCGAATAATTTTTAGAAAAAAATGGAAATTGGCGAATCTTTTTTTTGGAAAAACCATGGAAATTAGCCCACCTGCGAATATTAGCCCCTAAAAGTTTCCATGGAAAAAATACAAAGAACTACAAAATAAATTGAGAGGATTAGCTCTAGCAGAGAATGAGGCTTTTGATAAGGCCAAAAAGGAAGAAGAAAAAATGAATAGAAAGAAAACTAAGCTAAACAGAGTTAGGAATCAATTGTACACCATTTGTTCATTGTATTCAGATACCTTGTCTTGTCGATCACCTGCTACGAACTATGTCTTGTTTTTATTAGAACAATATTTATTGTTAAAAATCAAAGATGTTAGAGTCGGCAAGCCAATTGAGCTGAAGACGATGGAATATTTTATAAATTGTTGTAAGATGCATGAAGTAAAGTTCCAAAGGCTTCTTTGTGAATTTTATATTATATAAAGAAGTGGATGTGAATCCTAGCCCTTTTATTGGAGATGTTCAATTCCAGGCTTTTATTTCTTTTGCAGTCAACCAACTCAAGTGGTTAAAAGCTTATAATTTGTTCCAAAAACAGGAACGCAGCCTGGATCTTTGGGTAAGAAGTGAACCTACTCACCCTCTCCAAGTGTTTTATAAGCATAAAGCACTGACGACAAAAGAGGGTGTGACTAAGAGTTTAGGGCCCATACATAAGGAACTTGTGCAAGAAGGAACAACATATTTTCTCTCCATTCAAGAAAGATCCCTGGTTGCATCCAAAATGAGATGGATGGTTTCAAGCAACAGTGTTAGAGATAGAGAACCATTTAATTATGGGAATTTCAAAGCTGTTGCAAGATGGTTAATCCCATATGGAAACTTTATCTTAAGAGGAGGACCTTATTGGGTGGGATGTCGCTATATATGCCCCATTATTTGGTATCCTCCTGAAAGATATCATCCTGACTATGAATTACCGGAAGGACAACAAGTGGCATCCTTTGCACACTTGGCATGCCATCATGGTCTCAGGCCTCTTACAGACAGACCTTCTCCAGCCTACTCTTTAACTTCTTCACATCAGAATTATTTATTTTTCATGAGGACATGAAAAAAGGTAAGCAAGGGAGTATGTTGAGCCTTACAATAGGTATGTATGTACTCTCAAATAATGTCCTTTTTCCTCTTCTTCATCCATTTTTGTGCTACAATATAATCATATCATTAATGGATTTTGATTAAAAAATGAATGAAGTGGTCCTGATATGGTTTAACCATCCAAAATAATTTCCATTTCTTTTATGATGAAAATAGAAGATAAAATAATAGTTGTTCCCAAAAAGGAACAACAAGATCTAATCAAAGGAAAAGAAGGCGTAGTCAAATTAGGAAACGAATCAGAGAAGAACAACCAATTGTTCGAAATAGTAATATGTTGGGAATCCCTCAAGATCCCCTAATCTTGAGGGATCTCATTTGCCTTTTCTTTATTTATAAAAGAATGAGAAGAATACGAAGACGGGGGGAGAGAAAACGATATGATGATATAGGAGAAAGAGGAGAATGTAAATCTGACTGTATCATGTATTATGTTGTGTATCTTTCATTTATGTATCATTTGATAATGAACAAAACATAGTTCTTAAAGACAAACTTGTATTGTAATGATTCTGATGACTAATACATAGTTGTGTTGTTGTTCATTTGATTGTTCTAAAGTAACTAAGTAGTGTTCACTGGCGGCTAAGAGCCTGGTCTCTAGTGAATCTCGCTGCTATTCTTTGTGCTATACCTTTTCATTTACTACAAGTATATTATGTTTTTCTTTTTTACAGTGAATTTCTTTTGATAGTATTATATTTATGTATTTTTTCCTCTACGTGCGTATTTCCAATTTATCAGTTGTTTGTTAACAGAATTGGTTTTGATTACTTAAAGCATAAACTATTATTTCCATTACTTTCCTTACATTCGATAGTTTAGATCCGAATGAAAGAGCTCAGTTAATATTTCAGTGCTCTCGGTTGATTGAATTATTTGACTTAAAGAATGAATCACAGTTTTGGATTATAATGAATAGATGAATTACTTTCTTTAAAGCTTCATATTTATGATTGCATATGTATTCAACGATTGAATTTATCATTACTCCTTGTATGAATAAGCTTGCACATATTGTGTACACACTTGAAATAAAACGACTTACCGTGGTTGATAATTAATGTGAGGAAATTAGGAGTTTTTAAAGACACCTTTTAGCACCCAACAACCAGAAGGCTAAAACAGAGAATATGTGATTGTGTGTATTTTTGAAAAGCTACCAGAGGCAGAAGAACAGAGTGTGAAGCACTGTATGTGCATTTTTTATATGTGACAGAGAGAAGTTTTTGAAGAACACTGCGTGTGAAGCAATTTCATTTTGCAATCCCTCAGATGAGGAAGAATATCACTCTGTAATAGATTTTTTAAGTTTAATGAAATATTTTGTGTGCCATCTGTGTCCAGCGAATTTTTAATTGAATCTCTGTGTTGAAGTTGGGGAATTTTTTATTCCTCTGTTGTTTGGAATACTTCAGAAATTTCAAAAAATCACAGCCAGAGAAGTGAGGTAATATGTTACTCCTTCATACATTTCTAGAATGGTTTCGTGGTTCTTATGTTAGAAAATTTAACCATTGGACTCTACCACTCAATTTACGTTTTTATGGAATGGTTCTTATTGTATGAATTTCCCAATTCGTAATATTCTTATTTCATTACTGCCACGTAGGATGTGTATTTAACTAAAGAAATTTTATGTTCATATGCGAGGTTTATAATTATGTTTTGGTAGTTCTTTCCTCGATGGTTTAATCTATTCCAAATGTGAGCATTTCATGCCTCCATTTCATGAAATTAGAGCGACTTATCATTTTTCATTTATGAATTTCCTTTCTTTGTCTCAAATATTACATACAATTTTATTTTCTTCTCGAATTGTGAGTTATCCCCAATTTTATGATTCTGGGTTATCATCGAATTTGTGTTACACCTTTTCAATCATGGTTTAAAGGAATACAAACTCCCCACCTTTCGATTCCTCTCATACATTTTATTACAATGACTACGTATACTTTTCTTCACAATTTTTGAAGTTTATACTTCTCTATTTAATAAAATTTTGTTCTCGTAACGCAATTTTTCCGATATGCAGTGAAACTGATATATAATAGAATTATATATCTATGGTTTTCAATGTAATTTAAAATTATATTGCTCTATCATATAAAATTTTATTTCAAACGTATATTAGTTTACTTTGCACATGTAAATTCGATTTTGATTTATATGACAGTGAAATTCATGTCGCAACGAGAATAATATTCTTTTGTGTGCTCCACCAGAGAATACATTTCCCTCTACACTGGTAAGTAGTATTATATGTATTGTTGAACTCTTCCTTTTCATTTGAATGTATTTATTTCAGAGCACGTATTATATCCATGAATTGGTGTTAGTGTGATTTTGGGGATTTAGCTCTAAAATTTCTAAACTATTTAAATTTTTTAATAGAGGTACCAATTTTGCATTCTTTGTAATAGAATTCTCTACGACTTCCCTTCTTTGGGATTTATCCTAGCTTGTAATTATGTAATCATATGAAACTTGATTCTATTTCTCACTTAACTCCTTGGTTTAGATCTTTGTTAATTTAATATCCATTTTAGGATTACCATTTCCATTGGTTTTTGAATGTTATATTGTATTCTATGTTTACTAGTTTATTTCATCTATATAAAAGAGTTAATGAAATTTAACATTCTTCTATGTAACTATACAAAATTTTAATTGGTTTTACTTAAATACAATTTAACTCTGTATAATAGTACTTTAACTATTATAATATAGTAAAATTTTCCAAAATTAAGTCATCTCTACTTACATTTCAGGATTCTATTTTTAATTCACATTAATCTATTCATTCAGATTAATTGAAATTGATAATTTAATTATAAACTTAAATTATAATATTTTTCTTTCTGGACTAATTTGTAATTATCTTTTCGAGATTATCATAGCATTCTCAATTAATTATAATACTGCTCCACTTCCGTACCCTTCTTCCCTTAGGTCTGTATCAATTTTTCCCAGTTTTGCATTAATTCCTATTAAATAATTAACATGTTCTATTTATCCTCTTGTATTTACAGTTATCTGTTATTTATGTACAAGAAGAAAACTTCAATCCTGAAGATAATTTTATAGGTATTATTATTACCGATACAAATTCTATATTTTTCCTTTTCGATTTCGTCATTTTGTTTTTCTAACTTTGATCTTTATGTTTTGATACAGGTTTCTTATATTTAATTCTGTCTTTGAAACCATTCTTCGAGATCAACTATTAGAATACCTCATGCGCACTTTCACCTTTTTCAGGTCGGTCATCCGAGAAACAGAGGCTCTTCCACTATTTCATCCATTCTACATAATTCCTCTTCATATGTTGTATTTTGAATTATGATTGCTGACTCGGATTAAGTTGTAATTAAACTATTGTAAAATTATATTTATCTTTGGAAGTTTGACAACATTATTTTTTCCTCATCTCCAGTAGAGGATTTTATTGGCATGGACTAATACATGAAATTAAGTATTTTTAATACTTTTTTGCTGCATTATATGTTTGAAATTTTATGACTAAATATTCATATGAATAGAATTATAAAATAATTTCTATATGACAACATATTTATCTCTATGTTTCTAATCAAGGAATATTTTAGGGGCTAATATTCGTAGGTGGGATAATTTTCCATGCTTTTTCAAAAAACAAGATTCACCAATTTCCATTTTTTTTCTAAAATGATTCGCCCAAATTTTATAGTACACCATTATTTTAAATTAAAATCTCCAAACTATTATATTTAATAATATAAAATCATTGGAAATATAAATATTTCTACAAAAATATCGCCAATTATTTTACAATTTGCATATTAGGGACTAGTAATATTCGCCAAGATTTCTAAACTTTAAGATAAACTTCCATCCTTAAAATTTTCCCTGTTTCTAATTTAAATCTGAACTGTATATTCATCATTCATATATATATATATATATATATATATATATATATCTGCTCATGTTGTATATCTAAACTATCTTTTCTTTAGCATTTCATTTCTATTTCATATTTTCTGCTATTACTATAGCTGAGTTATGTTTAGTTTCATAGTATATAAACTATAATTGTTTCAATGAAATTTTATATAGTTTGTTGGACTAAAACAACAGATTTAGAGCGTTACCAAGGATTTAGAGGTTCTGTCTATTTTTCCTTGACTTAAAATAAGTCTATGTAACAATGCGTAAAGATTAATTGCATTCACTATGGTTAATTTCTGACAAATACATATGACAAATTTTTTTGAATTAAACATTGTACAATACACAAAATTTCTATCACTTACTCTTCAGAACTTTAAGTCAAAAATTATGAAATACCAATTTTTCTAAATTCCCCATCAGAACTAAATAAATATTAACAACAGTATAAAACATGAAATTTCACAAAATGTGCATACCACTGATATAAAGACTAATTGCTTCCCAACATTAAACTTATTCCATAGCTCTGCCTTGCTCAGAGACCAATTCTTCGTTACTGTAGACAACCCCTTTGTCTTACTAGGAATAGCTTATTTAATCTCTCTTTCCCTTAGCATGTTTCAATAACTGCGTCCAGTTATTTAGGGATGTTGTTTCCCTTAGCCTAGTCTTTTCTTTTGTTTCTTTCCACAAAAACTCCTTTACAACTAGATTTTCCTCTTTCCAGTTTTATGCTTACCTTTTCTTAGTAACTTTCCACTTTGCTGAGGATTTTATGAGATATTTTTCTCCCATCTAATAAAAAAAAAAATTTCCAAAAATTTTTAGAGAATTTTGGGAAAGTCTTAGGAATCTAGTCCATCCTCATAGATTTGACTTCCTCGTCTCAATTTACTCTATATTTATACAATAATATAGTTTCTGCATTCATATATTAACTTCCACAATTAATATATAATTACATAATTTATTTCATAGGCTCCCTTGACCTTTATGTGTATTCTCGATTTATAGAACGCTGAAAATAGAGATATTACAGTCTGAATATGAAAATCAATCAAAATCAACCATGGTCCAATGTCACATTGTGACAAAGATTGTGTGAATATGAAAATCAACCATGGTCTAATGCCATATTGTGAAAACCATGGTCAACAATGGTCCAACGTCACACTCTTACAAAGATTGTATCTATATTAAAACCAACCATGGTAAACCATGGTCAACCATCTTTATATTAGGTTTTATAATATTTATCTTAAGGTTTAAATTTCTTGAATTTATAATATTAATTCCTTGAGTTTAATATTATTCCCTTGGGTTAATAATCTCTTTGGTTTTTAGTATTAATCCCTTAAGTTTATTATTCCCTTGGGTTTATAATATCGATCCCTTGGGTTTTTTAATCTAAGGGTTCATATTGCTAGGGAATAATGTGATTCATAGGGTTTATAATATTAATCCTTGAGTTTATTAAATATCCCTTGTGTTTATAATCATGATCAACCATAGTCCAACGTCACATTATGACAAAGATTTTCTAAATATGAAAATGAACCATAGGCATCCATTGTCAACCATCGTCAATCATATTAAATCATGCTCAAACATCATTCTCAAACATGGTCCAACGTCACATTTTGAGAAATATTTTCTGAATATGAAAATCAACCTGTTTGGTTTATAATTCCTTTGGGTTTTAATATTAATCACTTGGGTTTATTGTCAACCATGGTCAAACATTGCATTGTGAGAAAGATTGTCTCAAAATGAAAATAAATCATGGTCAACCATGGTCAATAAGCATGGTTAGATTGTGACAAAGATTGTCTCATAGTCTAATGTCACATTGTTACAAAAATTATGTCAATATGAAAAACAACCATGGTCAACCATATTTATTTTAGGGTTTATAATATCTAGCTTAGGGTTTATATACCTTCGAATTATACTATTAATCTCTTAAATTTAATGGTATACCAGTAATTATTATTATTAATTAATTAATTAATTAATATTATTAGGCTCATCTATTAATATTATAAATTTAACATAATATTAATATAAATTAATATACTATTAATATTAATTTAATATTGATATTAATATTAATTAAATTTTAACTATAATTATGATTGTGATCGTAATTATAATTGAAATTGTAATTGCAATTGAGATTATAATTAGTAATTATAATAATAATAATAATAATAATAATAATAATAATAATTTCTTACTTTTTTTGTTCTTTTAATATGTTATTATTGCACCTAGAGGTGCATTATAAAGTCCAGTATGCGATGTGTAAGTATGTCGGAAGCCAAAATAACAAAAACTAAAGAAAATTTTAAAAATAAAATCTCAATAATGTCGACTTAAACAATAATTTAGAAAAACATGTAAATAAACAATTAAAAAATCATTAAAAAATAAATTTATCAAAATATGAAGAGGTTTACGAACACTAGAAAAGGATATGTTAAATAAATAGAAATATAAATAAATTAGAGGTATGGTAGATAAATAAATATAAAAGAGGTATAAAGAGGTAAGGTAAATAAATAAAAATATATCAAATAGGGTTAGAAATCAACATCTAATTATATATGAAGTCTATGGCCCAAATACCATGGA
This sequence comes from Pinus albicaulis, assembly GCA_034641835.2. Taxonomy (NCBI): domain Eukaryota; kingdom Viridiplantae; phylum Streptophyta; class Pinopsida; order Pinales; family Pinaceae; genus Pinus; species Pinus albicaulis. The sequence continues at coordinate 98,475 of JAXQQM020086730.1, forward strand.
CTAAATTACTATTAATAGCATGCAAAAAAAACATTATTGCGTCGAGAGGCACATTCTATAGCCGAGTATGACCTCGATGTATAAGTATGTCGAAAGCCAAAGAAAAAAAAAACCAAAATCTAAATAATGTCGACTTAAACAATTAATTACATAAACATATAATTGAACAATTAAAAATTCATTAAAAATATATTTAAACGATACAAACTTAAAATATGAAGACATTTACTAACACTCAAAAAGAGATATGGTAAATAAATAAAAATACAAATAAACCATATATATGGTAAATAAATAAAACTTCTTTTTATATTACTCAGGACATATGGTAAATAAATAAAAATATAAATAAACTAGAGGTATGGTAAATAAATAAAAACACTTTTTATATTTACTCAATAAACCACTTTATATTTACAAAAACTCAAAAGGAGGTTTTATTTAGGTGAAGCCTATGGGAAAAATTATTATTAATACCATGGGCCAAATACCATGGGAAAAATTATTAATAACACCATGGGACAAATACCATGGGCCAAATAACATATTTATAAAAGAGGTATGGTAAATAAATAAACATAAAAAAGGTATAAAGAGGCAAGGTAAATAAATAAAAATATATCAAATACGAAATCAACATCTAGTTATATATGAAGTGTATGGGCCAAATACCATGGACCAAATTACTATTAATACCATGCCAAAAAAACATTATTATCCCTAAAATTAATATTAAAATATTAATATTAGTAAATTTAATAAATTTAGATTAATACAATATTAAATTTGTTATATTATAATATATAGTAATATATCATGATATATGATAGATGTGGAGAAATAGGGGGACTGACAAGGGAGAGATGGAGATAAATTGGAGAGGGGAGAAGAGGAATGAAGAGAGATAGAGGGATAAGAGGGAGAGAGTTAGATAAGGGTAACAGAGAGAGAGGGAGACATAAAGATGGAGGTGGGAGAGAGATAAGGAGAGAGGGAGGGAGAAGGAGAGAGGATTAGAGGGTATAGAGAGAGAGAGAGAGAGAGAGAGAGAGAGAAGGGGGAAGGGAGAGGCAAGTAGGAGAGAAAGGGAGAGAGAGGAAAGATGAGAGGAGGAGGAGATAAGGAGGGATAGAGAGATGGAGTTGGAGGCGGAGAGAGGAAAGGACGAAGAAATACATAGAGAGGGAGTGACAAGGGAGAGATGGAGAGAGAGTGTGTATGCTTAGGGGTGAGATAAAGGGAGAGATGGAGAGAGAGAGTGTATGCTTAGGGGTGAGATAAAGAAGGAGGGAGAGAGAGGGGGAGTGACAAGGGAGAATGGAGAGAGAGTGTGTATGTTTGGAGGTGAGATAAAGAGGCAAATAAGGAGATATGAAGAGAAGGGGGGGGAAAAGGAGAGAGAGAGAGGCATATGGTAACAAAGTTGGAAGGTGAATATAGAGAGAGAGAGAACGGGAGAGAGAAAGGAAGAGAGAGAGTGAAGAGAGGTAGGGAAAGGGAGATAGAGATTGAAAGGAAGAGAGTGGAAGGTAATAATAAAGACATAGAGGGTGAAAGGTGGAGATAGAGAGAGAGGGAGAAAGGGTAGCAGGAGGGAAGAGAGATAGAAGTGAGGGAGAGGGAGGGAAGGGGAAAAGAGAGCGATAGAGAGAGAGAGAGAGAGGAGGAGGAGGAGGAGGAGGGAGTGATAGATAGATATATAGATTGGAGAAAGAGTGTTTATGATTTGGACTTGATATAGAGAGATAGAGTGAGATATAGATATAGATGTAAGGTGAAGAGAAAAAGATAGATGGAGAGAAGTAGGGAGGGACAAGGAAATTGATAGATATGGAGTGAGAGAGTGTGTGTATGGTGGGGTGAGATAAGGAGAAAAAGAAGGAGAGATGGATGGATATATAGATATAGATGGGGGGGAGAAGAGGGAAGAAAGTTTGTTGCAGTAGATGCATTGATTTCAGTGTAGATGGCGATTTCTAACACTATTTGATTGCTTGCACTAGATGCATTGATTTTGGTGCAGATGTTGATTTCTAATGATATTTTATTACTTGCACTAGATAGATTTATTGACATGTAGATGATTTCTAATACTATTTGATTTCTTGCACTATATGCATCTATTTCAGTGTAGATGGTGATTTCTAATCCTATTTGATTTCTTTCACTAGATGCATTAATTTCAATGTAGATGTTGATTTCTAATTATATTTGATTTCTTGCACTGGATGAATTGATTTCAATGTAGATTATTTTTAATCCTATTTGATTGCTTGCACTGAATGCATTGATTTCAGTGTATATGGTGATTTATAATCTTATTTGATTGCTCTCAGTAACTGCATTGATTTCAGTGTAGATGGTGATTTCTAATCTTATTTGATTTCTTGCACTAGATGCATTAATTTCAATGTAGATGTTGATTTCTAATTATATTTTATTGCTTGCACTAAATGAATTGATTTAAATGTAGATGATTTATAATCATATTTGATTGCTTGCACTAAATGCATTTATTTTAGTGTAGATGGTGATTTCTAATCCTATTTGATTGCTTGCACTAGATGCATTGATTTCAGTGTAGATGTTGGTTTTTAATCCTATTTTCCTAATTGCACTAGACACATTTATTTGAGTGTAGATGTTGATTTCTAATCATATTTGATTACTTGCATTAGATGCATTGATTTCAGAGTAGATGTTGTTTTCTTTTATTATTTGATTTCCTGCATTAGATGCATTGATTTCAGTGTATATGTTTCTTTTTTATTTGATGTAATTGGATGTATTATGGTACATTAATTTTAAAGTCATTGGAATAATAGTGTGCAATGATTTCAGTGTAAGCACAAAAAATATTGACAATGTACATTGATTTTTGTGTTATAGTAATTAAAACTATTAATATTGGAGAGCAAGAGAGACAAGGTATGATGTTTACTACAAAAACTAAAGCTAAATATTTAAATGGTTTACGATTCCAACTCTCCTTTTCAAATAATCAATATGAAAAGATGACATAACTAACAAGGGTGAAAATAAGAATATTAGAAGAAAATAGTTTGAAATCGATCACAATGAAGACTATTCGTAATTGACTACAGTCTTATTATTCACAATTTATATCATTCAATATTATCACATTGTCACTTTGCATTCAAAATTTGTATTTATCATTAAATTTATTTTACAATATTTATCATCTCAACAAACTTAGGTAACTAAGAAAATTTAAAATTAAAATGACTCAATAAATATCATACATATTTAAAATATTTAAAATGGTTATATTAATATTAGATATATTTAAGCATAAAATTAAGCATGTGTTCCTCATATTATCGATAGATTTTCCTTGGTCGCACATGATTGAAACCAGCCTAGATCCATCTTAACTCCAGATATATCAAGCACCGAGAGGGGTCAAATATCATGAGCTGCAAACCTTTCCTCAATTTTTGCACTCAAAAAAGAGGTTTACACCTAAAGATATTTGATCCCTCTCGGTGCTTGATAGATTCAGAGTTAATATGGATCTAGGCTGGTGTAGGTTTGAATTTCTGGAATACTATGTGATATGATTGACGAGCGCGACGTTTTGGGTGCACACTTCTCCCATCTTGAGGAGGAAGAAGCTATTTACCATGGGGGAAATACCATGGACCAAATAACATATTTATAAAAGAGGTATGGTAAATAAATAAATATAAATAAGGTATAAAGAGGTAATTAAAAAAATAAAAATATATCAAATATGAAATCAACATCTAATTATATAAGAAGTATATGGGCCAAATATCATGGACCAAATTATCATTAATACCATGCCAAAAAAAACATTATTAACCCTAACATTAATATTAAAATATTAATATTATTAAATTTAATAAATTTAGATTAATACAATATTAAATTTGTTATATTATAATATATATTAATATATCATGATATATGATAGAGGTGGAGAAATAGTGGGACTGACAAGGGAGATATGGAGATAAATTGAAGGAGAAGGGAGCAGAAGAATGAAGAGAGATAGAGGGAGAAGAGGGATAGAGTTAGATAAGGGTAAGAGAGTGAGAGAGAGACATAAAGATGGAGGTGGGAGAGAGATAAGGAGAGAAGGAGGGACAAGGAGAGAGGATTGGAGGGTCGAGAGAGAGAGAGAAGCAGGAAGGGAGAGGGAAGTAGGAGAGAAAGGGAGAGAGAGGAAGGATGAGAGGAGGAGGAGAGAAGGAGGGATAGATAGATGGAGTTGGAGGCAGAGATAGGAAAGGAATAAGAAATACATAGAGAGGGAGTGACAAGGGAGAGATGGAGAGAGAGTGTGTATGCTTAGGGGTGAGATAAAGGGAGAGACGGAGAGAGAGTGTGTATGCTTAGGGGTGAGATAAAGAAGGATGGAGAGAGAGGGGGAGTGACAAGGGAGAGATGGAGAGACAGTGTGTATGTTTCGGGGTGAGATAAAGAGGAAAATAAGGAGATATGGAGAGAAGGGGGGGGAGAAGGAGAGAGAGAGAGGCATATGGTAACAAAGTTGGAAGGTGAAGATAGAGAGAGAGAGAGAAGGGGGGCAAGAAAGGAAGAGAGAGTGTAAATAGAGGTAGGGAAAGAGAGATTGAGATGGAGAAGAAGAGAGGGGGAGGTAAGAATAAAGACATAGAGTGTGAAAGGTGGAGATAGAGAGAGAGGGAGAAAGGGTAGCAGGAGGGAAGAGAGATAGAAGCGAGGGAGAGGTAGGGAAGGGGAAAAGAGAGTGATAGAGAGAGAGAGAGAGAGAGGAGGAGGAGGAGGAGGAGGAAGTGATATATAGATAGATTGGAGAAAGAGATTTTATGTTTTGGGGTTGATATAGAGAGATAGAGGGAGATAGAGATATATATGTAAGGTGAAGAGAAAAAGAGATAGATGGAGAGAAGGAGGAAGGGATAAAGAAATTGATAGATATGGAGTGAGAGAGAGTGTGTGTTTGGTGGGGTGAGATAAAGAGACAAATAACGAGAGATGGATGGATATATAGATATAGATGGGGGGTAGAGAGGGAAGAAGATTTTTTGATGTAGATGCATTGATTTCAGTGTAGATGGTGATTTCTAATACTATTTGATTGCTTGCACTAGATGCATTGATTTTGGTGTAGATGTTGATTTATAATGATATTTAATTACTTGTGCTAGATGTATTGATTTAAATGTAGATGATTTCTAATGATATTTGATTGCTTCCACTACATGCATTGATTTCAGTGTAGATGGTGATTTCTAATCCTATTTGATTTCTTTCACTAGATGCATTAATCTCAATGTAGATGTTGATTTCTGATTATATTTGATTTCTTGCACTAGATGAATTGATTTCAATGTAGATGATTTTTAATCCTATTTGATTGCTTGCACTGAATGCATTGATTTCAGTGTAGATGGTGATTTCTAATACTATTTGATTGCTTTTAGTAATGCGTTGATTTTTTTAGAAAATTAAATATTACAGAGCAATGAAACACATAAAATATGCAAAAAAAACAAGCACACAAAACACATAAAACCAGAGAGACACAGATATACTTGGTTCACCTAGTTTAGGCTACATCCACCCCGAACAGCTAGTCCTTCCTTTCTATTAACCAGCAAAATGAAGAGACACAACCTACAGTAGATCCGTTTTAATATCCTCTGTTCTCTCTCATAGTCTCCCTATCTATTTCTCGCTCCAAGAATACACATACAATACATAGCCGCAGTAAAATACCCTCATACAAGTGAGGGGTTGCCTTCTAGGGAAAAAATCCTAAACCAAACATAACTTCTACCGTCAGATCATCCGCCTAATGAACGACCCAGATTGACTAGAAATTACTATAATTTCACAAGGCAATTTTACATCTGTTTTTAGCTTCGGGGGCGCTGCTCCCTAAACCCCTTGCCAAGGGGGGGGGATTCACACCCAACAATCTCCCACATGGTGACTGATTGTAGCAACTCCACCGCTGCTTCAATTGCTGGACAGTGACTCCTCTTTGGACTTGGTTTTTTCTCATCTTCATCGTCATCCTTGAAGACCAATTGAAACTAAGCATATTCTCAGTTTTTCCCTGGTTACAACTTTTCGTAGCATATCTGCAGGATTCTGGCTAGTGTGTATCTTTTCCAGCTTCAAATTTCCATATTCCAATACTGACCCTATGAAATGGTACTTGAGTTGTATGTGTTTAGTTCTGGAATGAAATGTTGAGTTCTTTGCAAGATGAATGGCACTTTGGCTTTCACTATATAACATGCCCATATCATGCTTCTTACCCAATTCATCCATAAACCTTTGTAACCAAATCATTTCTTTACTAGCCTCTGTAGCAACAACATACTCTTCTTTTGTTGTTGAAAGTGCAACAACACTTTGGATTTTTGAAACCCAACTGATAGTTGTTCCACCTAGAGTAAATACATATCCTGTTGTGCTCCTCCTGTTATCTCTGTCAGCTACCATATCTGCATCAATATATCACTGTAGAGCAATGTTTGAACCATCAAAGCATAATTCTTGATTTGTGGTACCTCTCAAATATATGAGAATCCATTTTACTACCATCCAATGTTCTTTTCCTGGATCTTTCATGTACCTGCTTACAACTCCTACTGTATGTGAAATATCAGGCCTTATGCAGACTATTGCATACATCAAGCTTCCAACTGCTGATGCATATGGAACTTTAGACATATATTCCATTTCTTCTTGGGTCTTGGGGCACATCTCCTTATTGTGTTTGAAATGGCTAGAAAAATGTGTATTAAATGGTTTTTCATTCTGCATATTAAATCTTTTCAACACCTTTTGTATGTACTCATTCTGAGATAGTGTTAATTTGCAATTTTTCCTGTCTCTAGTTATTCTCATACCAAGGATTTGTTTTGCAGCTCCCAAATCCTTCATTGTAAATGAATTTGCCAGTTTTCTTTTGAGCACATTTATTTCCTACATGTTAGACCCTGCAACAAGCATATCATCTACATACATTAACAATATAATATAGTTGCCATCATTTTTCCTTTTCAGATAAACACAATGATTAGAGTGACATCTAGTATAACCTTGTTCAGACGTAAACTTGTCAAATTTTAGATACCACTACCTTGGAGCCTATTTTAAGCCATACAAGCTGTTATTTAACCTGTACACTAATTTTTCTTTCCCCTTGACCTCATATCCTTCTGGTTGCTGCATACAGATCTCTTCCTCCAAATCTCCATGGAGAAATGTTTTCTTTACATCTAGCTGTTCAAGATGTAAATCTTCCACTGCTACAAGACTTAAAATAGTTCTGATTAAAGTCATCTTAACAACAGGAGAAAATATTTTATCAAAATCAATACCTTTCTTCTGTGCAAACCCCTTCACCACAAGTCTAGCTTTGTACCTCTGTTTTCCTCCATCTTCTTCCTTCAGCCTGTAAACCCATTTATTCTGCAATGTAGTTTTACCTGCAGGCAACCTGACTAAGTCCCAAGTCTGATTATGCATTAAGGAGTCCATCTCTTCTTCCATGGCTAGCTCCCACTTCTTCCTGCTTTCAACCTGCATTGCTTCTTCATAACATTCAGGTTCACCAGAATCAGTCAACAATAAATAATATAATGAAGGAGAGTATCGTTCAGGGGGTCTACTTATCCTAGTAGATCTTCTAACACCACTTTCAGGTGTTTGAGGTGCCTGTTGCTGTTGTGGTGGTTGCTGCTACTATGGTTGTTGATTATTATTATTTTCAGGCACCTTTAATTTTTCAGATATCTCATCAAGAACCGCGTATTCCTTGCTTTCTTTTTCCTGTTTCTTTTCCTGCAACTGATTCTTATACAAGACCTTTTCATTGAATATTACATCTCTTCTCCTAATGATTTTGTGATTTTCATAATAATATAAGCGATAACCAAAATCATTAGCACCATATCCAATAAAGGTACATTTCTTTGATTTTTCCTCAAGCTTTGTTCTGTTTTCTTTATTAATATGGACAAAAGCCTCACAACCAAAAGGCTTTAAAAAAGAGTAGTTTACCTTTTTACCTGTCCATGCTTCCTCTAGAATACCACCATCCAAGGAACTTGAAGGCCCTCTGTTTATTAGATAAACAACAGTATCTACAACATCTGCCCAAAATTGTAAAGGCAATCCTACATGCAATCTCATGCACCTTGCACACTCCATGATGGTTTTGTTCATCCTTTCTAACACACCATTTTCTTGTGGTGTTCTTGGAACTATCTTCTCTCTGTGAATTCCATGCTTTGAAAAATACCTATCAAACTATTTTCTGCAATATTCACCTCCATTGTCTGATCCGAGACACTTCAACTTCTTTCCTGTCTCAATCTCAACTAAAGCTTTCCATTTCTTGAAAGTATCAAATACATCAGATTTATTCTGAATACAATAAATCCAAGTTTTTCTAGTTGCATCATCAATAAAAGTAACATAATAACGAGAGCCACCAAGAGATGATACTTGAGCAGGTCCCCATACATCTGTATGCACAAGCTCCAATTTTTCGCTCTTCTTTTCTTTCCCAACTCTGAGAAATCTGACTCTCTTATGTTTTCCATAAATGCAATTCTCACAGAAATCCAAATCAACATTCTTCAAACCTAGCAAAAAATTTCTTGAGTGAAGAATCTTCATTCCCTTCTCACTCATGTGTCCGAGCCTATGATGCCATAATGCTGCATCTACTCCTTTGGAAGTTAAAGCATTAACAGAGTTAGAAATACCATTGCATAAATACAATGTACCAACCTTTTCACCTTTTTCTATTACCAGCGCTCCTCTGGTGACCTTCCAAGTTTTATCTGTGAAAGTTGTCACACAACCTTCACTACCTAACTGCCCTGTTGAAATCAGATTTTTCTTCAGATCTGGAACATGCCTTACCTCCTTTAGTAGCCATTGGTTTCCATTCTGTTGTTTTACAAGAACTTTACCCATTCCAACAATTTTACGGGGTTTATCATCACCCAAATGAACTTGTAAACTTGTGGAAAAATCTCGTGAACATGGTCATGAAAATCTTTATGATTTTCAACTTCTGAATTGACCCTGAATCTACTACCAGGGGATCGGTAGCATTTTGAAAAGCGTCAGGTATATTCATAACACATCACACCTTGTGACATTTTCTTCATGATTGTTTTCTTCTTCATCCTTTTCCCTTTCGAGATCTACAGTCTTTCTTTAGGTGTCCTTTCTTTCCGCATTTCTAGCACACTATCCCCGATCTAGACTTGGATCTACCTTTCCTTGATTTACTACGATATCCCGAGCTCTTTTCTCTTTCCATTCTTCTTCCCCTAGACTCTTCACTCAAAGCATTACCCGATGTCTCATCGGAGCTTTTCCATCGATAGCACCAACAACATCATCAAACTTTAAAGTACTAGATCCAGAGACAAAGTTACTAATGGCCATAACTAAACCATTCCAACTTTCTGGCAATGAGCACAAAAATAACAGAGCTCTAACGTCATCATCAAAGTTTACCCCTACAGAACTTAACTGACTGGTAACTGTATTAAAATAATTTAAATTGTCTGCAACAGATCCACCTTCCGACATCTTCATATTAAATAAAAATTTCATAAGAAATACCTTGTTTGAGGCCGAGGGTTTTTCATATAGTTTCGCCAATGCCTTAATCAAACCCTCTGTCGTTGTTTCCTTCGAAATATTGAAGGATACGAAGCACATGACACAGTAAATGTTATGATGCCTTTCTGTCAATAATATCCCGTGCTGGTATGTCGTCCACTGTTCTTTTTTTTTTCACTCGGTGGTGGAATGACCGATTTACACCGTGCGGATAATCCTCCATCTTCATCTTCCCACGGTGATTTCAGTAGAATTTCTCGACCCTAAATTTACCATCTTTAACATGCTCCTACTCAAACCGGGAACCCGCTACTACTGTGCGTGTATCGACTGAATAGACCTTCGACTACGATACTGATGAAAGGTCAATGTTGCTGAAACAATGAAACACATAAAATATCTTGGAAAAACACCAGCTGAAAACACATAAAACAGAAGAACTGAGATATACGTGGTTCACCAGAGTTTGAGGCTACGTCCACCCCAAATAGCCAGTCCTTCATTTCTATGAACCAGCAAAATGAAGAGACGCATCCTACAGCAGATTTGATGTAATATCCTCTGTTCTCTCTCACAGTCTCCCTATCTATTTCTCACTTCGAGAATACACATACAATAGATAGTCGCAATAAAATACCCTCATACAAGCGAGGGGTTGCCTTCTAGGGAAAAAAAAACCTAAACTAAACATAACTTCTACTGTCATATCATCCACCTAATGAACGGCCCAGATTGACTAGAAATTACTATACTTTTATAAGGCAATTTTACATCTGTTTTTAGCTTCAAGGGTGCTGCCCCCGAAACCCCCCACCAGGGGGGGGCTCCATAAAGTTGCAGCCACCCCCCATAGACCCACCAAGCAGCGTTTAATTACGAGCAGCGTTGCCACCCCATTAAGGTACAGGGGTCCAACGCTGTGATACAAAATAAACAAAATAATCAAGCTCCACACCCAACAGATTTTAGTGTAGATGGTGATTTCTAATATTATTTGATTTCTTGCACTAGATGCATTAATTTCAATGTAAATGTTGATTTCTAATTATATTTGATTGCTTGCACTAAATGCATTGATTTAAATGTATATGATTTATAATTATATTTGATTGCTTGCAATAAATGGATTTATTTTAGTGTAGATGGTGATTTCTAATCCTATGCATTGATTTCAGTGTAGATTTTGGTTTTTAATCCTATTTTCCTACTTGCACTAGACGCATTTATTTAAGTGTAGATGTTTATTGCTAATCATATTTGATTACTTGCATTAGATGCATTAATTTCAGTGTAGATGTTTTTTTCTATTATTATTTGATTTCTTGCATTAGATGCATTGATTTCAGTGTATATGTTGATTTTTGATTTGTTGTAATTGGATGTAAGATGGTACATTAATTTTAAAGTCATTGGAATAATAGTGTGCAATGATTTCAGTGTAAGCACAAAAATTATTGACAATGTACATTGATTCTTATGTTATAGTAATTAAACCTATTAATATTGGAGAGCAAGAGAGACAAGGTATGATTTTTACTACAACAACTCTAGCTAAATATTTAAATGGTTTACGATTCCAACTCTCATTTTCAAATAATCAATATGGAAAGATGACAAAACTAACAAGGGTGAAAATAAGAATAGTAGAAGAAAATAGTTTGAAATCGATTACAATGAGGACTATTCATAATTGACTACATTCTTATTATTCACAGTTTCTATCATTCAATATTATTACATTGTCACTTTGCATTCAAAATTTTTATTTCATCATTAAAGTTATTTTACAATATTTATCATCTCAACAAACTCAGGTAACTAAGCAAATTTAAAATTAAACTGACTCAATAAATATCATACATATTTAACATATTTAAAATGGTTATATTAATATTAGATGTATTTACATATTATTGATAAAATTAAGCATGTGTTCCTCATATTATCGATAGATTTTCCTTGGTCACACACGATTGAAACCAATCTAGATCCATCTTAACTCCGGATCTATCAAGCACTAAGAGGGATCAAATCTATCGAGGTACAAACCTTTCCTCAAATTTTTCACTCAAAAAAGAGTTTTACACCTCGAGAGGTTTGATCCCTATCGACGCTTGATAGATCCGGAGTTAAGATGGATCTAGGCTGGTGTAGGTTTGAATTTCTGGAATCCTGTGTGATATGATTGATGAGCGCGACGTTTTGGGTGTACACTTCACCAATATTCAGAAGGAAGAAGCTTAGTGTTAGATAAATAGGAAGAGCGCAGACTCTAAAAGAATAAATAAGACAAATATGACTGTTAAAATTCAACAAAGTTGGTATAAGTCAAAACTAGTCATTGTGGATTTTGACTTCTACCGACTTTGTTGAATTTTAACGGCTAGATTATGTCTTATTTATTCTTTCATCGTCTACACTCTTCCTATATATCTAACACTAAGTTTCTTCCTCCTGAATATGGGTGAAGTGTCCACCTGAAATGTCGGGCTCGTTAATCATATCACACAGGATTCCAGAAGTTCAAACCTACATTATGTATCTGATTGTGGAAATATTCACGCCTATATTATTATGGTTATTGTAATATATTTATTAATATGAATTTTAATTTTAATATTAAATCTATATTATTATAACCACTTTTACCAATATTGTTTTTCTTCTTTCAAATAAAATTCATAAAACCAAAAACAAGAAAAATATAGAAGAGCCATAGCACCTATAGTGGCGCACACATAGTGAGGTCATCGGATGCCAGTGACAAAGTCAGAAAAATATTTCTAGTTGATAGTTACAAATTCAATGTCAAAACTTAATTTAAAATAAAATTCTAGTGGAAAAATGATTAAATGTAGAACTTGATTTATTACTAATGTTGAATACCACAATGGTTTCTTCTGAACATTGTAAATTTGGATATGGAAATGCTCGATCACATTTGATCGATTAAATTTTCGATTAAAATATTTGTAAATATGGGTCAACAAATATATAATACGCTAAAGCCATCTCAACAACTTCTGACATCAAATATTTGGAAAATCTTTCTGTTTATTATAGGATTCGATCAATTAAATATGTATAACCTATCAATCCAAACTTTACAGTGTCGATTCAACTTTGAATCTACGTGATGATGGAATTCTTGGCGTTTTGGCTTGTTTCTGCCTTCATTCTCATTTTATTAATAAAATATGTACAACCTATCGGTCTCAACTTTATTTGAATCTACGTGATAACGACGTTCTTGGCGTTCTGGCTTATTTCCGCCTTAATTCTCATTCTACCCTTCTTTTTGTAACCATTGTTTTAATCATTAAACTATGGTTAAGTTATTTGTTAAGAGTTTTAAACATTTATTATTATTGTTGGGTATGTGTTATATTCTTTCCATGAAAATTTTTGGTCCTTAATTTCCAGTGGGCGGTCCGCGCCCATGGTTTTGTGCATGGTTTTGCACATGGTTTTGGGGTACGATGGTTTTTGGCCCCTGGTATTTTTGTAGATCCGGTCAAGGGAACTACAGTTATGTTCTAATCCAAGGTTAATGGATTAGGGTTTATGTATGCTTCAACATGTATATATATGTGTTGTAACACTAAAAGGAATATAATGAAATATCAAGTTGGTCGTCCCGATTTGGGATCCAGGAGAAAATATTTATGTTTATTTGTTTTATGATTTATGCTCTCACTATTGTTTATTTTTTGTTGCAAGATTCATTTGTAGATAATTATGTTCAGGTTTAAAACCTACAATTATTATGTTAAAAAAACAAAATATTATGGATAGAAATATAATTTTGGTTAATGAAAGATTAATTATGGAATTGGTTCCATAAAGTAAAATACTGATGGTAAAATAAAATAATTTCAAGATCTGAGATTTGGTTGAACAGAATTTAGTTCAAATGGTTGCCCAACCTCTGAGGAAAAAAGGGAAATCCCAATGTGGTTTGGGGGTTATTTTCGGTAACCGAGAAAAGGAAAATTCTGGATAGAAATTTCTAGACTGGTGTTAACCAGCGGAATATTTCAGATTTCTGTTACTACTAGAATTGGAGACTGGACCAGATTGTCCCAAGGTCTCTTCCAAAGTTCTGTCAGCATTAAAGCTCAAACTTGGAGCATGGGGGAGAGTTGTTGGATGTAATAGCCTCACTCGTGGAAGGGAGGCATGATATCAATCAAGTAAAAATACAGATAAGTATCTTTGAATGATTCTTTTATTTTACTCGATAAATGTTACAGATAATTCATAGGTGTGCTAAGAAAAATAGGAATATTGTCTATGTTAATCTTCTGTTGCAAACATTAGTAAATAAATAAATATTTAGTAAAGCTGGTGAATGGTAATCTGAGGACTGTTAACCCAGAACCCTTGACAAAAGGCTCTGGGTTGGTTTCCTCACTACCTATGATAATACACGGACAGTCGTGGTTCGGTCACAATAAAATTATGCTAGTTACAGAAACAGTTTGGAAAATAAATACAATGAATGAAGAAAGTTATAAGATGTTTACTGTCAAGATATACCATGTTAAAGAAAGTAATAGAATATAAAAATTGATAGAAAAATGAGTTTTATACTTTCTACAGTACCAGTTGAAAAGTTGGAAATGTAACTTTATGTATTTTGCAGTTATTTGATTAATACAAAATTTCAAGTACTAAGAAAAAGTATAGGGAAATAACGAGTACCATGTAATCTCATAGATTATATAATTCCAATACTCCTTGAGTACAAGGAAAAAACCCATTGGAAATAAAACAAATTGCAATGCTAATGAATTGACTTTCAAACGGTAAAACTTGAATTTACTCAAGAATCTCTTTCATAAACAGTGAAAAGAATTATAACAGAAAGACTCGAAATTTTTTTTCAGAATAATATAGAGAATATGATTTTACAAATAACCTGAAAAGAGAAATCTGATTGTAAGAAAAGAAAATCCTATTTTCCTATGAATCTTCACAAAAGAAGCACAAATTGGGAACCTTTTCATTATATAAAGGTGGTAACAGTACTTGATTATCTGGAAGTATAAGTATTAAGTCAGATTTGAGGTATACAACGAATAACATATTCAGAGTAAAATACCAGGCTTATATTTATTCTATTTAAACCTTACAAAAAACTATTTTTTAGTTCATCAAGATTTAAGGCAATCCCAAATATTATTACAACCGGTAAATCAAAGTAAAACCCTGATAGGGTATTGACTGTGGAAATATTGAGCTCTTTATTGCATCTATTATAAAATAGCGTGGCCTTAAACCCTAAAGGCTGGAACCTTAATTTCAGACCGGTTCAGGGCGTAAATACCTGTCACAGCAGCAATCGATTAGAGGGTATCTTGAGGTGGAACTCAATAGGAGTCATTTCCATCAAGTAAAAGAGAAGACAAACCTGCAAGAATAGAAAATGGAAACCTTTTTAGAGAAACCCCAAATTAAAAGGTCGAAAACTTAAGTTTGATACTGAACTAGAGGAAGCATATCGGCTCGGAAGTAATATACCTGTCGAGATCTAATATTGAAAATCCATGGAGTAGACTTGAAATGGAAAACTCTAGAGAATGTGGTTAACCGGGAAAGATTAAAGTAAATTCAGAGATAAATTTCTTTTATGTAAGAAAAAAATAGATTTAAACCATCACAATAGAAAATTTACCTCTTGATAATTTCCAGTTGCGAAGAATAATTTCCATTTACAGGGTTGAGGGTCCACCGTGACGGATGATGAGGGATTGCAGCTGTCTCCAAATTAATGCAAACACCCGAAATTTTTTCTTGTCAAGAATGAAATAAAAAATAGAGGCGAGGGATAAAATCTTAACTATTCAATCCATAAAAATATTACACAGTCTATTAAACGCAGGAATAATGTTTAAGTCTACAAAAATATTCTTACCATAACTTGTTGTCGAAGTGAATCAATCTCGCTAGAGGAATGTCAAGTGTTGGCGCAAAGGACTCCATGTTTACAGCTTGCCAAGTAAATGAAACAATGAAGAAAATGAGTTGCATAGGCAAGAAGGCTTTTGTCAAGGAGCGGGGGTAGAATGACTGAGAAATCATTGGGATATGGTTAAGTGGAAGTGTTCATGTCAAACCCTAAACACTTGCAGCCGTAGGATCCAGGGTTTCAAGATCAAGGGTGAAGATTGCCACCTCTGTTCCACCAATTGGCGCAACATTCGAAGGAAATTAATTCAGCCATGAACCTTCATTTATTTTCCTGAGCGGATGTAGGTAAATATCTATGTTAAATGTATACCACAGTACCATAAATTAAATGTGATTCGATTGATTTTCGGAAATGTCGGATGGTCCAATTCTCATTTGTATGAGGAACCAAATCACTTAGGATCAAGTTGATTATTTAGTATTTATAATATAAAATGATGGAAGAGTAACATTTTCAAGGTATAATGGTAGCCCATGTGTACATTGTAATATCAAATATAAGTAAATAGACATCGTACAAGGATATATTAAATATAAGTAATTTCATTGTATAGTTAGTAGGTTAAATAATTTTTTTTTTCTATGTAGGTGTATGTTACAAGTGGTATTAGAGCGACCTTCGTACGGTGGGACCCTATGGGTCATCTAAATTTTTAAATTGTGTACTACTGATGCATAGATAGAGAGAGAGTGAGAGAAGGAGGTTAAGAGGAAATTGTGAGGAGAATTCCAACACAGCAGCCACCTCCGAATGCTGGGGAACCCCAACCTCGACTGAAAATAGACCCAAAACTGTGCGTACAGCTAGGTGTGGAGCAGCACCAGAAAACCAGTAGGCTGTTAGAAGAATAGCAACACCAAACCAATATTCTCTTAAACACTATGTAGAAGTTACAAGAAGAAATGGAGAGGGTGCGTGACGATAATGCAACTTTGATGCATGAACAAGAGAGGATATTAAAAAGCCTCTCTGATAAATAGAATCAGGGAAATGAGAAGGCAAGTACTAATACAGAGTTTCAGGTAAGAAATGAACAGCAAACAAGAGATCGTGATACTGACAGAATGGAAAGAAGTCAGTCTCAGCGCAGTAATAGAAATCAGAACTATAATGAAGTTGAATCAGATAATGTATCAGATCAGAAAGAAGAGAAAAGACGGAAGGTGGAGCTTCAAGGTGAATTCCGGAAAATAAAGCCTCCTACATTTGATGGAGTAGAGGAGGAAATGGTTGAGGCATGGCTGATAAACATCAATAGCTATTTCCAAGTGTATGAATAAAATAGTAATCTTAAAGCCAGATTGGCTATCTATCAGCTAAGGGACAAAGCCACCTTATGGTGGGAGGAAGTGAAAAATGTTCCTAGCATTGATGATCAGGATGTAACTTGGGATGTATTCCAATAGTATTTTAAAGATAAATACTTAAAAAATGTTTTTATGATGAAAATTCTAGAGAGTTTCATGATTTGAAACTAGGGCACATGATAATGGATGATTATATCACTAATTTTACTTCTCTACTACGTTACTTACCCTACTTAATGGATGAAAAGGCTAAAGTGCAGAGGTTTTTGAGCAGTTTGCCGACTCACATGAAAGAACGTATTGAGTTTTTGAATCCAAAGAACATGGACGAGGCAATCAAAAAGGCCAGAATGTGCTATCAGCAAGCTAAAGCAAAAGGTGAACAAGGGAAAAACTGGCAGACAAAGAAAGATCATAAGGGAAGTTCTGGTTTCAAAAGAAATAGAACCAGCGATTTTAAAGGTGCTTCCAAAAGCTCAGTTAGCAAACAATTTGGAAGGAATCATCAAAGAACAAGGTGGCCTGCAGAAGATAAACCCACAGAAGCTTCTAGCAAACCAAAACAAGCCCAGAATCAGAAGCCACCTTTACAGTGTTGGGGGTGTGGTGAGGCACACTATTATAGAAACTGTCCATAGAAAGGTAGGAGTGAGGCAGTTACCAACTTACAGGAGGCTTCAACAGTGGTTGATGTTTCCAGAAACATACCCAAAATTAATGCAGCATTGGAAGACTGGCAAGCGGACTACCAACCGACAATGATTGGACTGGAAGGTAAATTGATTATCTCAAACTGTTTCTATTTTGGTAGACCCATGTGCAATTTTAAGCTATGCAAGTTCCAAAATAGTAGAGATTTGTAAGTTGCAAAGTCAGAAATTTAGAGACTCATGGCTAGTACAGCTAGCTACTGGAGCTAAGAGGAAGGTTAGTGCCAAAATACCGAATTGTGCACTAAAAATTAACGAACAACAACTAACTTTGGATCTAAGTATACTACCTCTAGGATCTTATGACGTGCTACTTGGCATGGACTGGTTAGAGAAGCACTGGAGATTGGTAGACTACAAAGAAAATATTATCTATTATAGAATGCAGGATGGCACCCGCCAAGAAATTCAAGATATAAAGAAATTTTTACATCTGTGTCCAATCACAACATCCGAAATGGGTAAGTGCATAAGAAAAGGATGCCAGCTATACGCCATAGAGGTGGGATTTACCAACTATAAAGAGAAGGCTCCTATGTTGGAAAATATACCAATAGTCTAGGAGTTTATGGATGTATTTACATAGGAGATACCGGGCTTACCACCGAGAAGGGAAATAGATTTTACCATTGAGTTGGTACCCGGAGCATCACCAATTTCAAGGACACCCTATTGAATGAGTGTACCTAAATTAACTGAGCTAAAAATGTAGTTACAGGAGTTATGAGATAAGGGGTATATCAAGCTAAGTGTATCTCCTTAGGGAGCACCCGTACTGTTTGTGAAGAAGAAAGACGGAACCATGCGAATGTGCATGGATTACCGTGAACTTAATATGCTGATCGTGAAAAACAGATATCCTTTACCACGAATCGATGATCTGCTCAATCAAGTGAAGGGAGCGACTGTGTTTTCAAAGATAGATCTAACGTCAAGATACCATCAGATTCGAATAAAGGATGAAGACATACATAAAACTGCTTTTCGTACCAGGTACAGACACTACGAGTTTGTGGTGCTACCTTTTTTATTGACTAATGCACCAGCAACCTTTATGAGGTTAATGCATAATGTATTTCACCCCTATCTAGATAATTTTGTGTTAATTTTTATTGATGACATTTTAATTTATTCTAAGAATGCAGAAGAACACAAGGAACACCTATGAAAAGTGCTGGAATTGCTAAGGAAACATCAGTTGTACGGCAAGTTCAGAAAGTGTGACTTCTTCAAGGAAGAAATCCAGTACCTTGGTCATGTAATTTCTGCTGAAGGTATTTTAGTTGAACCTGAGAAGATCAGAAACATCATAGAGTGGAAAGTACGACAAAACATGGTAGACATCAGATCTTTTATGGGATTGGTTGGTTATTACTAGTGGTTTATTGAGGGATTCTCAAAAATTTCTCTTCCAATCACTTCATTGCAAAATAAAGGAAATATATTTAAGTGGACAAAGGAATGTCAAGACATTTTTGAGAAACTGGAGCAATTATTAACTACCGCTCTGGTGTTGAGTGTAGTTGATCCTCATACAGAGTTTAAAGTCCGCACAGATGCGTGCAAATAAGGAGTTGGGGCGATATTGTTACAAGAGGGTAAAGTGGTTGCCTATGAGTCACGAAAATTAAAGGAGCATGAGCAGCGGTACTCATCTTATGACTTGGAGTTGACAACAGTAGTGCATGCACTCTGGGTATGGAGGCCCTACTTGCTTGGGAAAAGATTTGTGATCAAAACTGATCACAGCAGCTTAACCAACTACTTTAAGCAAGTTGATCTCAATTCTCGCCAGGCAAGATGGAATGCCTTCTTGAGTGAATTTGATATTGATATTCAACATGTTAAAGGTAAAGAGAATAGAGTAGTTGATGCATTAAGAAAGAAATTACATGGTATTTATGAATTTTACTATAATCAGGTTGAGTGCAGATTGCTGGAGAAAATAAAAGAAGGAGCAAATAAGGATCCTAAATATAAATTTGCGTGGCAACAAGCAAAGAAGTTCCACGATCAAGGAAAATCTGCAGATTATGAAATTGATAAGGATGGGTTGTTGATTTCAAAAAGAAAATTTTTATTCCAAACCAAATGGAGTTGAAGGAGTTGATTCTGAATGAATATCATAGTAGTAATTAAGCTAGACAAATTGGTTATAAGAAGATGTTAACATCAATATGGAAGAATTATTTCTTGCCAGGTATGAGGAGAAACATTGCAGAATATCTGAACAAGTGCTTAGAATGTCAGCAGGTAAAAGTGGAACACCGACAACTAGTCAGGCCGATGCAGCCTATACCAGTACCTGAATGGAAGTGGGAGGTGATATCATTGGACTTCATCACGGGACTACCAAGGTCAAAAAATCACAATGACTCTGTAATGGTAGTGGTGGATCAATTAAGTAAATCTGCACACTTTATACCGGTGCAATCCACTTATAAGAGAGTGTAGATAGCAGACATATTCATGCAAGAAATATTTTGATTGCATGGAATTCCAAAGACTGTCATATCTGACAAAGATGTAAATTTTACGTCAGCATTCTGGAAAATGTTGTTCATGGATTTGGGGACTCAAATTAACTTCAGCATTGCTTACCATCCGTAGAAGGACGGACAAACAGAGGGAGTAAATCAAATTTTGGAGGACATGTTACGTATGTACGTAATGCAATAGCCAACTAGGTGGGAAGAGTATTTACACCTAATGGAGTTTTCATATAATAACGGCTATCAGGAATCACTCAAGATGAGTCCGTTCGAAGCCTTATATGGACGACAGTGCAGAACTCCTACTAATTGGAGTAGCCTAGAAACCAAGTTAATGCTTGAACCCGACATGTTAGATGAAATGGAGACAGAGAAATTCGAAAAAATTTGAAGGCAGCCCAGGACATATAAAAAGTGTATGTAGATAAAAAAAGGACATATCATGAATTCCAAGTTGGGGACCATGTGTATGTAAGGATTAAGACAAAGAAAAGCACTCTAAGGTGGGCCTCATGTGCCAAGTTGGCTCCCAGATTTTGTAGCCCATGCCAAATATTGGAACGAGGAGGACCTTTGGCTTATCGATTAGCCTTGCCCAGTCATATACGAGTAGATAACGTCTTTCATGTATCGTTATTGAAAAAATACATTCATGACTCAAAACGTATAATCCACTGGCAGAATATCCAGGTAGAATATGAATTCCAGATTGATTAAAGATGTTGATATTTATGAGTAAAACTAATTCAAGATCGTTGTTTGTAGGTCGAACCGGACGGAGAATTTCTAGTCGAACCTCACAGTATAATCGATCAGAGGGAAATAATGCTCCAGAAACAACCCATCACCCAGGTTAAAGTACAATGGAATTACTTTAGCCTAGAAGAAGCTACTTGGGAGGATGAAAGTTTTGTTCGGGAAGCCTATCCTGAACTTTTTGTAGGAGTAGAATGAGAACACCGGGGATGGTGTTCACTTCTAGGGGGGAATTTTTAACCATTGGTTTAATCATTAAACTATGGTTAAGTTATTTTTCAATAGTTTTAAACATTTATTAGTATTATGTTAAAAAAAAAATATTATGGACAGAAAATTAATTTTGGTTAATTAAAGATTAATTATGGAATTTGTTCCATAAATTAAAAGACTGATGGTAAAATAAAATAATTTCAAGCTCTGAGATTTGGTTGAACAGAATTCAGTTCAAACAGTTACCCAACCTCTGAGGATAAAAGGGAAATCCCAGTCAGGTTTGGGGGTTCTGTTCGGTAACTGAGAAAAGGAAAATTCTGGATATGAATTTTTAGACTAGTGTTAACCAGTGGAATATTCCAGATTTCTGTTACTACTAGAATTGGAGATTGGACCGGATTGTCCCAAGGTCTCTTCCAAAGTTCTATCATCATTAAATCTCATACTTGGAGCACGAGGGAGAGTTGGAGGAAGTAATAGCCTCACTCGTGGAAGGGAGGCATGTTATCAGTCAAGTAAAAATACAGATAAGTATTTTTGAATGATTATGTTATTTTACTCGATAAATGTTACAGATAATTTATAGGTGTGCTAGGAAAAACATGAATACTGTCTATGTTAATTTTATGTTGCAGAAATTAGTAAATAAATAAATATTTAGTAAAGCTGGTGAATGGTAATCTGAGGACTGTTAGCCCATAACCCTTGACAAAAGGCTCTAGGTTGGTTGCCTCGCTGCCTATGATAATACACGGACAGTCATGGTCCGAACACAATAAAGATTCTGCTAGTTACAGAAATATTTTGGAAAATAAATACAATGAATGAAGAAAGTTATAAGATGTTTATTGTCAAGATATACCATCTTAAAGAAAGTAATAGAAGATAAAAATTGCTAGAAAAACAAGATTTATACTTTTTATATTACCAGTTGAAAAGTTGGAAATGTAACTTTATGTATTGTGCAGTTATTTGATTAATACAAAATTTCAAGTACTAAGAAAAAGTACAGGGAAATAACGAGTACCATGTAATCTCATAGATTATATCATTCCAATACTCCTTGAGTACAAGGAAAAAACCCATTGGAAATAAACAAAATTACAATGCTAATGAAATGACTTTCAAGGGGTAAAACTTGAATTTACTCAAGAATCTCTTCGTAGACAGTTAAAAGAATTATAATAGGAAGACTCAAAAACATTTTTTAGAATAATATAGAGAATAATATTTTACAAATAACCTGAAAAGATAGCTCTAACCATAAGTCAAGAAAATCCTATTTGCCTATGAATCTTCACAAAAGAAGAACAAATTGGGAACATTTGCATTATATAAAGGAGGTAACAGTACTTGATTATCTGGAAGTATAAGTATTAATTCATATTTGAGGTATACAATGAATAACATATTTGAAATAAAATTCCAGGATTATATTTATTCTATTTAAACCTTACAAAAAACCATTGTTCAGTTCGCCAAGATTTAAGGCAGTCCCAAATATTATTACAAACAATAACTCAAAAGTAAAACCATGATAGGGTATCGACTGTGGAAATATTGAGCTCTTTCTTGCATCTATTATAAAATAGTGTGACCTTAAACCTTAAAGGCTGGAAACTTAACTTTAGACCAATTCAGGGAGTAAATACATGTCACAGTTGTAATCGATTAGAGGGTATCTTGAGGTGGAACTCAACCAGAGTCATTTCCATCAAGTAAAAGAGAAGACAGACCTACAAGAATAGAAAACAGAAACTTTGTTAGAGAAACCCCAAATTAAAAGGTCGAAAACTTAAGTTTGATACTGAACCAGAGGAAGCATATCGGCTCGGAAGTAATATACCTGCCAAGATCTGGTTTTGAAAATCCCCAGAGTAGACCTGGAGTAGAAAACTCTAGAGAATGTGGTTAACCAGAAAAGTTTAAAGTAAATTCAGAGATAAATTTCTTTTATGTAAGAAAAAAAAAGATTTAAACCATCACAATAGAAAATTTACCTCTTGATAATTTCCAGTTGCGAAGATGAATTTCCATTTATAGGGTTGAGGGTACACTGTGATGGATGATGAGGGATTGCAGCTGTCTCCAAATTAATGGGAACACGCAAAGTTCCGGCCTGTCAAGAATAAAATCAGAGATAGAGACGAGGGAGAAACTCTTAACTGTTCAATCCAGAAAAATATTACACTGTCTATTAAATGCGGGAATAATGTTTAAGTCTCCAAAAACATTCTTACCATAACTTGCCGCCGAAGTGAGTCAATCTCGCCAGAGGAATGTCTAGTGTTGATGGGAAGGACTCTGTGTTTAGAGCTTTCTAAGCAAATGAAACAAAAAAGAAAACGAGTTGCAGACACAAGAAGGCTCTCATTGAGGAGCCGTGGTAGAGTGACTGAGAAATCGTTGGGAAACGGTTAAGTGGAAGTGGTCATGTCAAACCCTAAACGCTTGCAGCTATAGGATCTAGGGTTTCAAGATCA
Source organism: Pinus albicaulis (assembly GCA_034641835.2). Classification (NCBI taxonomy): domain Eukaryota; kingdom Viridiplantae; phylum Streptophyta; class Pinopsida; order Pinales; family Pinaceae; genus Pinus; species Pinus albicaulis. Next base: position 122,046 of record JAXQQM020086730.1, read on the forward strand.
AGGGTGAAGATTGCCACATCTGTTCCACCAAGTGGCACAACATTCAAAGGAAATTAATTCATCCAGGAACCTTCATTTATTTTCTTGAGAAGACGTAGGTAAATATCTATGTTAAATGACAGCACAGTACCATAAATTAAATGTGATTCGATTGATTTTCAGAAATGTCGGATGATCCAGTTCTCATTCATATGAGGAACCAAATCACTTAGGATCAAGTTGATTCTTTAGTATTTATAATATAAAATGACAGAAGAGTAATGTTTTCAAGGTATAATGGTAGCCCATGTGTACATTGTAATATCAAATATAAGTAAATAGAAATCATATAAGGATATAGTAAATATAAGTAATTGCATTGTATAGTTAGTAGGTTAAATGATTTTTTTTTAATATGTTGGTGTATGTTACACTTTCCAACTCATAATATTGCTACCTCTACATATGAAATCATTCCACTGATATGACCTTCACGAAATTAGTGTATTGGGATGTCTTTAGAAGTAAAACCAAGAATAGCTTCACCAACCACTTAATTATCCTGCTCTAATTTTATATAAAATGACTTAGGATTTTGTTAGAGTTCTCACTAGTGCTATCATTAGTACTCTCATGTGGTACTCTCAGGTGGTTTTGATTAGTTTCTCATAGAAATTGAAGATGAATTGAAGGAGGAAACTAAAGAAAGCACTAACGGACCTCATAGAAATTCATAATTGCATTAATGGTAGAAAAATAACCTTATAAATTCAGATGTAATCGCATTAGTGGCAGAAAAAGATAGATATTCTTCGTGAGACATTCCTATGGAATTATCTAGGTCAGAGGAGAAACTTCATGACACAACAAAACTTGTTGTATTGAACGCCCCAAGTGAGGTTTGAGTGGAGAACCAACAAAATCTCACACTCTATGCAAAGGATAATTTACTATCTTAAATAATTGTAAATCTTATTTCCAATATTTGACATCATTCACTATCCACCTCATATGAATTCTCAACCAAGAATCCATTAACACAACACCTTAATTAATAGGAATGAATTTGATATCCATACGATTACTTTATTTTTCCATATCTCTCACACTTGATCCCTACAGTTATATTTGAATCACTCTAAGAGAATTAAAAAAGTGCAAAAATATTAAATATGTTGCATACTAAAGTAGATGTGTAAGACAAAATTATCTAAAGGATATAATATAATTGGAAAAATAGTTACAATAATATATTAGTAGATTAGGTTTGTTGGTTGTTTGAGTTTTGTTGAGAGATATTTTCAACAATAATCTCTCATTTTTGAATGAGTTGGATCTCATAAGCACTATATATGTGAGATGTAATATGATTTTGCTATGCAATAAGAAATTGTTTTCTGTGTAATTTCCTACCATGTCTATTCCTCAACTTTCTTATTTGGTATTAGATCCCATATGGGCCTGACCCTCTTGAGAGAGGCCCATGAATATAGAAGAGTTCTAAATATTAGATCCTTTGTACAGATATATTAGTATAGGTGTATGAAAATAATTTCAGAGTGTGAGAATAATTGGTTGTGTGAGTATTTGACTTGTGCATGTAATTTATGTGTTATTTTTGGGTGGAGTACATATTGGTGAACAACAAATTGAAAGGGTGGGGGGAAGGGTGTGCTATCAAGAGGAAGATCATTCCCTAAGATATTCATCATCATATGAGATCGTTTCTTTCCATATCATAGAAAAATGTGCATCGATTTTATTTTATTTTGTTATCAAATCTCGAAGAACTCTTGGGGAATGAGTGAATAGGCGTGCAATGTTTGTTTTTGTGTATTTCAGGAGTTATAGCTGCACATATAATTCATGGTTTCTGAGGTTATAGTTGCTAAAATTACAACTTGTAGACCCTTGTGTTTTTGTTTTCTCTATAACATGTGGCCATAGAGTGGACTGGGCATTATTATATCAAGTTGGACATTCGTTTTTGAGTCCTCGCAACTTTTTTTTGTAACATAGGTACCATCTCCTGCCGCCATTTGCATTGGACATGAACAGATCTCAGAAATGTATGAAATCATTGGAAACATCTCAAAATATTATCATAAAATGAGAAAAACCCAATTAAATACTATAAAAGCAACATTAATAAACTTGTTGTTGGATCCTACTCGTGAGTCCCCTAGATCTTGTTCCAGCAATACTTTGGACAAAAAAACATCATGAAGAATTTTGGAAGAAGGTATTGAGGGAGCACAATATTCCTACTTCATCTTGAGATTTGGATAATTTTAGCTCTATTTGAGTCCATCCTTTCAACACCTCTTCCAATCTTTAAAGTGTTGGGATGTTTGATGGTGAATTTCTTTACTAGATACTAGATACTGGGAGGTAAATTTTGGGTTGTGAAGAGCATGAGTATTATGGAAAAATGTGAAATATCTCCAAAATTATTTAAAATCAGCTGCAAAAGTGATTTTTTAATTTTTTTTATGACATAACGTTATAGGTAACGACTTGCCTATTGTTAGCTATGATAATAAATAGTGAGAATTTATTTTCTACAATCATGGATTTATTAAAGCATACAAAGATTCACGACCTCAATATCAAGTTGATTTGTTAAAATTCACCACTCTAACATATGACAAGGAAGTATGGAGATTAAATACTACCATTCTTGGAAATTATTCCAAGAATAACATGTGGCAACAATGATGAACCTCTCATACTCTTCTAAAACAACTATCAATCTTGTATGGTTTAGTTATTTGTATATTTTTGGTTTGTAAAAGGTTTAGATCTAATTATTGTGATTCAGGTGGATATTGGTGGCCACCTGCCTATTCCACTTGGGGCGCAACCATTATCTCTTTCATTTTTTCAGTTTTGGCACAACTTACTATTTTTAGTAGTTTTTCGGGTCCTGAACATTCGGAGCCATTTTGAGGCCCTAAACGACATTTTTTGGGCATCGTTTGTCCGGAAAATATGATTCTATTTTAAAATATACATTCACGGTTGGTAGTTGTAGTCCTCATATGGATCTTTCTAACGATTTATCATGTGCATCAAACGCAGATAGTATGCCAAAGTTACGACCCCGGGAAATTGATAAACCAATTTACCCCAACGGGGCCCATAGTCTAGAATTTCATCTCCTAGGGTTAGGTTTTTGGATGTTTAGGGTTTCACATTGTTTCTCAATAATATATAGGCCTTAGAGCCTCATTTTAACATAGAGTTCAGAGGCCTGTAGCTGCCACATCTCTTCTCAAAGATAAGCTACCAACGCCCTAGCCAGTTTACTTCCATTCTGTCTATAAGAAAATTTTAGTTCTTTGATATTAATGAAATGAAGTTTTATTTCCACTACAACTTTGTATAGATGGTTATATTTGTATTCTATTGCGTTCCTGCATAAATTCGGATCAGCGATATTAGAGTCGTCTTCTTTTTCTCGATCCTTCTTTGCATGTCCCCAATGAGGTCGGGGTATAAGGAGTTAGGGCTCGATCTGGTTGAACCTTTGCATGATCATCCTCACAAACATTGAAGGCCGACCATGGGGGATGAAAAGAAATATGAGGTTCCAAGAGATCCTATCAAAATATTGCTTGAAGGAGGCCCTCAAAAAAAAAGGAACACGATGATGGATAACTTTTCCCAGATACTTCAACGGCTGCCTAGTGACGGTGCATCTGCATCCAGCAACCACTCTGGAGGTGAGAGTCCCTATAAGGTACAAGTAGACTTTGATATTCACATATTTGAGGGTCAAATATATGGAGATGTTGTAGATAGATGGTTGAATCTATTAGAAGGATATTTCTCGGTTCATGACTTTTATGACCGGGAGAATATTATTTTTGCACTCCTAAAAGCTACCCCCTATGTCAAGGACTAGTGGGAAACCTGATGTGAGAAAAAGGACGAGACATAAACCTCTCTATTCTCAGCTGTACCCACTTGTAATTATTTCTGAGACACCATCAAGGAACAATACTATCTCATGGGGAGTTATGAGAACAAGTACATACAATGGACCACGCTGTGGCAACAAAGGGATCAAGATGTGCATGAGCTAATGAATCTGTTCCATACCCTATGCACAAATTTGGGTATCAAATATTCAAAGAAACATTTGGTGCTAAAGTATCACAGTTGTCTGCACAGATATATTCATGAGGAAATGAAGTTCCTCGACATCTCCTCGCTCGGTACGGCATACTGGTATGCTACCAAAATTGAGCATAAATTCAAACAGCAGAAGAGATACTTTGGATCTGCGAATCAAAAGCAAGGGAATGGTGCCCCTAAACCACAGAACAAAGGAAAAATTCAAGGCATGGCGGCCCAAGATGACCTATCAAAGCCACAAGAAAAGAATAACATCGTGAAGCCAAATAAGGACATGGGAAAGTGGTGTGAGTTCCATAAGAGCTCCACTCACAACACAAGTGAGTGTCGAGCTAAGAAATCGCTAGTGGCCGAGATGAGGGCTTCTAAATTGGATGCATGCTCCGACTTTGAGTCAGAACTTGGCAAGGGGAATGACAAAGGGAAACAGATTATTGATGCTTAGCCCAACACCACTGTTGCCACTGTGAAGATCTAGAAGGAGGAACTGGAAGATCCAGAGGAGGAGGAGCGTCTCTTCCACTCCTAGATGTGGGTAAAGGTTTCCCCACTATAGTTCATTGTCGACAATGGGAGCCAAAATAACTTCATTTCAACAGACACCATGAAGCACTTGGTCTTGCTGACCACAACACACCCACATCCATACACCATCTGGTAGCTTCGCCAAGGACAGGATCTCCATGTTAGCCAGTAGTTTCCCCTTCCCTACAGCATCAAGCCCTTCACAGATGAGGTATTATGTGGCATTGTTGCTCTTGATGTTTGTGATGTATTATTAGGCAAAACATACTTGTGGAAGAGACATGATGTGTATGAGTCCCGACCTTGTATTGTTATTGTTACTTTGGGAAATAAGCTATACAGGATACTAGAGGTACCACCACCTATCGCTATATCTTTGGTTACTACAAAACAATGTAGTAAGCTCATTCCCAAAACTAGGAGATTTGTTTTCTTGATGATCCACCCCTAGGGAAAGAAGAAGATTGCAGCCAAGACCTCTAAACAGGGCTCCTTTGTATGACAACAACAAATGGAAAAGGTTGTGGAGGAGTAGAGGGACATATTCACCTCACCCACAAGGGTGCCTCTGCATTGTCAGGTCAAGCACACCATTGATCTGACCCCAGGTGCGTCGCTACCCAATGGATCGATTTATCGGTGGTCTGTTCTGGAGAACGATGAAATCAAGAGGCAGATTCAGGAGCTGCTAGAGAAAGGTCACATCCAACCGAGTTCAACCCCCTGTGGGAGCCCGATCGTGTTGGTACAAAAGAAGGATGGGACTTGGAGACTCTGTATTGACTATCGGGTGCTGAACAAGATCACTATTTGGAATAGGTACCCGATCCCACGGATTGATGACCTTCTGGACCAACTCAAAGGGTTGAAATATTTCAACAAGATCGACTTGAAGCTTGAGTATCTCTAGGTACCAATTGAACCCTCCAATGTGTGGAAGACTACCTTCAAAGCCAAGGAGGGCCTTTTCGAATGGTTTTTCATGCCTTTCAGGTTGACAAATGCTCCTGTAACCTTCATGAGGTTGATGGATGACATCTTGAGGCCATTCACCAACTCATTTTTAATTGTGTACTTGGATGATATTCTAATATTTAGCCAGACTTGGGAAGAGCACCTCCACCACATCTGACAAGTCCTCCAAACATTGTGGCAATAGAAGTTGTGTGCCAATTTGGAGAAATGCACTTTTGGCATGACCCATGTTCAATATCTAGGATACATTATTGATGAAAGGGGGGTGCATGTGGATCCAACCAAGTTCCAATTCATTCGGTATTAGCCAGCCTAACCACTCTAACAGAGCTTCGCAGCTTTCTCGGTCTTGCTAATTTATACCGCAGGTTCATGTTGGGATTCTCTCATATCAGTTGGCCCTTGAGTCAAGTCGCCAAGGGAGGAGCGAAAGAAAAATTCTTTTGGTTGGAATATGAACATAAGGCATTCGTAGAATTGAAACATCGCCTCTGTTCTGCCCCAGTGCTCACATTGCTAAACTTGCAACAACCATTTCAGTTTGTGACGGATGCCTCTGACTATGCTATTGGGGTAGTTCTTACTCAATAGGGGCATCCAATGGCATATCACAGTGAGACATCTTCTGACACAGTCCACAAGTATCCCACTTATGACGAAGAAATATATTCCATTATGCAGGCTTGTCGACAATGGAACCATTACATTTTGGGGAAGGATACAATCATCCACGCAGAACACCAAACCCTGTAGTTCATACAGACACAAGGGAAGTTGCTGAACAATCACCACAGAAGTGGTCCACATATCTGCAGTAGTTTCATTTGAACATCAAGTACAAGAAGGGTAGCACCAATAATGTTGCAGACTGCCTCAGCCGACCACCGATTGTGGTGCTAACCAACATTCTCAACTCTTGTAGGCACGAGACTTCTGATTGGCCGCTTCTCCACAAGAGCGATCCATAATTCGGTCACACATACAAGGCACTCTTGGGGGGTACGCAAGTTCCAAATTTTCACCTCCAAGATGCACTGTTATATCACCTAGGACACCTTTGTGTTCCTTCAAGTGAGCGTGCCAAGATGATATGGGAAGCACACTACAGTCGAGTCGCTAGGCATTTTGGGGTCGAGAAAATAGTGGCAATACTGCAAAATTGTTTCTATTGGTCGAACCTTCAACATGATGTCAGGAAGTACATCAGATCCTGCGCTATTGCAAAACCGACCATCAAGAAGCAAGGCCTCTATACTCTGCTACCTACCCCTATTCGACCTTGGAAATCCATCTCCATGGATTACATGTCAGGAATTCCTTCTACTAAGCATGGAAATGACTGTGTTTTCGTGGTTGTCGACAGATTCTCGAAGATGGCCATTATCGTGGCCTGCAAGAAGAATATCATAGCAGAAGCCACTTAACTAAGCTCTTCTTTGAATGAGTTTCGCTGCACTTTGGGATCCCACAATCTATCATCTCAGATCAGGACAACAGTTTCCTCAACACATTTTGGTCCAGCCTCTAAATTAATTCTAGTTTAAATATGAAAGCACAACAAATACGAATATTGAGATGTGTCAATGGTGGATAGTTGTACACATTCTGCCACATGTACAATTCAAAGCATCCATGCACATGGGATGAGACTCCCCTATGTGCAACACGATTATATTTGGGCTCTTCATAGCTCAACCGGCCACGACCCCTTTCAAGTGGGCCAGGATTCTAGCCACTATGTACATTGACATAGCCATGCCATTGCGGCTACTTAGGCTGGATTCGGCTCATGTCAGTCAGGCGACAAAGAAACGCTTCATCAAGCACATTTAAAACATGCGCGATAGTTTCATGACATATTGGACAGAGCCAATGCTAAGTAAAAGAAACGACATGATCAACATTGGGTGCCACACAACTTCCATGTGGACGAAAAAGTGTGGCTACATTTGCAGAAGGAGTGCCTCACTGGACCCCACCACAAGATTCGCCTGCTCCGATATGGGTTGTACACCATCACCAATGCTATAGGGAACAATGCCTTCAAGCTCAGTATTACGGTAGTCATCAGTATTTTTCACTTGTTAGTGATGACTAGATCCATAGCTGAGTTTTCTAGAAGCTGATCTCCATATGTCAATTTGTCATCTAGAAAACCCTCATAAAACTTTTTTTCGCCCTCCTACTTTTCAGTCCGCCCGTGTCAAGGTTAAACCTCATTATCACTACCCTATCTAGCTTTATCCCTACTGGTTTTCCCATCAGTTCTAAAAGGACAATCCAAGTCTATTTCAAAAGCCTCCCCTAAGTTAGGAAGTGGCGCTTTAAGGAATTTTACCCTTGGCAACCATCAAAAGGCCAAAAACCTCCATCTGCTACAGACCAATCATGACAGACCTCCCGCTCTGCAAATGAAATTGATCACAGCTCTAAGTCGCGCCACTTACACACCCCTAAGTCTCAGCAATGCATAGACCACAGTCTCAAGCTGATTTTAGGTGTTTTACAGTGTTTTATGGATTTTACAAAGGCAGGAAACATGTCATCATCTCAGGAGAAAATTCTTGAATCCACATTCAGAAGAACAGCTGCTTCTCAATGTAAACATGAGCCTGAGATACATCTGTAGGGTAAGGAGTTACTTATCAAACTCTTACAACTTCATTCAGCCTGATAGCACAGTAAAAGAAAGACAACACTGTCAAACAAACTTGTTATTTTTCATGGCAAAAAACCTCCTTCATCTATAAGCAGAGGGTTAAGGCGCCTCCTTCATCTACAAGCAGAGGGCGTTGGCCAATATTGACTTGAAGAATTGCAAAACTTACTATAAGCACATGTTTGTTTTTTACTAGACATTGAAACAGTGACTCAAGGTTTCTGAGGGAAAATGATGAGCAAAACAGGGCTAAGATCTGAAATGTTCAAATCAAGAGAAAACATGGTTTTTTTGCTCTTGTGCCCTAATAAAGAAGATAAATTGAAATTTCCAGCATCATCATCATGGCGCAACAAAAAGAGACTCCATTGATCAAAGCTATCATAACAAAATACCTCTGCAGGGGTGTTAATATGAATGGCTCAAATCAGTCTTGAGCAGGAAAATACTTCAGTAAAAAGGACCTCTGTGTGTTCTTTTGTTTCTGTTGAAATGTGGAAAACAGTCCATGGTTTCTGGATGAACATAAAGAAAAGGCAGGCAAGTAGTACACAGTCCCAGACATGTGACATCTTGCTATCATTCAAAGCGCCAATGCAAGTTCATGGTGTTGCGATCTACACTCCACCACAAAGACAAATGTATCCTTTAGATGCAGTAGGGTTGGTGTTTTCAGAGCTCCATTGGAAAGAAAATGACTAATAAAGGCCTTGGTACTTATGAATTATTCCAGCAGTCATTTTACACCTCATATGTTTGACCCTTCAACACAAAGGTATAAAAAGGTTATGATCTGAGTTTTTAAAACTTTGGACAGGCATGCAAAGCTAATCAAGGCATGTCATTAATGAAAGCAACTCCAATCATAGACAGGTGTCTTTTCAAAACTGTTTATCACAGCTGACACAGAAAATTTGGGTTTATATCCTCAAGAGGCCTTACAATTGAGACTATTGTTCATAATATGCAAAAGAGGTGCTTTGACATGTCAGTTTTTGGAAAAATTGAGACAAATACAAGTTTTCATTAGTTAAAAGATCAAGAGGCACCATATTGGTATGTTTGAGCAGAGAGAGGTGTTGGAAAGAGCGCCCTTTTAAAGATAGAGAATTATTTTAATAGACACCTGGCAGTCAAATCATTTTCACAGTAAGGCCTTGTCACCTTGAAAGCAGCCAGAAGCAGACGCATTAGTTTTTAGGATCAAAGGATAAATCTATCTTCTTGCAGAATTACTAGAGTTGCCTCATCATCTTTAGTACATTGCTGAGTAGTTGGTCCGGGAATGAAATTACTATGAAAAGGTCTAACAGTGGTAGTAATCACCTTCCAAAAATATAAGCACTGTGAACAGATTGGGTGACCTTTTGAATATGTTTTTAAATAGGTTGATATCTATTAAAGTTGTTTCAAGACACGAAAACCCTTTCGCCAACATCTTTCAAAGAAATGGATCCTCTCAGCACAGTTAAGATCACTTTGGGTTTCAAAGAACGGACCAAGACATCATTTCAAAGGGAAATACCTTGGGAAAACCCTCACAAGTCCAAACCAAGTGGTCTTTCGACTTGTTGCATTTAAAAAAGACAAGGGCCGTTGCAAATTCATCATTCAAACACCACAACCCAAGCGAATCATTCCTTGGAAGACATAAGAAAGGATTTCCAAGCAGAAAATCAGAGTTTTCGGGGGTTAATAGTTGCGCGGCGCACCTGTAGATGAGTGCGGCGCGCTCAGGCATGCTTTTTACACTGCGACACAAGGCTGCGTGGCGCGCCTGTAGCCTTGGGTCTTGTCGGCCCGACAGTGACCCGACACCAGGGTTTGCGCGGCGTTCTGCCTCCTGAAAGTGCCGCGCATGGATTTCAACCTCCTGGTAGCCTCCTATATCAATAGGTTTCATCTTTCATGATTGTCTTGATTGAAATATGGAATATGTTCAAACCTTCTTTCTTGAGCAAAGGTGTTCCATATTCTTGAAAAACCAAAAAATCAAAAAATTTAAAAATGTAAAGAGGGTATACCCTAAAAGAAAAATCAAAGGGTAAGAAAAATAAATTGGTCAAGAAAATGAAAGAAATGAACCCCAAGCAAAAAATAGACCAAGGAAAGTGTGCAAATCCAAATGCCACTACTATTTCATTTTTGTAATAAAGCAATTGTGTGCAGCTTGTCAAACTTTGCCACAATTTATGAGGAGTCAAACTGTTTAAACTTGACTCATTCATGTTTCAATTTCATGTTGTAGAACAGAGAATAAATATCTGACCAAACAGTTTAATCTTGGCAGATAAGTAGATAGGTAGAGTTAATAAAAGGTGCTCAACAGTTTAATCTGAGCCCTTGGATGTAATAAGAGTAGAATTAGATAGATTTTTCATGTAAAAGGAAAAGACTGATGAGGGTTTGCAAGTCCAAATGCACCCTAATAAAGAAGAGAAAATGGTAGTGTCAAGTAGATATGGTAGGTAGATGGTGTTGCAAAGTTTTATGTGATGAATGATGGTGCTGAATATGTTTAATCTTTTACCTTCATCACAAGTACTCAAGCAGAAAATGCACTGAAGAATTCACAGAAAGCAAAGTCAAAATCATTAACTTCCCACATCACTTTTTCCCTAAGTTTTTACTAATTTCCCCAAAATGCTAAGGTATTTGGAGATCAAAGGGGCTCAAGGCATTTCCTTGACTTTTGGAGGGACCGGACCCTCGGCCTAATGATCAAAAAGACCTAAGTACTTGAGATTATTAATCATTCACTTTTAACCTTTTCCAAAGTAAAATCCTATTTTACTTAGGAAAATCATGCAAAATTCCACAATAATCCCTCAAAATCACTTACTACTCTATGTTGAAGTGTTGAAATTAAGATAATGTGATTTACTTTAGAAATCTTCACTTTCTTAGATGTGCAAAGTATTTTGAGTTGTCCTTGTCCCTTTGTCATATTAACATTTAACTCTATTTACTAAATCCCTAGTGAAAATGCCTTATCCTAAGTATATAACTCCTTTTACATAAAATATCCAAAAAACCCATCTTATTATAAAGTTTAACCAAAGTATTTATTTCCCAATTAAACACTAAAAACCCACATTATGCGCCCTTTGGTTAAATATATCATTATGTAATATTCCCGCCCTTATGATAAGTTAATTACATTGGTTAATTTATCATATAATAAAAAAACATATATGAGAAAAGCTTTAAACATATGATATATATGTTTAACACAAAAAAATACTTAAATAAACCCGAGGTTCTATTTTAAACAAAAAACTTCAGAAAAAACCCCCATGCCACCGAGGCCCATCCACTTGGCATCCCACCCGACACTTTAACTATAATCGAACCCCGTTGCAACCCCAATTTCCATTATACCATGGGATTAATTAATTATCAGAGTTAATTAATAACCAACTACCTCCACCAATCAAATCCCGCCCGGGGTGATTAATTAACGATAAATATATCGGGCCCGCACCATTTAACTTCCCACCATCTCCCCGTCCTTTCAACCGTTGGATCGCCCCTCCAAAGATCAACGCTCCACAGCAATTCCGCTAGCCGTCCCTTATCAGAGCTTTAACGCGCGGGGGCACGGTGGTTTTGAAACCGTCCTCCGACCACGTGTCACTTCCCGAGTAGAATCGCTGCCTCCCCATTCAATACCACCATTGCCCATAAGCGGTGCGGGAATTACTGCTTACCGCCCAACCCCTGCCACACGTCATCCCGTACTTCCATGACGTCATTCCTCGATAAACTAAAAACCCCTTTTTTGACTTTGGAAATAAAACAAATTTTTGTGTTTTTTATGTCATTTTCATTATTTGAAAGCGACTGCGCCTTCCGCTACGAAATTCAAATTTTCGCTGAAATCTACTGTTCTATTCGATTTCGCTCCAGAATTCCGCCGGACCAGTGTTGGAGCATCCTCTTGCCACCACTTGATACCTGTTAAATCCCAGTTTGCCTCCGAAAACAGGTATTTATTCTATTGCGCTCCGAAAATTCAAAAGAAACTCTGTGTTCCGTGTTTTTTCACTGGATTAGTGTTAAAATCTTATTGCTAAGATCATTCCCTAGTTTTTAAACTGTCAATTGTTCCCCCGAACCTGCAATTGTGCCAATTTCCCTCATTAAAACTGAAATCACGACATTTCTGTGAAGAAAACCCAGAAACTGCCATTTTGAACACACAAGAACCAAAATGGGAGTTCCTGTAGCCTTGAATGATGCTCCATGTTGAACCTGGTTAAAACCTCACTCCCTTGTCCATTGAGAAATTGCTTGAAAAATCTACTCAGTTGTCCCCTGAAGAGGTGACCAGAAGATCACATCCTTGGATAAACAGTCTTAATACTAGTCATAAGATTTGTTTACTCCAAGATTTTTATCAAATCTATTCAAACAGAGGTTAGAAAGCATAACAACTAAAGAGTATCAGTGGTTAAAGTGTATCAGGTAAAATTCAGTGAAAGTTAAAATGAAGTTACAGAGCAGTCAAAGGTAAACAGTAAAAGTAAATACAGAAGGCAGTAAAATGGTAAAAATAGATGAGAATAATTTCACCAATAGTGAGTTTTGTCTAAAGTGAAAGTAAAACAGTCAAAAGAGCAAGAAAGTAAAAAGATGAAAAAACATAACAAGAAGGAACATTTTTGCAGAAATTGCATATTTTAGTCATAGTTTTGCAGAAACTATTGTGATCAATCCAAGATGAATTTTACAAAACTGAAGGATTTTTATGTTCTTAAGAGGGCCATCTACAAAAACCTCTCTCACTTTTCTAACATCCATTATGGTTTTGGAAATATTAAACAATGTTGGAAAGCACTTTTTGCAGAAAAATCCTATTAAGTCATCATTTTGTAGAGAATATTGTGGCCAATTAGAAATACATTTTACAAAACTGAAGGAGATTTTTGTTCCTACGAGACCCATCTACAAAAACCTATCTCAGTTTTTCCACAGTGATTTCAGGCTGAGAGATACATGCACATCTTTAGAGGCTATTTTTCAGACTCTGTAAAATTCTGTTTTACACATCTTTTTGCAGAGCCTATTGTGAACAGCTGGAGAGGAATTTTAGGAAAGTGAAAGAGGTTTATCTAAAAACATATTTATCTAAAATAACCTCTTTCACTTTTTACATATCTATTATGGATTGAGAAATAAAAAGATATCATTGGACCCCAATTTTGCAGAATTGTTGGAGCAGAATGCACAAAGAAAGGAAGCAGTTAGTGACTTGGATGCCTCATCATCAACTAAGAGTTGGATCAAATTCGAATTCTCCTCTTTGTCATCACATATCCATACAAAATAGTGCCAAATAGATGCATTATTTTGAGTGTCTTTTAATTAAGTTCTATTTATGTAAAATAGTTGGAGAGATTTGTGAACCAATTTTGATATTTGTTTCAAGATATTTTAATTTAGAATTTGTATAAATACTCCACTCTTGGAAGCATTTGGTGTGGATTCTATTACTTTGCTGTAACATTGAGATTTTCGGAATAAAATCATTTTGGAGAAATTTATTCGTGGCTTACTGGATGACGATTTGAAGCTCAGGACTTTTTGCAGGATTCATGTGTTGGACTGCAGTTCAATAAGTCTTTCTACCCTTTGTATTAAGTTTTATATCAGTTTATAATATCATTATGTCCATTTCTGAATAATTTACATAAAGGATTGAATCAGAATTTACTTAATTGTACTCTGATTTCAGATGTAATTGTTCTTAATGTTTTCCTCTAAATTGGTTATAAGCATGAATTCTTAAATGCTCTTGCTTTGCTAATTTAAACATTGTTGATTACTATAATAAAGAATTCTTCATTGCTCTTTGTTTGTAGTCATCTAATTTCTTTCTTTTGAACATGGTGAAAGATTCTTAGCTGCCTTTCATCCCTTCAAAATCATCCCATCCACTTTAAATTTTAAGGATTGTTCTCTGTCTAGCTACCTTGCCCTGTAAAGCCATCTTGTGTGTAGAATAGAAATCCAATAAAGCCATCCTTTGACTCCATAGCCCAATGGACTGAAAAATTTCAACCTTGCCCTTAGTTTGTGGATTCCACCATTTTTCAAAACAAACTCTTGGATCTATAACTAGCCTAAAACCTTCTAAGAACAAAGATAAATTATAAAGAGAGAGCCCTCTCTGGATGCGGATTGGCTAGATTCTGCATCTGAAGGTTGGTTTGTGGTTACCTCGGGTATACTTTCCTCTTACACAACTTCTAGGAAAATCTTAGTGATAACACCTCCAACACCTTCAACTTGCCTCAAGTGATAAATCGACTCACGAAAATGTTTTGCATCATATCTTGAGGTACTTTGCACCTGGAGTTTAACCTCGAATTCATGATTGTTTGATGATGTTTGGGGCCAAAGAAATAAGGTTTGAAACAAGTTATGTTAAGTGACTATGTTCAAAGAGGAATAGGGTTTTTTATTCCAAATCTAAGTTTGAAATAGCTCAGATTCACCAGCAGAAAGCTTATCCAAAAAGTTTTTTCCTTCTTAGTGTTTCAAAACCTAATAAATACCCTCCAAATAGTTAGTCTTTAGTAAGGAAGCAGTGTGGTCAGTTGAAGGTGTTTTGGTCAGATTCTTGTTTGAAGACAATAGAGTATAAAGAAGGGAAATATCATGTTCGAAAACAAGCTTGTTGGTTTTTGACTGCTGGAAGACCTTTTTTCACCACCGCAGAAGTATTTCAAACTATGCCACCTCGTCCTATGAACAGTAAATCCCGAACTGTGTTTTGCCTGTTTAAAAATAAAAATAAAAAATTTACTGATAAACATATATTGGTGAGCTGCATGCGAGAGGGTTAATGTTTTGATCAAAGAGGAGGTTTTTGGCATTGGACTGCTACAGGTTTTTGTTACCACATCATAAGAAACATTTTCAAACTCTGTCACCTCTGTTCAATTAATAGTGAATTTGACTGTGTGACTACACTAAAGGTTAACTGCATATGATGTGCGTTTTGTGGAGTGATTGGCATACTAGGCAAGGGAAAGATTATGAAGATTGAAAAGTTCACCATTGGTCAAAGATACAAAACAAGTTGTTGAGCTCCAAACATCACAGAGCAAGGCGATTTTGACACTCTAAACAACATTTTCACCAACAGTCTATCTCCATTTCACTGTATTGTCTCTTGTTAAGGGGTCTGCTGGCTGAGATACATATTAAAGGTGAAAAGGCCACTTTTTAAGGGAGCAGGGGTTTTGTATTGTGAGGAAACTTTTTGAAGTCATTCAAAGACATTGTTTCCTTATCTAAACAGTGAATAGACAGGGTTTGGTTCCAAGAAGGCAGTTTAAAGGCAGTAAGACTATTTGGTACTTCAAGAGCTTATTTAGCCCAAAATGCCGCCCAGGCAAGACAAAAGAAGTGGTTTACATAAAATATATGAGCCAATATCTACAGAAGAGGTCAATGCACATCCATCCATCCTCTTCAATTTTCATGAGGTAGGTTGTTTAGAGTTCTGCCAGAAGGTACAGGAGGTCAAAAGTTTCTCGCCCTTGACACACCTATGCGCCCTGAGGTTCCAAAGCAAACATTTCCAGGTAGCAGACCTTGATTTCAAGTTTTCCCCGAGGTCAGTGTCTAAAGCCACCAAAATTCCATATCATGGCGAGAAATGGTTCAAACAGACCCATCTTGACTTGGATGATTACAAGCCTTTCATCAAGCCTGAACATAGAGATACTTGCACTGCTATTTTTCCTTTTTCTTATCTTCTTGACAGCTATGCTCCTCTAATGAAGGTCATAATGAAGTATTTTACTTGTGAAGGGAGATTTACTCAAGTTTATGCCTACCATGTCCGACTATTGATGCATTTCACTAGAACTAGGCAGCTAAATCTCCCTTACTTTTTATACAAAAGCATCGAGAAGATGGCATCCACAGTCCAGAAGAAGACTCCATCTCTACAAATAGCTTCCCTTTTCCATCATTCTCTGATCAAAATTATCATCCTACACCAGCTAGAGAAGAAAGAGGTTCCATGGGATGTTTTCATTAGTCACCCAGACTTCTCCACTGTTCCTCCGGTCCATATATCTCCCACCCCACCTATTCATCGCCCTGTACCTTTGTCCAGCAGGCCTACTCCTAGAAGGCTCAAGATTACTACAGAACAGTTAGGACAGCATGAAGAAGAAGGACATGAACAGGTAGAAAAAGAAGAGGACAAACATGAAGAAACTGATGAAGACCAGCAGCATGATTTTGATGGTCAGGGGCAGCAGCTTGAGCCACAAAGTGAGCATGAAGTTGAAACACACCGGCAGCTTGATGTTGGTGAACAGGGGCAGTAGTTTGAATAGAAAGAAGAAATATGTGAAGAGAAGCAAATTGAAGATGAAGAGCAGCAGCATGAGCAAGAAGAAAAGAGTGTTGAACAGCAGCATCTCAGTGAAAATGAATAGCAGGGACAAAAGGAAGAGCAGTAGCTTGATATTGAAGGTCATGAATAGCAGTTTGGGCAGAAATTTGAGCAGTAGCTTGAGCCACAAAATGAACAAGAAATCCAAGCACAGCAGCAACATAATGTTGATGATCAAGGGCAACAAGAATTTGAGACAGATCAGCATCATGACATTGAAGAGCAGAAGCAACCTGAAGAAGACACACAACAACCTCAAGGAGAGCAACAGTTTCAAGAAGATGACAAAGGCAAAGCAATTGTGCCTCCCTCTCCTAAAAATACAAAGCCCAGCATAGCAAGAAAGAAAGAGCCTAAGGCTGCCACTCCAAAAGTAACAAGAGTTTTCCCTAGCAAAAGAAAATCGCCAAAGAGGTCTCCCACTAGCATGCCAAGAAGGAAGAGTGCAAGGTTAGCTTTCAAAGGCAAAGGAAAAGGCAAGATAGGAGAAAGTCAAGAACATGGAAGTGCATTGGCTGTCATTCCAATCCAAAGTGATGACAGTGATAATGAAGCCCGCATTCTTGAAAACCTTCTAATCCATCGAGAGGGTCAAATTGAAGCATTGGAGAATGACCTTCATCGGGCAAAGACCTTCAATCATTTCTTGGAGATCCAAAATAAACAAATGAGTGTCCATATGGTTGTCCATGAGGCACGAGCAATCAAATACAAGAATGAGGCTGCTAAAGCACAAGTAAGGATAGAGGAGCTCATCGGTGAGTTTGATGAAGATGAAGAAGAAGACCAGCCTAGGCGGAAGAGGCCTAGAACCATAGGGCTTAAAAGAGCCCTGGATAAGCAAAAGGAAGAAGAACAGGCCCATCTTCAATCCTTTCCCCTCACTGCACTACTTGAGCAAGAAATTGAAGAAAATAAGGAGGCATGGCTAGAAAGAGCCAATAAACACTTGGAGATGAAGCTTGAAAAGGCAAACAGAGACCTGGAGCTGCAAAGGAAGATGACACAGCACTATCAAAAGTTGAATCAGTTCGCCCGGCGCAAGCTAAAGGCCACCCAAGAGAAACTAAAGGAAGAAAAGGAGAAGAGCCCGGCATGGAAAGAGAAGAAAGGCATATCAGCGCTTGACATTTTGGCTTCAGCTTCAAAGCATGTTGCCAAGGACCCTTGAGGGCCATGCATACCAATTTTGGGCCCATTTTGACAACTTTTGGTTTTTTGGCATTTTTTGAGTTTTGATCAAAAAGTCATAAATTCGCCATTTCATTTTGAGGATTCATCAGGGGAGGAGAATGGTACCATCAGATGCCATAATTTCATGAGCATGCCCTTAGTGATTTTCAGAACATTTGGAGATCATTTTCCCCCTCAAAACGGCGAAAAGGGCTCTCTTTTTGCACACTCTGCCCGGTCTATCAGCGGACTGTAATTTTCTGGTTTTTTACACACAGGTGCAGATTTGGAGAACTTCTAGGCATTAGATTGGGGAAATTTCAGTTTTTCTGGAAAGTAGACACTCGGAGCTTTCCAAAGAGCTATCATGAGCTTCGTTTCAACATCAGGAAGGCTGCCAAATGTTTCCGGCAAGTCAGGGGACCTTTTTCTGATGTAAATTTGAAATATTTTTGTAATTTTTGAACCTCTAAAATCTGCTTTTTCCAAATGTGCGTTTAGCTATTTTTACACTTGGAAAATGATGAAAAGTCAATTAAATTCCCTTTTTTAGAAATTTTTAGATATTTTATGAGATATTTTTGTGCCTTGGGCTTTGCAAAGCCTCAAGGACAAGTTTAGATATTTTGATTAGGCCAATGAGGATGGAAGTTGAACCATGAGGTTTTCCTCACTTGAGCCTATTTATTCCACAAGCTCTCATTGTAAACAAGGCTAAATTTGAGAAGAGAAGCAATATATGGTCATATGAGCTTTGGAGAAAATACTTGTGTTATGCTTTTGGATTGCCTCATGAATGTTCTTGGATGGATGATGAAGGATTGTTGATAGATTCCATGACATGGTAGAATGGTATAGTGTTTCTTGCTTTGTTGTTGTCTTCTAGTTTTCATTCATGATACATGTTTCTTGCTTGCTATAGATCAGTAGAGAACAAATTTGAGATATTCCCATGGAGGCACCTCAAAATTCTTGAATCTTCGTAGCTTTTATGTTTTCTTCTTCCTTAGTTGCATTAAATAATTCTTAACTGCTCTTTAATAACTTGAGGATATTGTTGCTAGTTTCATTAATAGTTCTATGCATGTTGAGTAGGATGTATGGTGTGCCCTGCTTACCTATGACTGTCCATAGTCCCATCCATGAAACTATCTCTTTGACTGATTAAGATTATCATTTTGTTTGAACCAAGGAGGCCTAGTCCCGATCTAGCCCTTTGCCTAAAACTATGCAAATCTTGTTGTTCAAAGTGCCCAATAACTTGAAGTACTGTGTTTAGGCATTCCGGCATAGTGTTTTGAGTTGTTAGTCCGTCTTATGTGTTTTCCCAAAAGTCCGATAGCCATTTCCCAAAGTTAGAGGGTCTTATACTTCTATGTATGGCTTGAATGTTTGATTTCTATGTATTAATTAGCTCATAGTTACATTTTGCATGATTAATGGCTTGCCATACCATGTTTATGTCTGCTATCAAACTAGTTATGCTTGAAATCCTTCGTCTTTCACAAAGTTGATGTCCATTTACTCCATTTTTCCCAAAGATCCTTTCTACCTTGAATCAAATCGGCCCTACAACAGCCTTATATCATCATCTGATAGCTTCCTTGACCTTTTTGACCCCATAGCCCAGTTGATCTAACTTCTTGTTACCCATTTTATATCTTTGATCATTTTTATCCCTCACAAACTTAAAAAACCAAAAATAAAAAAAAAACTCACTTCATAACTAGCCTAATATCAGAACACCATAAGCAAACACATTGATATCTTTTACACATATAGAGAGAGCCCTCTCTGAGTCCAGGAAGGCTAGGTCCTTGGGCTCCAAAGCTTGGTTTGATGTTACATCGTCATTTGGCTCACCAATCGGCCAAATCACGGGAACCTAACATAATGGCGATCACGGTGGGACCTATTGAGTACATGATAGTCTAGCGAACTCTTATAGACTCTTTAGTATTTCAGTCCTAAACTCAGACCATCAGCCTTTAGAATCATTTAGTGTAAACTCTCTGTTTCACCATCTTAGCAAAAGTGATGAATCAGGTTTATAACACTCTTACATCCTAGGCTGCACATAAAACTCAGGAAAAACCACAAAAAACTCCCTTAGATTGGTTTTTGACAGTATTGGTGGTGGACCATACAAACATATCTCAAAAAACAACCAAGTTCCACCTGGCGACTCCACTAGCCTCCAGTAGGCCTTACTATTTTACCAAACTCTAGGTTACTATCCGATAGACTTATCCCATCGCTCACTAACATAGCGGGAGATGGTAGGACACTAAGTACATGACAGTCTAGCAAACTCTTATAGACTCTTAGTCCTTTAGATACCATAAACAAGCAAGCATCCCATAGACCCATTTAGAGTAAACTCTTTTTGTTCGCATCACCCTAGCAAAGTGTCGAAACAAGTCTAGGATACTTTAACAAACCATAGGCTGCACATAAACTCAGAAAATCCAAAACATTCCCAGATTAGTTACTGGTGGTGGACCATAGCTATCTTCACAAAAACAACCTAGTTCCACCTGGCGACTCCACTAGTCCATCCCTTTTTAACCATCCTTCACCTTAGTAGAACTTTAGAGAGACCACCCATCCGAAACATTCACCAATACCATTCTCTCTAAACTCTAGATCCAAAATTTGGCTTCACGAAGAATCAACTCTACATCCCATCCAGACCCAAATCCCCCTATCATAGTAGATGACCTAGAGAAGATTCTGTGGCAAGATTCTGAAACTGACCATCCAGCTACTGGTAGATCCATTCGTAAAACAATATTAGTACCTGAGCATCTCACTATCCTACCAGATTCACCTTTTTAATTAGAGTCATCCAAAACTCTTTTCAGAAGCAGGTCTCATAGTAAGATAAACTTTGACGATCTTGAAACCCTAGACCAATCACACAGTCATAGTAGAGAAGCTTCACCTTCCACACCCCCCGATTTTCAGCTTCTCCAGTACTTTGGCTCCCACCATCCCAAATCCGCTCAAAATCAGATCATTAGTCCAAGTTCATCCGCCACACCTGTCCAAACCACCACTGTTCAAATCACCTCATCTCATCCCACTAGTCCTCATCTTGTACATCATCCATTAGCTCCCGTCATGGCAGCCTCGTACACACCTTTGGTGTTGCCACCGCCTTTAGCTCCTCTCCCAAATAAATATCAAGAAAAAATCCCACACTTTACCGGAGAAGACACCACCACACCTCAACAGCATATAAGTAGGATGACTGATGCTTATGAATACCTGGAGGTACAAGACAAGACCGTCAGAATGAGAATATTCGCCCAAAGCCTGGGTGGTGAACCCAAAACATGGTTCAAAAGCTTGAATCCAAACAGCATCCACAACATCCCAGAACTACATCAAATCTTCAGAAATAGGTGGGAAATCCGAAGGAACCCTATTCAAATCCTATCAGAATATAACAACCTAAAACGGGAAAATGGGGAAAGTGTCTAGGCTTACTGCACTAGGTTCAACAGTGTGTATAACTCCCTCCCCCTCATTTCAAACCCCCACTTGGTTTAGCCTTAGCAAAATTCCCCGAGGGTTTCGATCCAGACATAACGTATCATCTGAGAGACAAAGATCCCCCTACCTTAGAGGAGATGCAACAAATAGCAATAAAAGCAGATGCCAACTTAGCAGAAAAAAGGGCTAGGACTAGATCAGAAAGAAAGGTCACATATAAAGATGAGGTCTCCACTTCATCGCCTTCCCTAGATCCTAGAATAGATGATTTAGTCAAAACCATGGCCAAAATGTGGGAAAAGATAAATGAAAAGGCTCCTGTTAGGGACAACCAACCAAACCCTCCAAACAGAAACTGGAACCAAAAATTTAGGAGAGAACAATCCCAAAACAGACCAAGGGAAAATGACCAACAAATTAGGCCACCATTTAATGAAAATTATGTGGAAGAAGATGACAGGGATACAAAACCCATTGATGAAAGTCATTTAAATCTCGTAGGGTCTGATAATGAAAGTGAGGTGTACCTCACAGTGGAAGAACAAGAGTTATGCTCTCCAGGTCGGGACGAAACCAACTGGGAAGAGTTCGAAGATCCTGCCATAGATTTTCAGAATGCCATTATAGAAGCTCACAGGCAGTATAACCTTAGAAGCAGAAAAAACCAAAACTATTCCAAAAAGGGTAGTCCTGACAGTACCAAAACCTCTGATAACATCCTAAAGAAGACCATAGATAGTAACAAAATTGGGGCCAAAAAGATTGACCAAAACAAAGGCAAGGCCATTCAGACAAGCATTAGCTCAAATACTCCTAGTACCTCTACAAAAACCCCCGAGTTGACTGTATCAAACAAAGTCCCAAGCCAAAGTCAGCAAATTAAGAACATAGAAAAAGTTATGTCTGAGAAAGCTGAAACAAATCTGCCCAAACTACATACTCCTTTTAGTTTCGAAAGGGAAATTTCCAAAATAAAAATTACCATACCCCTCACAGAGCTAATAACTATAGATAGGTATAGATCTCAAAACTTCAAAGTCCTCGACCTAGAGAGCAAGGCAGATACCTTGAATCTAACTGACGACAAACCCAAGCTCTTATTTGGCCCAAAAGTAGAAGGTGAATACCAAGAAGGATCTATTTCTCCTTTCTATGTAAGCTTAAACATACGGGACAAGATATTACATAACGCCATGTTAGATTCTGGTGCTTCCTATAACCTCATGCCTAAAGCAGTCATGGAAAACCTGGGACTAGAAGTGACTCAACCTTACAAAAACCTGTATTCTTTCGACTCAAGCCAGGTCAAATGTTTAGGTCTAATAAAGAATCTAGATTTTTCCCTAACACAACTACCAGCAAAAAACTTAGTCATGGACGTAGTAGTGGTCGATATCCCGCCCAAGTATGGAATGCTACTATCAAGGGCATGGGCTGCCAAAATACAAGGTAGTCTTCAAATGGATATGTCATTCGCTACTATCCCAGTTTTCAACCAAAATAGGAGGTTATATCGAGAGACCCACATGAAATACATGTTTAGCAAGAGAGATAGGCCAAACAATACTCCCATCTATTCCGTTCATTCCAATTTAGATTCTTTTATCTTATACAATGAAAGTGATATAAAAAAGTAGAAAAAAGAAAATGAAGACATTTCCAAACCATTACTAAATGAAGAAATTGATGACCAAAGTCCCAAGAAACCTGAAAAATAGCTTAGTATCATGTATGAAAAGGAAGCTCTTTGGAGTATAAGCTTTGAAGGTTCTTGTGGCAAAACGGGTTCAGGGGTCGGCATCTGGATACACAATACTAAAGAAGGTAATTCTTTTAGATTGGAATTCCAATGTACTAATAACATTGCGGAATATGAAGCCCTTCTCATTGGTCTACACATACTTAGGGACTTAGGCGCTAAGAGAGTATCAGCCCAAGGAGACTCAGAGCTTGTAATCAGGCAAATCAAAGGTGAATATTCGGCAAAGAACCCAAGACTAAGAGAATATAGGAATGCAGCTTTGGATATCCTTAAAACCTTTGAGAAATATGAACTCACCTATATCCCTAGGATTCAAAACAACCTAGCAAATGAAATCGCCTTTGCTACGAGTAATGGCAAAATACCATGCCTAAGTGAACAATATAGTACTCAGGTCAAACATCGCCCTACAATACCAGATAATCTTGACCATTGGAAAATATTTCAAGACGATGATCAAATTGATGATTTCCTACAATCTAGGAATGAGTTTGAAATAACCAAAACAGACTCAGGAGACAAAGAAAGGAAACCCAGCCAAAGTCAAGACCGAGAGCTAAATCCACCTTTGTGGACCAATCTAAACTTGGTAGACCATCCATATGAAAATGAAATAGGAGAGGACATTGACCAAAGGGAACTCAAAGTCTTACACTGCGAAAATGACACCATACCTAGAGGGCTCGCACCTTTAGAAGAATTGTTTGACTTTAACGATGTGGCCAAAAAACCAAAAATGGAATCTACCGAGGATGACATAGAGGAATACAACATAGGAAGTCCAGAAGAACCCAAACACATTAAACTATCCAAAACCCTCCCGCCTCACATAAAACAAAGGTACACCAATTTATTCAAGGAATTTAAAGATGTGTTCGCATGGGGATACCAAGATCTAAAATCATACGATACGAGTATCATTCAACATAAGATTCCCCTTAAAGAAAACCAGAAGCCTTTTAAACAAAAACTGAGAAGAATAAACCCAGTATTACTACCTTTGGTTGAAAAAGAAATTAAAAAAATGTATGATTCTGAAATAATAGTGTCTCTCAGGTACTCTGAGTGGGTCTCAAATCTGGTATCGGTTAGGAAGAAAACCGGCGAAATCAGACTCTGTATTGATTTCCGAAACCTAAATAGAGCCTGTTTAAAGGACAACTATCCTTTGCCCAAAATGGACCACATACTTCAAAAGGTAGTCGGTGCCAAAAGAATCTCATTACTAGATGGTTTTTCTGGTTATAAACAGGTGCTAGTTTATCCCACTGATCAACACAAAACAACTTTCACCACACCTTGGGGCACCTTTATGTACGTTAAAATGCCTTTTGGATTGATGAATGCCGGTGCCACATTCCAAAGAGCTATGGATATAGCCTTCTCAGAAGATATAGGTATTTTCATAGTCATATATCTGGATGATATTACGGTATATTCCAAATCAGATGAAGAACACCTAGCACACTTAAGAAAGGTTTTCAACAAATGCAGAAAATATGGTTTATCCCTAAACCCCAAGAAAACACTTTCCGGTCTAGAGGAAGGAAAACTCCTAGGTCAAATTATTTTAGAAGAAGGAATTAAAATAGACCCCCAGAGAATCGAAGGTATATTACAGATAAGTCACCCCAGAAACATAAAGGAGTTACAGTCCTTTATCAGAAAGATAAATTTCTTAAGAAGATTCATCCCAAACCTTGCCGAACTCCTGAAAGATATCACAAACATGTTAAAAAAGGAGGTCGGGGTTAAATGGACTATAGAAGCCAAAAAATATTTTGAACTAATTAAAAGGGCCTTAACTCAAACACCAGTATTAATAAGCCCTGACTTTACCAAAGAATTTTACATTTTTTCATTTGCCTCAGAACACACAATAGCTGCGGTGTTGCTACAGAAAAATGCAGCTGGGAAAGAACAACCCGTTGCCTTTTTTAGCAAATCCCTGAGAGATGCTCCCTTAAAATACAACATCATGGAAAAACAGGCATTCGCATTGGTAAAAGCACTGAAATATTTCCGAGTTTACATCTTGCATTGTCATGTCATCGCTTTTGTCCCTAATACTGTCGTCAAGGACATTCTGAACCAAGATCCCGATGTTAAAAGGGGAAAATGGATCGCTATCATCCTAGAATATGACTTAGAAATCCGACCTACTAAACTAGTTAAAGGACAAGGACTTGCAAGGCTAATGGCTGAAACCAACCTCCAAGCTTTAGATATAAATTTTGTTGACGCCTTAGAAGAACAGGAAGAGTGCACACTCCCCTCTATTGATCAAATATTTCTGGATTCACCTTGGTATGCAGATATTCTTTATGTATTAACTTATCTGAATGCTCCTCCGACTTTATCAAAAACAAAAGCGAGATTTCTTAAACAAAAATATTTAAATTTTTGTATTATAGATGGTTTTCTGTATTGGAAAAATCCCACTGGTATGCTGCTTAAATGTTTGATTGAGTCTGATGCAAGGAAAATTATGCATGAAATGCATGAAGGGGAATGTGGGGGCCATATCTACTGGAAAACCACGGCGAACAAAATCCTTAGAGCCGGTTATTATTGGCCTACCTTATTCCCTGACACTCACAAACTAGTTATGACATGCCATAAATGTCAAATTTTTGATGGCAAGAAAAAGCTTTTACCTTTGCCCTTTCATCCCATTATAGTTGAAGGACCCTTCTAGCAATGGGGTCTGGATTTTATTGGGGAAATTCACCCTTCCTCATCTGCTCAACATAAATGGATCCTCACAGCCACTGATTACTTTACCAAATGGATAGAAGCCATACCTTCCCGAAATGCCACCGATTCAGTCATCATCAAGTTCCTAGAAACCAATATCCTATCTAGATTTGGCTGTCTCAGGAAAATCATTACAGATAACGCCGCTGCCTTCTCCTCCAAAAGAATGGTAGACTTCTGTCACAAGTATCATATTTCATTAGGACATTCCACAGCCTATTACCCTCAAGGTAATGGTTTAGCCGAGTCCTCTAACAAAATCCTAGTCAACATTATAAAAAAACTTCTTGAACAAAATCAAAAGGCATGGAATGGGAAACTAGTACACGCCTTATGGGCTGATAGATTAACCACCAAGAAATCCATAGGTATGTCTCCTTACCAACTAGTTTATGGCATAGATGCCATTTTCCCAACATCTTTAGGGGTTCTGGTAATGAAACTGCTACAAGAAGTTCAAATAGAAGAAAATGACATGTAAAGGAGGGTAAATCAGACTATCCATTTACAACAAACCAGAGAAGAAGTTTACCAAAGGGCTCAGTTAGCACAAGACAAAATAAAACAGATTTTTGACAGGAGAACTAAGGAAAATGATTTTCAGATTGGAGATAAAGTTTTAAAATGGGATTCTAGAAGATAAGACAAAGGTAAACATGGCAAGTTTGAAAATTTATGGAAAGGTCCTTACATCATCAGCTCAGTCAGTGGAAACAATGCTTTCTTCTTGCAAGAACCCGATGGGACTGAAATTTTTGGGGGTCCTGTGAATGGCAAGACATTAAAGCATTATTTTTGTCAGGAGCTCCACTTATGAGTTTGCAACACTTTCATTCTCGTTATATACCCTTTGTTTGAAATATAAAAATAGAAAGTCAAAAAATAGTAAGTTAGAAAAGAGGGCGATGAAGATAAACAAAGCCCCATGTTCCAAAAAATAGTCTTTCGGAAGCGAGCAAGTCTAAATCGCTACTAGTACTTAAATGTCTTGTTGATTGTCTAGCCTAATCATAGGCAGGCATGTTTAAATTTATTTGTTGATAAGTTAGTAGTGCAAAGATAGTCAACATTGTGTGGAGATTGACTTGAATAATAGGTTTAGATTGAGAGAGATTAGAGTTCCACTTTAAAAACGAGAACCAAAGAGAGAAGTGAGGGATGAAAAATACATTGTATATCTTAGCCCCGATTTTCTACATTTCTGTCAGAATAATGTTGCGTGCGACTTGTCTTATACCGCAAATGCATAATAAAATCGAATATCTAATCTTTGATTTGATCATTTTAAATTTCTGTTTATAGATTAGAGAACAAAAATCATCAAAATTTACTTAATCTTGGTAGTTGATCTGCTTATAGGTAAGGTAATGAAGAGTTCATCGATTTAATGCGAACTCTAGGTAGATATAAGAGTAGAAATAGATGGAGTTCATTTTGCAAAAAGAAAAATATACATTGTCAAAAGGCTACTAGTTCAAATGCGCCAAAGAGAATAAAAAAATGTTAGGAAAAGATAGTGGGGTAAGTAGAAATATCATTGATGTTAACCATCTTGTCACTTTTCGAAATAACATCAAAGAAGGGGTGAAATTTTAGCCAATGGAGTGACCTTAGTCTTCATAAGCCAAAGATACGAAGTCTGGACACCTCTGACGAGGGCGCCCTTCCCAAATGGAGCCCTTTGTTAGTCATCAATATTTTCACTTGTTAGTGATGGCTAGATCCATAGCGAGTTTCTAGAAAATTTGATCTCCATATGTCAATTTGTCATCTAGAAAACCCTCATAGAAACTTTCGCCCTCCTGGCACTCGGCTTGTACATGTCAAGGTTAAACTCATTATCACCATCCTATCTAGCTTTAGCCCTCTTGGTCTACCCATCAGCTCCTAAAAGGACAATCAATGTTTGTTTCCAAAAGCCTCCCCTAAGTTAGGAAGTGGTGCTTTAAGGCATTTACCCTTGGCAACTTCATCGAAAGGCCAAAAAACCTCATCGATACAAACCAATCATGACGGACCTCCCTGCGTAAATGAGGTGATCACGGCCCTAAGTACGCCACTTACACACCCTAAGTCTCGGCTTTTCATAGACCACAGTCTGAGATGATTATTAGGTGTTTTACAATGTTTTATGGATTTTACAAAAGACGAAAATATATCATCACCTCGGGAGAAAATTCTTGAATCCACATTTAAGAAGAAGCAGTGCTTCTCCCAATGTAAACATGAGCTGAGATGCATCTACGGGGCAGGAAGTTACTCATCAGACCTTAGAAGCTTCCATCCGGCATGAAATCACGGTAGAAGAAAGACAACAGCATCGACGAACTAGTAATTTGTCATGGCCAAGAACCTCCTTCATCTCTCTGAGAGGGTTAGGGCGCCTCCTTCATCCTCTACAAGCGAGGCGATGGCCAATATTGACTTCAAGAAGTTACCAAAAATTACTATAAGCACGGGTTTGCCTTTTATGAACGGTAAAACAATGACTCTAGGTTTCGAGTGTAAGTGATGATCATGGGGCTAAGATAAAATGTGCAAGACAAAAGAAAACGAGTTTTGGTCTTATGTCTTATGAAGAGAATCATTAGAAGTTTTAGTCATCATCGGGCGCATCAAAGGACTCCTTAATCAAAGCTATCATAACAAGTATCTGCGGGGGTGTTAATATGAATAGCTTCAATCGATCTTGAGCGAGGAAAAATACTTCGGTGAAAAGAAACACATGTGTTCTTTTGTTCCTTTTAAGAAATGTGAAATACGATCCATAGTTTACGGATGAACATGAAGAAGAGAAACGGGAAAAGTAGTACACAACCCCGGATATAGGACATCTTAATATCGATCGAACGCCCGGTGTAAGTCAGTGCATTGCACAGAAACACACGCCACCACAAAGTGAGGTATTTTCTTCGGATCTGACCAGGGTTGGTGTTTCGAGGTTTCATTAGGAGAAGGTGGCGAATAAAGCAACTAGCGAAATTTGTGAAATATGCCGGTTATTCCACATATTTTATGCTTGCCTCCTCAACACAACGACAGAAAATGGTTATGATCTAAGTTTTAAAAACCTAGGACAGCATGCCAAGCTAATCGGTATGTCTTTCTTGAACGACTCCATTCATGAACGGTGCCTTTTTCAAAAAATGCTACAACAAGCATTGACAATCTAGGTTTATGTCATCAAGATACATGACCATTGAAACTATTGTTCATAATGAGACGAATGTTTTGGCCTACTTTGTCGGTATGTTGAAAAGTACGACAAACATAGGTTTCATTATTCAAATGGACGGAAGACATCATGGTAACATTTACGAGAGCGGAAAATATAGTGAAAATCAGCGCCCCTCTTGATCAATAAACCATGACAAAGTCCAAATAAATGCAGCAATTTTGGACACCTACAGTTGGAAAAGGTTGATGAAGCGATTGGAGACCATAGTTGTCAAAACAAGTTAAAAGATAAGCCTCATCATTTTTAAGGACAAAGCAGTGTCAAGTAATTTTCCTCATATCTTAAATGGATTTTCTGTGTTTAAATGTCACCAAAAGTGTTAAAAAGTGGTAGAAGATGGTCTATAGGTTTTTGAGGTATTATCCAAAGTTGGAGCTCTTGTGCCAAATTAACACCAAAGGGACAAAGATAGCAGAAAAACACCTTTTTCAAGTCATTGATGTTATTAAAGTGGTTCGTGTTAACATGTTTTAAAAACATAAAAACCTTCGTTGCCTACATTATTTTGAAGCCCAAGCTTCATGATGCACCAAAGGTATTGTTGAAAAAGGGTAAAAAGTTGTGAAAACCTTTGCAAGAGACAACCAAAAGTTCATTTTATATTTCAAAAAATAAACAGACCGTTGGGTGTTTGATGTATTAAAGGAATGAGGTCGAAGGGCAAAGGTTTAGTTTTCAAAACACCAAGCAAGAAATTTAGTTTCTCTCTGCAATCTCCAGGCATTGAAACAGGATTCGGGTCAATTTACAAGAGTTTAAACAAGTTTTAAACCATTCCCGACCGCGCGACACTCCTGTAGCAGTGCGCGACGCTCTTATGCGACTTTTTTAAACTACGCTACAAGGGCGCACGACGCTCCTGTAGCCACGCGCGGCGCCCCTGTAGTGGCGGGTCACGGGCACCCGACCACGACCTGACAGGCCACCCGGAGGCTGCTGCGCGGCGTTCTCACCCATGAAAGTGTCGCGCACTTGTTAAAGAATTAAACACACCTCCAAATCAGTTCTGAAGGCGGCCCAAGCTATTCAAAGGGTTTTGCATCGTATTGTGAGGTATTTTACACCAACTAACCCTCGTTTTCATGTTTGTTGGGTAAATGCTTGGAGGCCAAAGAGATTAGTTTTGAAATAGTTGAGAAGAATGTTATTGAGCTGCATATTAGGGTTAAGGTTTTGATCAAAAGGGGAGCTTTCGACATTAAACTGCCATATGTCTTTCTTACCACAGCATTCAAAACTTTTTGAACACCGCCATCATATCTGCAAACTGTGTTTTTGCTGAAGATATCCTTTGTTTAAGGCTGTGGTGTAGAGCTGAATGCACAGATGAAATGCCTGCCGGAAAAAGAGTGTTAACTAAAAACTGTGTTGTTCACCTCCATATATCAAAGAACAAGGGTGTTTTATCTTCAAGGCATCAAAGGGAAAAATTGACCCTATAAACCACAGAAAGGACAGTTTTTCACTGAGTATTCTAATTGACTGCTTTTTCTGTTCTTCAAAGCTCACTATCAAGATTGATTTTCAGAAGTTATAGAGGCATTCTTCTAAGGAGGACTAGTATTCTATTTTGAAAGGGAGTCTTGGCTTTTGAAAGGAATAAGTTTATACAGCCTCTGTTGAAACTTTTGGAGCATTTTTAACTCTGTCACCTTTGTTCCATAACTGTGAAATTGACTATATGACTACACTCAAGATTGACTGTATATGATGTGAACTGTGTTGATTAATTAACGCAATAGACAGGGACAAGGTTTGTAATGATTGGAAAGTCCACCATTGATCAAAGGTGCAAAACAGATTTTGAGCTCCAAACATCACAGAGCAAGGCGATTCTGACACTCTAAACAACATTTCCACCTAACAGTTTGTCTCCTTTCCACTGTATTGTCTCTTGTTACGAGGTCTGCGGGCTGAAATACATATTGAAGGTGAAAGGACCACTTTTTAAGGGAGAAAGGGTTTTATATTGTGAGGGAACAGTGTGCAGTCATCCAAAAACATTGTTCACTGTCAAAACAGTGAATTGACAGAGTTCACCTAAAAGAAGGCAGTTAAAGAATAGTGAGGCAGTTTGGTTCTTCAAGAGCTTATTTAGCCCAAAATGCCGCCCAGGAAAGATAGCAGAAGTGGTTTACAGAAAATATATGAGCCAATCTCTACAGAGGAGGTCAATGCTCATCCATCCATCCTCTTCAACTTTCATGAGGTAGGTTGTCTAGATTTTTGCCAAAAAGTACAGGAGGTCAAAAGTTTCTCGCCCTTGACACACCTATGCGCCCTGAGGTTCCAGAGCAAGCATTTCCAGGTAGCAGACCTTGATTTCAATTTTTCCCCGAGGTCAGTGTCCAAAGCCACCAAAATTACATATCATGGCGAGAAATGGTTCAAACAGACCCATCTTGACTTGGATGACTACAAGCCTTTTATCAAGCCCGAGCATAGAGATACTTGCACTACTATTTTTCCTTTCTCTTATCTTCTTGACAGTTATGCTCCTCTAATGAAGGTCATAATGAAGTATTTTACTTGTGAAGGGAGATTTACTTGAGTTTATGTCTACCATGTCCGACTATTGATGCATTTCACTAGAACTAGGCAGCTAAATCTCCCTTACTTTTTATACAAGAGCATCGAGAAGATGGCATCCACAGTCCAGAAGAAGACTCCATCTCTGCAAATAGCTTCCCTTTTCCATCATTATCTGATCAAAATTATCATCCTACACCAGCTAGAGAAGAAATAGGTTCCATGGGATGTGTTTATCAGTCACCCAGATTTCTCTACTGTTCCTCCTGTCCATATATCTCCCACTCAGCCTGTTCATCGCCCTGTACCTTTGTCCAGCAGGCCTACTCCTAGAAGGCTCAAGATCACCACAGAACAGTTAGGACAACATGAAGAAGAAGGACATGAACAGGTAGAAGAGGAAGAGGACAGGCATGAAGAAACTGATGAAGACCAGCAGCATGATTTTGATGGTCAGGGACAGCAGCTTGAGCCACACAGTGAGCATGAGGTGGAAACACACCAGCAGCTTGATGTTGGTGAACAAGAGCAACGGTTTGAACAACAAAAAGAGATAGGTGAAGAGCAGCAAATTGAAGATGAAGGGTAGCAGCAGGAACAAGAGGAAAAGAGTGCTGAATAACAACATCTCAGTGAAAATTTACAGCAGGGAGAGCAGCAGCTTGATATTGAAGGTCATGAACAACAGTTTGAGCAGGAATTTGAGTAGCTGCTTGAGCGACAAAATGAACAGGAAATCCAAGCACAGCAGCAGCATAATGTTGATGATCAAGGTCAAAAAGAATTTGAGGCAGATCAGCCTCATAATATTGAGGGGCAGAAGCAACTTAAAGAGGACACACAACAGCCTCAAGGAGAGCAGCAGTTTCAAGATGTTGACAAGGGTAAAGCAGTTGTGTCTCCTCCTCCCAAAAGAACAAAGCCCAGTACAACAAGAAAGAAAGAGCATAAGGCTGCCACTCCAAAAGTGACAAGAGTTGTCCCTAGCAAAAGAAAATCGCCCAAGAGACCTCTCACTAGTATGCCAAGAAGGAAAAGTGCAAGATTGGCCTTCAAAGGGAAAGGCAAGATTGAAGAAAGTCAAAAACATGGAGGTGCATTGGCTGTCATTCCAATCCAAAGTGATGATAGCAATAATGAAGCCCGCATCCTTGAAAACCTTCTAATCCATCGAGAGAGCCAAATTGAAGCATTGGAGAATGACCTTCATCGGGCAAAGACCTTCAATCATTTCTTGGAGATCCAAAATAAACAAATGAATGTCCATATGGTTGTTCATGAAGCACGGGCAATCAAATACAAGAATGAGGCTACTAAACCACAAGTAAGGATAGAGGAACTCATTGGTGAGTTTGATGAAGATGAAGAAGAAGACCAGCCTAGGCGGAAGAGGCCTAGAACCATAGGGCTTAAAAGAGCCCTGGAAAAGCAAAGGGAAGAAGAACAGGCCCATCTTCAATCCTTTCCCCTCACTGCACTACTTGAGCAAGAAATTGAAGAAAATAAGGAGGCATGGCTAGAAAGAGCCAATAAACACTTGGAGATGAAGCTTGAAAAGGCAAACAGAGACCTGGAGCTGCAAAGGAAGATGACACAGCACTATCAAAAGTTGAATTAGTTCGCCTGGCGCAAGCTAAAGGCCACCCAAGAGAAACTGAAGGAAGAAAAGAGGAAGCGCCCGGCACAGAAAGAGAAGAAAGACATATCAGCACTTGACATTTTGGCTTCAGCTTCAGAACATGTTGCTAAGGACCCTTGAGGGTCATGCACATCAATTTTGGGCCCATTTTGACAACTTTTGGTTTTTTGGCATTTTTGAGTTTTTGATCAAAAACTCATAAATTCGCCATTTCATTTTGAGGATTCATCAAGGGAGGAGAATGGTATCATCGGATGCCATAATTTCATGAGCATGTCCTCAGCGATTTTCAGAGCATTTGGAGATCATTTTCCCCCTCAAAACAGCGAAAAAGGCTCGCATTTTGCATACTCTGCCTGGTCTATCAGCATATTGTAATTTTCTGGCCTTTTACACACAAGTGCAGATTTGGAGGACTTCTAGGCATCGGATTGGAGAAATTTCAGTTGCGCCGGAAAGTAGACACTCAGAGCTTTCCAACGAGCTATCATGAGCCTTGTTTTGACATCAGGAAAGCTACCAAATGTTTCCGGAAAGTCAGGGGACCTTTTTATGATATAAATTTGAAGTATTTTTGTAATTTTTGAACCTCAAAAATCTGCTTTTTCCAAATGTGCGTTTAGCTATTTTTGCACTTGGAAAATGATGTAAAGTCAATTAAATTCCCTTTTTTAGCAATTTTTAGATATTTTTGTGCCTTGGGCTTTGCAAAGCCTCAAGGACAAGTTTAGATATTTTGATTAGGCCACTGAGGATGCAAGTTGAACCATGAGGTTTTCCTCACTTTAGCCTATATATTCCAAAGGCTCTCATTGTAAACAAGGCTGAACTTGAGAGAAGAAGCAATATATTGGTCATATGAGCTTTGAAGAACATACTTGTGTTATGATTTTGGACTGCCTCTTGGATGCTCTTGAATGAATGATGAAGGATTGTTGATGGATTCCATGACTTGGTAGAATGGTATAGTGTCTCTTTCTATGTTATTGTCTTCTAGTTTTCATTCATGAATACAAGTTTCTTGCTTGCTATAGATCGGTAGAGAACAAGTTTGAGATATGCCCATGGAGGCACCTCAAAATTCCTGAATCTTCATAGCTTTTATGTTTTCTTCTTCCTTAGTTGCACTAAAGAATTCTTAACTGCTCTTTAGTAACTTAAGGATATTGTTGCTAGTTTCATTCATAAGTTCTATGCATGTTAAGTAGGATGTATGGTGTGCCCTGCTTACCTATGGCTGTCCATAGTTCTATCCATGAAACTATCTCTTTGACTGATTAGATTATCATCTTTTTGAACCAAGGAGGCCTAGTCCCGATCTAGCCCTTTGCCTAAAACTATGAAAGCTTGTTTGTCATAGTGCCCAATAACTTAAAGACTGTGTTTAGGCGTTCCGACATAGTATTTTGAGTTGTTAGTCCATCTTATGTGTTTTCCCCAAAGTCTGATAGCCATTTCCCAAAGTTAGAGGGTCTTATACTTCTATGCATGGCTTGAATGTTTATTTCTATGTATTATTTAGCTTGTAGTTACATTTTGCATGACTAATGGCTTGCCATACCATGTTTATGTCTGCTATCAAACTAGTTATGCTTGAAATCCTTCGTCTTTCACAAACTTGATGTCCATTTACTCCATTTTGCCCAAAGATCCTTTCTACCTTGAATCAAATCGGCCCTACAGCTGTAGTGTCCCTTATTAGTGAGATAGCTTTGATGACACTTAGAGATGGTGATTTTGATATAATATTATGTATGAAAGACTTATGTACATGCTTATATGCTATGACCTGGTTTGGGTCACTTGGTTGTTGTGTGCTTATGATAATATCTATGGTTGTGTGGCACGAGTTGATTTTGGTTAAGAATATTCGCAGTGTTTTCGGTTGGTATCCTATTTTGGACATAGGTGTACAATGTGAATGGTGATTTAGAATTGAGACAGGATCCATGGACGATCATAGTTATGTGGAACATACGGTTAATTATGATTTATGGATGATACATGATTGTATGATTATATGTGCATAATCTCGTACTAAACATGATGTGGCGGGGGACTTGGTCATTGCCAACGGGGGATGCTCGAGTTATGAATAACTGCGAAGTCATTTCTCCAAAACCAAAATAATTGTGGAAGTGTATTTGATATTTAGTAAAATTTAGATAAGTTAATTATGAAATTCATTTGATTTATTTGATCAATGAGATTGTGATGTGGATGTGGAAGAAGACCTTACCAACGAACCATCGGTCGATTAAAAGCTCACAATCGATTACCTTAAGGTGAAAGGCGGAGTTTCAAGCGGGAATAGATGAGAAGCCATGGAAATTGGGGTAGCGGAGTCTAAATCCATGAAATATAAAGACGTGGAGTCTTGGATATATGATAAAAGGATTAGGACGCGGAGTCCTAAATCCATGAAATATAAAGACGAATCTTGAATCTACAATAAAGGAAATGTTTGGGCGCGGAGTCTGAATATTTAAAAAAGATCAAGGTGTGGAATCTGGATCTTTAGAGTAGATCGGGAGGCGAGTCCTACGTCTACTAAGGCATGAAGATGCATACAATAGGGGTGTGGAATCCTATTATCCGGAAGAAAAATACCACTCATGGGCAACTCGTAAGATGAATTTCTGTAATCTAATTCACTGGTGTAAGGTGACTTTAAAAATAGAAAGTCGTGTCTACCATTCAAGTATGACTTTCCAAAAATAGTAAATCACCTCCAATCAATGGGTAAACAAGTATACTTGAGGAAAATCGGTTAAATTATGATTAATCAATTATAATAGTTCAATCTCGACTTAATCACTCAATATTATTATTATTATTAATATTATTATTATCTTTTATGAGACTATGATATTATTATTAAAAGGAAATTATATCTCCTCAATCACTTCACACCTCTCTCATGTAATGACTCTCATGGCTCTGTGTAACTCTCTCTGTTTTAAATATTACATTACACTCTCTTTTATGCACTCCTTGAGGAATGGCATATTCCTCTTACACTCATTAAATATATGTCATAAAATATTCTTACACTCATTAAATGTGTGTCCTTGAGCTCTTCTCTTACACTCACTTTAATGCATATGTTACACTCTCCTTAAATAAGGCATGCATACCTCTCCTTAAAGGCATAAGTTACCTGCTCCTCTAAAGGGAATACAATGCATGCATATTACTCCTCCTTTATGACAAGAATTTATTGCATGTCCACCATATATGAGTCTCATGTATTCTCATTTGGGGGAAGGAATGCCAAGAGTGGAAAGAGACTTGGGGAATATTGTGAGAGGGAAAGATATGGAGAGTGTCAATTACTTTGAAACAAAAATGCGAATTTCTTATTTAATCCTAAGTATCTATTGAGGTTGAACATGAGTGGTATTTAGAAGTGAAAACTGTCTTCCTTAGTTTTCCTTGCATCTCTCTCTCTCTTCTTTTGTATTTTGGGTATTGTTTGTGAGCTTTTACGGCTCGGGGGTTCCGGAGGAGGTTCTCCCTGGATGTGAATTGGGTGGAAACCGGATGGTTCAAATGAGTTGGTTAAGGGATCGAGGTGGATCATATTCTCAACGATTGATGGATATCTCTTCGAGTATAATTTCCATTGTCCTAAAATTATAGTATGAATTTAGCATAAAATAAAAGGTAGAAATTTAAATTGTTGTAAGCATCTAATTTTGGTTTAGGCTTATGTTATCTAAAATATTATTGATTGGTTAAAAAATATGAAGACTAGATCAATCATATGTAGGGATGTTTTAGATCTCAATATTGGAGTTATTATTGGTATAGTTTATGGTACTAATCTTGGTATTGTAGCATTTGAGAAAGAGAAAGCCAAATATTGTTGAAGGTAATTTCAATAAATAAATTCCAAAGGACTTGGGTAAGTATTTCACGATTTATGGTTACTGTTTTAGAGAAGTAATTAATAGATGCATTTTTTATAAATGGTTTTAGGATAGTTTCTCAGTGTTGACAAAATATGTGAATGAAGTAATGTTATAAATTTATTTATGCACAAATAAGTGCTAACTTGCGAAGTAAGAAAATGGACATGTACCCAAAATATGCTTGGAGGAATTCTGTGAAATCAACTCTTAAAAGAAAATGCAAAAATAATGGCAACTAAAGTATAGTTTGAAAGATCAATGCTTGAGGTAAGTTGGAGATAAATTTTGGTTATGGCTTATGTTTCATATTCTTGATGTTTTTATTCAATTTATTTGTAATAGTACTATCGAAATTTTGATAGAAAGCCTTAATGGTATGCTTGTTAAAGGTTTCCATGTGTTTAGTAGTGTAGCAATTGGTGCAAAATGCTTGTGTCTCATGTCAAATGAATTAGCTTGTGTGTGGTAAAATGTTTCGAAACTCATGTACGGCGGATTTAGAAATGTGTGATTTCGATGAGCATATATTAATGTGAATGCGTTGTTTTTTCCTCATGTAGAGGTGTAGGCATAAGTTTTCATTCCATATGTTTGACAAAAGTCATAAATGAAACATAGGCTATAAATTTTGTTGTTTTAAGAATCACATTTAAAGTCCTTGTTGCGATTCGGCTCCACTTCGGGGGTATCCATACCAAGCGGCCATTTCACCCCATGTTTGATTCCAAAAAATCAAGTTTTTGGACATCAATTCCCAAATCTGCTCTTGTTTTGCAGATTTCTTGTTACATGTAAATTTTTGTTGTTTGTCTTCTTCATTTGGTTTTTTATATTGGGCCCTTTGATAATTTATAGTGATGAATCTGATTTAGGCTATTACTTGGAAATTGTTTTTAAAGTATGAATGGTTAATAATTTGAAAATTTAAATAACCATATGTGACTTGTTTTATGACCTTAGCTTATTTGTCAAAATTCCTCATTAATTTTGTACTTTACAACATTGTGGTATGTTTG
Source organism: Pinus albicaulis (assembly GCA_034641835.2). Lineage (NCBI taxonomy): Eukaryota > Viridiplantae > Streptophyta > Pinopsida > Pinales > Pinaceae > Pinus > Pinus albicaulis. Next base: position 160,269 of record JAXQQM020086730.1, read on the forward strand.
AAATTTCTAAATATTTATATTCATTGGTATAGATTAATGATAGAATATAAATTTGATAGTCTACTATTATCTTAAGTTAAATTATTAGCTACTTAAAAAAAAGAAGAAGAAGAAAGAAGTCATGCAACTTTGGATTCATGTTAGCTAATTATTGTGAAAACACCTTAAAGAGATAATGTGGTTGTAAGTGTTGTGAAATGCCTCGATGGCTGTACATTTCATGCTTGTAAATTCTGGTTTTCATAATGTTTGATAGTTTGCATCTAATTACATTTGTAGGCAATCCATAAAGCAAAGGCTTAAGTTAATTTAAGATTTGCAATCGAAATTAATTTTACAGTATAATAACTCATTGAGTTAAAGGTCTTCTTGAAAATTCAAATTAGGTAAGTAATTTGTTGCAATATGAGCTCACATATGAATTCCTAATTGTAGGATACTGACCCTATATAATTTAAATTATCCTTTTAAGAAAATAATTCATAAGCATGTCATTTAGTGACTCATGAAATAAAATAAAAAAATATATATCGCATTTTGATTTAATATAATGTTTATCTATTATGGTAGGTAAGGTGGGACCTTACATATGGTATCGAGCAGAAGTTGACACTAGGCCTAATGGGCTTACTTGTGCTTATTTGTAGTTTGATGATGTATGAATGTTGATTTTGCATACGGTTGATTCTTGTATATCTTGACTTGGAGCATATTGGTTGCATAGAGGATATTATTATCATTATTTCATTTAGAAACTCATGAAATATATATATATATATATATATTTCTAATATTCCTTTATATTTTTGTTAAGACATATTATCGACAATATGTTAAAATGCTTAAATACATCTTTAAGGAAAGGATGTGCTTGGTTGGGTTAAACCGTGTATAGGTAATTGATTGAGATAGGTGGAGTGCATGCATGGTTTCATATATTTTTAGTGCATCATTTCAGCTTGATATGGGCTTAGTAGCCATCTTTACTGAAGTACAAAATCATATCTACGAGAAGAATATTGGCTTAATTTGGACTATAGTATGATGACCTTGGTGTGTATGCTTTGGGAATGAATATGAAGGTCGGTTGAGATTCCATTAACTTGATGATTAGGTTATTCGTGATAATATTGAATCTTTTCATACCTACACTAAAGAAAAGCAACTAAAATCTACCTTGAAGGATGTCACTTTTAATAGATTTCGTTAAAGGTAATGTATGTGTATTAATTAGATGTGTTAAAATATGATTTTGGAATACATTCTTAATGAGTAAGAATGAAATTTATACGATTTCTTTGACATGATTTTGTGTATTTTGGGTTGACATTAAACTTAAAATGGCTTTAAATTACTCAATTACTAGGTTGAGGTATGAACCTAATAAACAAAAGGGCTTAAGTGATTGGTGCATGATGGGTTGTGGAAACCACCAGAACACTTGAATGTTATGTTTTCCTTAAGCTAATGTATGGAGTGTGGAACCCATACTAGCATATCTTTGAGAAAATGTATGGGTGTGGAATCCATAGTAACACTTATATCTATGATCTAATGTATGGGTGTGGAAACCATACTAGCATATATCTATGAGAAAATGTATGGGTGTGGAATCCATATAAGTATATATCTATGAGATAAGTAATGAGGTAAGGTATGGGTGTGGAATCCAAAGTAAAATATATCTATGAGCTAAGTAATTCTTCTAGTTAGAATATTTGACAGATACGATATTCATGATTAAGGAATGATTATGTGTAATTAAAGTTAAGTAGATAAATTTGTAGCTTCTGAAATTTTCTTAGGCTTTAAATCAGATTAATGAAGATACTAAGATTGGTATACTAAACACCATTAGGTGGTTTAGCATGTTTGGAATAATTGATTTTGATATATGGAAATGTGAACTAGATATCTATCCTCCCCAGTATTGCTTAATCACTTTTGTATGTATTGAATTTAGGGGTAGAATTAAATGACTTTCAAATTCTTGAAATGTGAAAAAGATTATTGTGATAAGTTGATGAAATAAATTTTTCTATTGGCTTGAACAGAATTAGGTCACAGAAAGCCATAATAGTCTCTTTAATGATTTATCAGTTGAATATTAGTTTTGCATTATTTAACCAAATTAATTAGAGAGAGTATGAGGGATTGAACTCATGTATTTCTCTAAGCTATTTAACTGGAACAGTTTGGTGATCGCGTCAAAATTCAAATTGTTTATATTTGTGAAAGAATAACATGTTTAGACGGTAAATATTTTATGTGGTGAGAACTTGTTTTATTTGAAATTAAAGAAAAAAAAGAAGGCATGTGATTAATGAAAAGCTTAGTTGAGTTCTTGTTTGAGAATATGTGCTTGTGATATTTTTGAGGAGAAATTGAAGGAGAGTGAGATCACATTTTGATGAATTGTAATTCTTGCATGATTTAGAAGCCTAGAAACGAGTGTATTGTATGTGGAATGGAAAGAGATTGTTGGATTTAGGAATTTTTGTTAGGATGTATAGTTGTTTGAGTATTTGTTAAGTCTACAAAATGTTGTAATAATTTGAGAGGGTGGTAATTATCCTTAAAAAAAAAAAAAAAAAAAATGGGGTCTAACTTTAGGCTACAAATTCCCTTGTGATAGTCTAAATCTTATGTAAATTTAACAAGATTCGTCACATTTTGAGAAATGTATGGTTTTCATAGCTTGTTGTTGTGTATGTATTAATAGTAAGGAATAAGATATGAAATCAAATGATTTGATTAATTACGAATATAAATCATGATTTCATAGTTGGAAAACAAATTGACATAAAGTTATCAAGGTTACCATATTTTCATAATTGTGAGGGTTGTTATTGATTACAAGCCACTTTCAGAAATATATCCATTGTCTGCCTTAGCTTAGAAAGTCTTCTAACTAAGTCATTTCATGAATAATTGATTCTAAAGTTAGAGAAGTAGATAATAATGAAGATTATGCAAACTAAAGGAATGATCTATAATACATAAGTGGGTCAATGAGAATGTTTGTATTTAACCTTAGGTTGTTGATTAAAACAAAAAAAAACAAAAAAACAAAAACAAAAGTAAGATTGCCTTGAACCTCAAATTGTAAATTTTTTTCCTAAAGAGTAAACATTTAGTAAAAACTAAAGATAGATCCTAAATATTTCAACCCCAAGGACATCTTATGGAATGAAAAGAGGAAAAATGGATTGAGAAGACATAAATCAAGTGGGATGTAAGAGTGTGTTTTAGATATAACGTCATGTTTTGTTGGGTAAGTGGGTCTTATGAGCATCATGTTTTGTTGTAATTTCACTTAACAATTGTATGTGGATTATTTTATGCTTATTTTATGCCAATTTGATTGCTTGATATGGTATAGGCCATCATTGTTGTGTACACAACCAATGTATTATTCTATTTATGGCTTGGAAATCTCAACATCATCATAACCAAGAAAGATGACACATGTGGGATTCTTATAGATTATGAGAAAGAAGAACATGTAGAATATCAAATTATTATAGATAAATTAAGTAGATACATATAATTACATACAATAGTATCTTTATATGGTACTATAAATTCCTTTAACTGGCTGGTTTGTTATAAAATATTTGTTTATATCAACACATGTCTAATGGCATGGATATATTTTTCTACGATTAAGAATGGTATGTTTAGTTTTCATGGAGTTGCTTCCAAACTATGGATTGGCATGAAAATATATATATATATATATATATATATATATATATATATATATATATATATATATATATATATATATATATATATATATATATATATACCAAATACATGGAGTTAACAACTTATTGATGAGAGAATCTAAAAGAACTAAGTATCTTATGGTAGTAGGAGAAAACTTCGGGCCAAGTTGTAGCCCAAGAGGGGAGTATGTAGTGTCCCTTATTAGTGACATAGCTTTGATGACACTTAGAGATGGTGATTTTGTTATAATGTGTATATGAAAAGACTTATGTACATGCTTATATCTTACTTATGACCTGGTTTGAGGTAACCTTGGTTGTTGTGTGCTTATGATAATATCTATGGTTGCATGCAGGGATTGATTTTGGTTAAGAGAATATGTGATGTTTTCTCATTTGGTATCCTATTTGGACATAGGTGTACAATGTGAATGGTGATTTATAATTGAGACACGGATCCATGGACAATCATAGTTATGTGAACTATGGTTAATTATGATTTATGGATGATAGGATTGTATGATTATGTATGCATAATCTCGTACTAAGCATGATGTGGCGGGGGACTTGGTCATTGCCATCGGGGATGCTCAAGTTATGAATGACTGCGAGAAGTCATTTGCCTCCAAAACCAAAATGATCGTGGAAGTCATGCACAATATTTGGTAAAATTTGAATAAGTTAATTATGAAATTCATTTGATTTATTTGATCAATGAGATTGTGATGTGTGCAGGTCTTGGAAGAAGACCTTACAGCCATCGAGATGGGTAAAGCTCTTAATCGGTACCTTGAGCAAGCCTTGAGTTTCAAAGCGAGAATAGATGAGAAGCCATGGAAATTCGGGGCGCGGAGACCTAAATCCATGAAATATAAAGGTAGGTCTTGGATATATGATAAAAGGATTGGGACGCGGAGTCCTAAATCCATGAAATATAAGACGGAGTCTTGAATCTATAATGAAATGTTTGGGCGCGGAGTCACGAATATTTAAGATCAAGGTGTGGAATCTTGGATCTTTAGAGTAGATCAGGGCACGGAGTCCTCAATCTACTAAGGCATGAAGATGCATACAATAGGGGTCTGGAATCCCTGTATACGGAAGAAAAATACCACTCATGGGCAACTCGGCTAGATGAATTTCCTTAATAATCTAATTCCTAACAATTTTGGAGTAAAAATAGAAAGTCGTAATACGCCATTCAAGTATGACTTTCCAAAAAATAGTAAATCTTGCACTCAATCAATGGTATAGTATACTTCAAGGAAAATCAGTTAAATTATGATTAATCAATTATAATAGTTCAATCTCGACTTAATCCTCAATATTATTATTATTATTATTATTATTATTATCTTTTATGAGACTATGATATTATTATTAAAAAGGAAATTATATCTCCTCGATCGCCCTCTCTCCTTCATGACTCTCATGGCTCTATGTAACTCTCTGTTTTAAATATTACATTACACTCTCTTTTATGCACTCATCGAGAATGGCATATTCCTCTTACACTCATTAAATATATGTCATAAAATATTCTTACACTCATTAAATGTGTGTATAAAAATATTCCTCTTACACTCACTTTAATGCATATGTTACACTCTCCTTAAATAAGGCATGCACATACCTCCTTAAAGGCATAAGTTACACTCCTCTAAAAGGAATACAATGCATGCATATTACTCCTCCTTTATGACAAGAATTTATTTGCTCATCCTATATAAGGTCTCATGTATTCTCATTTGGGGGGAAGGAATGCCAAGAGTGGAAGAGACTTGAGGAATATTGAGAGGAAAGATATGGAGAGTGTCAATTACTTCCAAAACAAAAATCTGAATTTCTTGTAATCTATAAGTATATGTCGGGGTTGAACATGAGTGGTATTTAAGAAGAAGTGAAAACTATCTTCCTTAGTTTTCCTTGCATCTCTCTCTCTATTCTTTTGTATTTTGAGTCTTGTTTGTGCTTTTCTGACTTGGGGTTCAGGGGGAGGGTTTCTCCCTAGATATGGTTGGGTGGAAAATAGGATGGTTCAAATGAGTTGGTTAAGGGATCGAAGGTGGATCATATTCTCAACGGTGGAGCTGGATATCTCTTGAGTGTAATTTTCATTGTCCTAAAATTATAGTATAGATTTAGCATAAAATAAAAGGTAGAAATTTAAATTGTTGTAAGCATCTAATTTGGTTTGGAAGCATGTTATCTAAAATATTATTGATTAGTTAAAAAATGAAGACTAGATCAATCTATATGTAGGGATGTTTAGATCTCAATATTGGAGTTATTATTGGTATAGTTTATGGTACTAATCTTGGTATTGTAGCATTTGAGAAAGGAAAGCAAATATTGTTGAAGGTAATTTCAATAAATAAATTCCAAAGGACTTGGGTAATATTTCCACGATTTATAGTTCTGTTTTAGTAATTAATAGATGCATTTTTTTATAAATGGTTTAGGATAGTTTGCAAAGTGTTTGACAAAATATGTGAATGAGTAATGTTATAAATTTATTTATGCACAAATAAGTGCTAACTTGCAAAAGTAAGAAAAATGGACATGTACCCAAAATATGCTTGGAGGAATTGCAGAATCAACTCTTAAAAATGCAAAAATAATGGCAACTAAAGTATAGTTTGAAAGATCAATGCTTGAGGTAAGTTGAGATGAAATTTTAGTTATGGCTTATGTTTCATATTCTTCAATGTTTTGTTATTCAAGTTGTTATGTGAGCTATCGAAATTTTGATAGAAAGCCTTAATAGGTTTGTAGCATTCAAAGTTTCCATGTGTTTGTTAAATTGTAGCAATTGGTGCAAAAAGCTTGTCACTCATGTCAAATGAATTAGCTTGTGTGTGGTAAAATGTTTCAAAGTCATATGGCGGATTTGAAAATGTGCCGCGTTCAATGAGCATATATTAGTAGCATGAATGCAGGTTGTTTTCCTCATGTAGAGGTGTAGGCGTAAAGTTTCATTCCATATGTTTGACAAAAGTCATAAATGAAACATGAGCTATAAATTTTGTTGTTTTAAAGAATCGCATTTACGCAGGCGTCCTTGTTGCGATTCAACTCCACTTCGGGGGTATCCATACCGATAGGCCATTTCACCCCATGTTTGATTCCAAAAATCAAGTTTTAGGACATCAATTCCCAAATGCCTTTCTGTTCTTGAGATTTGCTTTGGTACATCATGTTTACTTTTGTTGTTTGTCTTTAACATTTGGTTTTTTTTTTATATTGGAAGCACTTTGATAATTTATAGTGATGAATCGATTTAGGCTAACCACTTGGAAATTGTTTTTTAAAATATGAATGGTTAATAATTTGAAAATTTAAATAACCATATGGCAACTTGTTTTATAATTGCCAACTATTTGTCAAAATTCCTCGTCTGCATTTTAATACTTTACAACATTGTGAGCTATGTTTAAGAATTCTAAATATTTATATTCATTGGTATAGATTCAACAATGAATATGGGCGATGAATCTACTAATATCTTAAGTTCAATTATTGGCACTACTTAAAAAAAGAAGAAGAAGAAGAAAGTCATGCAACTTTGGATTCATGTTAGCTAATTATTGGCAGAAACACCTTAAAGAGATAATGGTTGTAAGTGTTTGATGAAATGCCTCAATGGGTTTGTACATTTCATGCTTGTAAATTGGTTTTCATAATGTTCAATGGTTGCATCTAATTACGTTTATGAACCGTCCATAAAAACAAAAGGCTTAAGTTAATTTAAGATTTTAACGATCAAGGTATTTCTAGTATAATAACTCATTGGTTAAAAGTCTTCTTTGAAAATTCAAATTACGGTAAGTAATTTGTTGCAATATGAGCTCACATATGAATTCTAATTATGGGATGCCAACCCTATATAATTTAAATTATCCTTTTAAGAAAATAATTCATAAGCATGTCATTTAGTGACTCATGAAATAAAATAAAAAAATATATATCGCATTTTGATTTAATATAATGTTTCTCTATTATGGTAGGTAAGGTGGGACCTTACAACAGCAGCCTTATATCATCACCTGATAGCTTCCTTGACCTTTTTGACCCCATAGCCTAGTTGATCTAACTTCTTGTTACCCATTTTATATCTTTGATCATTTTTATCCCTCACAAACTTAAAAAACCAAAAATAAAAAAAAAACTCACTTCATAACTAGCCTAATATCGAGAACACCATAAAAAACGAAACATAGATATCTTTTACACATATAGAGAGCCCTCTACGCGGAGTCAGGGAAGGCTAGGTCCTTGGGCTCCAAGGATTTTGTTTGATGTTACATCATCATTTGGCTCACCCATTCGGCAGATCACGAGGCCCTAACGGTCTCCCTACTCTTGTTTCTCGCTCCCGAGAATACACATACGATACACGTACTTATTACAATTCCCTCATACAAGAAAGGGAGCGCCTTCTAAGGGCAAAAAACCTAAACTAAACATAACTTCTACGTTAGACCATCACTAATGAACGGCCCAGTTGGCTAGAAGTACTATCACTTTTACGGGAAACGTTTCTGTCTGTTTTTAGCTTTGGGAGGCGCGCCCAAGCCCCACAGGGGGAGCTCCACCAAGTTGCGATCGGCCCCTCTTAGACCCCCCAAGTAGCGTTTAATTTCGGGTGGCGTTCTGCCCTTCATTTTAGCTACGGGGTCCCTTATTGTGATACAAAATAAACAAGATAATCAGGTTCCACACCCAACATTGAAAGCCATAATATGGGATCCTTTGTATGTCGCTACTTTTCCAGTTGGACTAGATGAAGCCACGGAGGATTTCCAAAATAAAGTTATGATGAATGAAAGCGATCAGTTAAATTCCACAAAGATAGTTGTGATTGCTGGCATGGGTGGCATAGGAAGTCGACTCGCTGAAAACATCTCTACGATGTGAAACGGTGGTTTTAGCCAATCTTACCTGCAAAACCCCAAAGAAAATGATTTATCATCTATACAACAGAAGCTAGTTCGCCATCTAACTGGCTATGATGTGTGTATTCCCAACACCTGCGAAGGGAAGCGTATTTTAGGAGATGGTTAGAGGCCTTCCAGTTCTTGTTATTTTCGATGATGTGGCAGATAAGGAGAAAATCAAGTAATCGCAATGTGGATGTGGTGGAACACAGTGACCTACATCACCTCATAACCTCTCGTGACAAATATATACTCAGAAGCTCTTCTATAAATATTATTTTATATGATGTAAATCCATTGAAGAGAAAGCACGCGAGAGCTTTTTTGCCATCATGCTTTCCATCAATCAATACCATTACAAGGATATGAAACATTGGTGAAAGAATTATTGAAATTTTTTGGGGGTTTGCCTCTATGCTTACAACATTTTGGTGAACAATTTCTGCCAATCGTAACATAGAGTACTAGATGCTGTAGTTGAACGAGTATTTCTATGAAGGTCTGCCATTGCTAGAAGCAGACGACCTAATAAACAAACTAATATGGAGTTACAATGATCTTAGTAGTGAACAGAAAGAAATGTTTTTGGATGTGGGTTGTTTCTTGGTGGGAGAAGACACAGAACTAGCAATTTGGGTCCTAGAGGGATTAGGTTTGCACAAATTTTGTGGCTGCCTCGAGAGTCTGCATCAAAAATGTCCTCTGGATATTCGTTTCGATGTGGAGTTTGAGCATAATGTAAGAAGCATTTTTTGAAGAATCTTTTTTTTGTTACTCATTTGTTTGGATGTTGATTTTATGGATTGATAATTTGGTTTTTAGAGTTGCCTACCTAATTTATTATCAAAGTGGTATTCAAAAATTATAATGCACAAGCAACTTAAGGAGTTAGCAAGGCATATTGCCAAAAAATATTTTAATGATAAAACAAAGCCATTACGAGTTAGTTGCACATCTGATATACAAAAAATATTGAAGTTGCAGGTATGCGCATGACCTTTTATTATAGAAAAATATAGTTATTTGAGGGAAGTAAGAAAGGTTCATGAATCATAACCATGGAATTGGAATGTATACTTCTGAACGCGCTTTGAATCAATGTACAATATGTGGGTGGTCCCAGGAGTCGAAACCCCAACAATACGCAGTCTACGTCTTGGTGGTGGAGCGACCCATTAGCTTCTCCACCTTTAGAAGCAATTTTGAGTTGGTGCCCTTGTTGTTAGCTTTGTGGGTATGGTTGTGGGTTCATCGTATTTTAGAGTTTAGGTGATTTGGTGTGGCTTCGCTTGGGCTTATTGCGGCCTAGCCTCCGCTCCTCTTACTATTTAGCTCACAAATTTAAGAGTTCTTGAAGTTGTAGAAGGTTTTGATTCAAACCTCTCATGTGATGAACCGTATAATAGAAGGGGTAAGTAGATAGAGATTTTTAGTGATCATATAGTGCACGTTTATAATCAAAGTTATTAGACATCATGATAATTAACAGTTATATTTTTTGATTCATATTTCTTGCGATACCCTCGGTAATTGCAAGAGTTCAAAGATTCATTCCTACGTACATCTCAATATTTCTGCGAAGAATTGGTGGATGGGACTATAGAAACCCAAAGCACAACCTTGAATAAGCCCGGTGTTAAAAAATAACACGGAACATGCATATCATTTTCAATTGAATTTTCTAATCGACAAACCCTAAGATGTTAAGAATCTATCTGGATGCACCAATACGACGACTTTGCCCAAATATTTCACTAAATGATTGTGTCTCCAATATTTAATATTGAGAGATTGCAAGAATCTGACCATCCCCACGGATATTCTCAGGGAAATATCGTTGCTTGAGTATGTCGACTTCAGTGGCTATGTTCAATTAGCGAGCGCCAAGTGGAATGGCATATCAATCGTCTTTAAAATGCCTCGATCTACGGGATGCTCATATCACGATTGCACGAAAATTTAAAAGTATTGGAAAATTATAGAATTCGGACAGGAGTCCACTATTGACAAGTTACCGCTTTCCTTTGGCGGGCGTTGGTCATAAATAAACGGGGAGTTCACATTGAAATGTTAATTTCAGGCACGGTTTACATGCGGTGATGCGCGATGCGGGGAGCGGTTCATCGCTGCGGCAGTCTTTCCTACAATTTTGTTTTACGATTTCAAAGAACAACACTTTCTATTTTTGTGAACAGTCATTCGGGCTTTCTAAAGCCCTCATAGTCTAAACAGGCCGACCGTTCAATTTTTCTTCTAACACAAGAAACAAAGTTTTTGTACACGGAATTTTTTTATTTTAAAGTTATGTCAGGGCCACATCACAGTGGTCTCCACCTCAAATTTCTATATCGCAAATCGTTGCAACTGGAGGTTTTCGTGTTTGGTTGATGTGAAGCTATGTCGTGATGCGATGGTGTGATATCACACATCGCATATCCTAAAAAATAGCGTCAAGCCTCCCTCTGCACATAAGGTCCATTGCGATGCGATGTGGTCCCCACATCACAGCATCGCCAATTACAATGACTGTTCGCCATAGCTTCGTTCCGCCGATGAGCCGATCACCAATATCGCTCATCGCTCATCGCAAGTTCTTTGTATTTTATGCTCTGCTGGTCCATCGCCGATGTGGTGATGCGATGTGGACCCCACGTCCATCGCTCATCGCAAATGCAAAGTTCAAAGGGTCATACAGCTGTTTCGTCATTCCGTCGATCGCTGATTGCAATGTGGGCTCCACTCGCATATCGCGCAAATGAAAATTTTGTTTAAAGTTTTGATTTCTTCGCTGCAACCAAAGTTTTAACTTAGGTTTATATTTTTAAGGTACGACCATTTGTTTTTAATTTTAATTTTAATATGTGTTATGTTTTAAAGCATGCATACATATATAAAGAGAAAAATTTTGTAGGCTATTTTGTAGTAGGAGAGAATAAATAAAGAATATTTGTGTGAACTGCGGTGGAAGTTTGAAAACACGATGAAGACGGAAAGCGATTTTGAAGCCTTGTGTTTAGCGACGATCCTTTGTGTAATCCCTATGAGAAGATCATTTGTAATAGTTTTTGGTTAATGAAATAGAATCAGTTTTACGTCGATCACAAATAAAATGAAACAGTGCATTTAATTCTCTGTGTTTTAAGGAGAGTATTATTCTCTTAGTCCTTTGTTACGGAATTATCGAGAAATTCAACTTGTAATTATCAGCTAGTCCGGGCTCTTTAAAGGTGTCGAAAAGTTGGAAAGGATTTTTTTTGTTGCAGTTTCTCTAGCGGTGTGAAGCTCGGCTAAATCCAAGGTATTTCTCAAAGCGATTTGTATTCTTACAATTTGAAGACGGTAAGTTTATTTTAAAAATCATGATCGGTATTTAAAAGCATAGTTAGTGCTAGACGTGGGAGCCGGCACAAGCAAGGTATTGGAAATGCTCGGCTCACATAGTTAAATGGGAAAGAACTATGATTATTGGAAAATCACCATGAGAGCCATTTGTTTGCCTCTCAAGACTTATGGGAACTTGTTGAGGATGGTTTTGAAGAACCAATAGATGAAAATGAGTTTAATGCCTGACACGAACGAAGAAGGACTTGTTGAGAAGCAATAAGAAGAAGGACTCTAAAGCCCCTCTTTTATCTCTGTCAAGCAGTACATGAGTGTGTTTCCAAGGATAGCAATGACTAAGAAATCCAGGCATGGGATACTCTCAAGACGGCCTATCAAGGTATGGAGAAAGTGAAGACAACAATACAATTTCTAAGGAGAGATTTTGAGACTCTCTACATGAAAAAAGAATTTGATAACATGAACTCATTCTTCACACATGTGATTGGAATGGTCACACGAGATAAGGTCTCCTTGGAGAGACACTTGAAGAAAGAAGGATTGTGGAGAAATTTTTGAGGAGTTTACTCTCAAGGTTTGATATTATAGTCACCACCATAGAAGAGACAAAGGATCTCTCAAACTTTTTCAGTTGATAAACTGTACATCAACGATGACACATGACAAAGATTGAGTAGAAATGAAAACTAATCTTTGGAACATGCTTCAAGACTGAAATGTCCTTTGGAAAGGAAAAGGTCAAGGCAAAGGAAACGAAGTGGGCGAAGCCAAACGGAAGGGGAGGAAGAAACAACCCGACCAAATGCTCGAGGAAGGAAGCGTGATCGAAATAGAACCAAGACGGCGGCGACCGGCCATGGTGGACAAAATCAAGCACATGGAAAAAGGTATGATAAATCCCAAGTCCAATTTCATTACTATAAGAAATATGGCCATTATGCCAGATATTAGGAAGAAGCATAATGACATGGGTAATAGAACCCGATGCCAATTTTACTAGAAGAAAATATCATCCACGATAAATTGTTTTTAGCATGTAATATGGCTGAGGAAAAGAGTGAAGATTTATGGTTTCTAGATTTAGGATGTAACCATATGACGAGAAACATTCTATGTTTTCTATGTTAGATGAAAATGTAAGTCTCAAGTCACATTGGGAGCAGAGACGATGAATTTTACGTACGGGAAAAGGCATAGTAAATGTCTTGACAAAGAAGGGATAAAGAAAGAGCATATATCTAATGTATATTATGTACGGGTATGAAATGTAATTTGTTAAAAGCATTGGGCGGCTCATCCAAAAGGGCTACAATGTTTTCTTTGAAGATGATGTATGCACCATCATGGATAAACCACGAAAACAATGTATTGTGCTGAAATAAGGATGACAAGGAGCAGAATGTTCCCTCTCGGGATGAGGCGATTTGAAGAATGGAGAAGAAATGGAGGCAGGTGACACGAGAAGCAAAGAGAAACAAGGTGAGAATTGGTTATGGCACTTGAGATCTAGACATCTCAACTTTTGGAGATGTAATTTGTTACACGGGGAAAGGAGTAATTACAAGGATTACCATTGATTGAGAAATGAAACCGACCTTTGTGAAGGTTGTATCTTGGGTAAAAAACATAGAGAAAGTTTTCCATTAGGGAAAAGCATAAGGGAAAAGGCACCCTTAGAAATTGTCCACTCAGATTTATGTGGACCAATACAACACCATCACTTGCAAGTAGCCACTATATGTTAACTTTTATTGATGATTACACAAGAAAAACTTGGGTTTATTTTTTGAAAAATAAAAGTGAAGTGTTTGAAAAATTATGCAATTTTAAAGCACTTGTGGAGAACCAAAGTGGGCTGCATATCAAGGTCTTAAGGAATGATAGAGGAGGTGAGTACATCTCTAAAGAATTTATGTGTTTGCGAGAGAAAATGACATACACGAGAAGCAATTTCTGACAAGGTATACACCACAACAAAATGAATTGACGCACAAAGAAAAATTGAACCATCATGGATATGGTAAGGATTATCTTTGAAGGCAAAAATTTGCCAAATGAATATTGAAGTGAAGAAATTTGTACATTGTGCGACATATGTGCCAAGTAGATGCCCAAAAGTAGTGATGAATAAAGTTCGGAGAAGAAGCATGAAATTGGGATAAAACAAGGAGTCACCCACATGAAATTTTTGGTTGTGTGGCTTATGCACACATTCCGGATTAGCTAAGGAAGAGAAGTTGGATAGCAAGGGAGAAGTGTATTTTTATTGGATGTAGTGAGGAATCCAAAGCTTACAGGTTGTATAACCCATCAACCAAAAAATTTATTGTGAGCAGAGATGTTCAGTTCATTGAAGAAGAAGCTTGGGATGGAAGCATTAAGAAAACAGTCCATGTAAAGAACTGTTTGTCTCATGATGAAAATGAGGATGATATGGCTGAAATACATCCATCATTAGCACCACTACCTCCACCAACACAAGGATAGCAAGGGACACCATAAGTTGGAGTAAGAACACCCTTGAGAAGTAATGAGAGTGCTTCTCCAAGCACACCACAAGGAGTTTATTTGAGTGCTTCATCAAGCACATGTACACCAAATGAAAGTGGAACAAGATTCAGAAATTTGAATGACATTTATGAACAAGAAGCTGACAAATGAAGGTATTAACTACTATTATTTTCTTTATATTGTCATGTAGATGATCCTATTCATTTTGAAGAAGCTATAAAAGATAGAAAATGGATAGATGCTATGGATGAAGAAATTAATACGCGAAAAGAAATAAAACATGGGATTTGGTTGTACTCCCAAAAGGTAAGGAAGTCATTGGAGTGAAATGGGTCTACAAGACCAAGAGTAATGCTGGTAAGATTGAGAGACCACGAGAGGCGGACTTGTTGTCGAAAGGAGTATAAAAAGCTGACAACATGGAAGAGACTATGAGGAAAAATTTGCCTGCATTGCAAGAATGGAAAGCGATGAAATAGGTGTTTTCTATTGCAGCACAACACAAATGGAAGGTTCATCAAATGGATGTAAAATAAGCATTCCTAAATGGAGTACTAATGGAAGAGGTTTATGTTGAACAACCTTTAGGCTATGAGAAAAAGGGCCAAGAGCACAAAGTTTTTAGATTGAAGAAAGCTCTTTATGGGGTAGAAATAATGCCAGAGCATGGTACATTAGGATAGATTCCTATCTGCGGAAAATGGGTTTGAAAAATGTGAAGGAGAACCCACATTATACATCAAAAGAAAATATGGTAAGATGTTGATTGTTGTCTTATATGTTGATGATGTGATCTTAGGAGGGTAATGATGATTACCTCATTGAAAATTTAAAAAGGTCATGAAAAATGAATTTGAGATGGTGATATGGGCTTATTTGAAATACTTCTTAGTAATAGAAGTATAGAAAAATGAAAATAAGATTTTTATTTCTCTGACTAAGTATGTGAAGTTTTGGAAAGATTTAACATGCGGATTGCAAGCCAACAATAACACCCACTGATAATGGGATTGAGAACTCATGAAGAGGACGGAAGCGAAAGGATTTTGATCCTGGCCTTTCAAAAGCATAAGTTGACGACCTTATGTGTCATTTTGCCAGCTAGGCTAGATATTATGCATGATGTTAGTTTGAATTTCGATTCATGGAGGGGGCCAAAACACATTGGCGAGTAGCAAAAATAATTCCGAGGTATGTGAAAGGAACAAAGAGGTATAGATTTTGTATACTGTGAAGAAAAATTACGAGTTAATTGGATACAGCGACGATAGTTGGGGGTGGAAGTGTAGATGATGGAAAAAGTACATCCGGTTATATTTTTCATATGGGTTTAGGAGCTATTTCATGGGCTTCTAAAAAAAAGCTATTGTAGCATTGTATATGACAGAGGCGGAATATGTGGTAATTTACAACGGCGTGTCCAGCGATTAATGGATAGAGAAGAATGTTGAGAATTTTATGTCAAGGAGGTAGGTAAAAGGCACTTGTGATTTATTATGACAATAGCTCATGCAACATTGTCTAAAAATTATGTGTTTCACAAAGCATTAAAGCACATAGATGCTAACTTTCACTACATCGAGCTAGTGAACAATGGAGAAATTATTTTAAAACATTGCGAACTGGAGAAAATTTGCGGATATATTGACAAAGCCATTGAGGTCGAAAAGCTTTGAATATTTGAGAAAATGCATGGGTATGATAGATAACCCGGTTGAACTTAAGGGGAGTGTTGAAATATTGGAAGAACACAAACTTATGATTTGTGCATGCACGGTGAAGCACGATGGGGATCAGTTCATCTAAGCTCTCTGACATTTTGCTTTCCAATTTTGTTTTTACGATTTCAGGCTGGCCTTTCTCTTTTTGTGAACGAGTCATTCGGGCTTTTTAAAGCCCTCATAGTCTAAGCAATTCGATCGTTCAATTTTCTTCTAACATGAGGAACCAAAGTTTTTGTACACGGATTTTTTTTTTTTTTTAAAGTTAGCATCGGGGGCAAATGCGGTGGTCCCTAAAATTTCTATATCGCAAATCGCGGTAACCGAGAGGTTTCGTGTCTTGTTGATGTAGGCTTCTGTCGTGATGCGATGGTGCGATATTACTGTCTCATATATCGCAACGACGGCGTCAAGCATCCTCGCACATAAGTTCCTTTGCGATGCGTGTGGTCCCCCCGTTGCGGCATCAAAATCACAACATCGCCAATTACGATGACGGTCGCGGACGCCGTTCGCCGATGAGCCGATTGCAGTGTAATCCATCGCTCATCGCAAGTTCTTCGGATGTTATGTTCCATCGATCCATCGTCGATGCGTTGATGCGATGTGGACCTCACGTCCATCGTTCATCGCAAATGCAAAGTTAAAAGGGTCATACCATCGTTCCGTCATTCGTGATCCTGATTGCGATGTGGGCTCCACTATCAGCAAATGAAAATTTTGTTTTAAAGTTTTGATTTTTTTTCTTTAAATAGATTTTAAATTAGGTTTATATTTTTAAGGTACGGCCATTTGTTTTTTTAATTTTAATATGTGTTATGTTTTAAAATTCCATATATATAAAAAAGGCCCATAAAAATTTATTTTGTGAGAGTGGAAGAAGATAATAGAGAATAGGCTGACAGGCAGTAGGCGAGTTTTAGCTCTGATGAAATAGAGAGAAATTTTGAAGCACGCATTTATGACAATCAGCACAACTGTGTAATCCCTCTACGAAGATCATTTTTTTGTAAACGTTTTTTGTTGTAAAATGAATCGGTTTTACGCCAATCTCTGTCCGGCGAGAAGCAATTTTTTTAATTCTGTGTTTTGAAGGAGAGTATTATTCTCTCGATCCTTTGTTACGGAATTATTATAAATTCAAGGATTACTAGGTCATCACATATCTTTGCGCAGGTGAAACCTTCCCATCATCACGACTAATGCAAAAGCATTTCAGTCGGTGCCTTGTAGCAATTTGAAGGCACTGACAACTCTTTCAAATCTTGTAAATCTCAAATTTCTTGGTTTCTTTTCGTGTCAAAAGCTGGAAACCATGGATGTTGAAGGTTTGATACAACGGGGATTTCTTGTGTACGGCCCCATTGGAAAATTTCTGGAGAGGAATAAACATTGAGTCGGTGAGAAACAGTTGAATTGTCACAGAATTTCAACATACAATGATAATCATCCTGTCTTTTCTACTCCATTTTTTTGGTGAGTACTATATGTGAAAAAATCATTTATGTCTTTTTGTTTCCATCAAGAAACTTGGAAGTTTTACAGTTTTCAAATTCATCTTTCAAAAAGAAAAATCTGAATATAATGGATGGATCTTAAAGTTGAACTTCAAATAATTCAAATCACATAACCCTCATTTCAACAGTTTTATATTCTGTTAGATAGATGAGTGATGGTTAAAGCATATAATATGTTAAGACAACGCAAACAGAATTGGAATTTGAAAGCGATATGTTCTTCATCAAAAGACCAAATTGAGTTTGGTAAATGTGTGCAGGCATCGCCCTACCTCAAATATCAGCGCTATCTTTTATTACAACAACTTCTGATCGGAAGGTGGGTGTTGGAATTTCTGAATATTCGAAGAAGCTGGAGAATATATACTCCTATTTTGCTCTAGGAAATACGAAAAGAAAAAATTGCTTCTGATAGATAGAGATGGCACAAGATACTTCTATTCCATTAACTTAAAATAGTATTACAAAATGGTGTTTTTCTTCCTCTATCAGAGGGATTTACAAAATGAACTGGATTGCTGCAAAATGAAGTGCTCTCAAACAAAATGTCTCTCTGTCTCAATACGCACATACAGTGATTTTACAATTTCATTGTTTTGCCTTCGGGCACACAAAAACAATACACAGTGTTCTATTTTATTAAGCCTATGGGATTTTTCATTTATATGGCGCGGTGTTTTAAAAACATAAAACAAAAAGAAATATAAAAAGGTTTAAAAAAAAAAACTTTAATACTTGGCCGCATAACTTTGACCCAAAGTTTTAAACTATTGATGAACCCCAGATTTCAAACAAAAGTTGAACCATGTTGCATTCTCTTCACGTAACAAGTACGCTTCGTCGGCGAAACTGAAACCAACACGAACGCAATCGATTGGGCGGCAATGGGCCCCGCCGGAACTCCGTGGTTGCGAACCGGATTCCAAAAAAAAATTCGCGTACCAAAAGGTGAAAGTGACGTCAAGGAAAAAATGAACATGAATCAACGCGATTGGTCGACGTGTTGGCTGAGTTGGCAATGGGACCAGCTTCACATCGGTGCATCGGCTATCAGCGGACGAGTGATGCTACAGACGGCTTGGACATTGGCGAAGCGATATGCGATGTGCGATGCTGCAACATCAACGATATCGCATCGACAATCTGGAGCGGTGGACGGATGAATGGAAGACTTTGGTGATGAGTGATTGTGATGTGTGATGGTGGTAGGGACCACATCGCATTGCAATAAAGCATCACGGTGAATGTTAAGCCATGTAGTGGATCAGAAAACTTTGCGAGTGCGATGAAGCGATGAATGTGGGGACCACCATGATGTGGCTCCATTGAGCAATCGCGCGCGAGAACAAAAACTAATTTGGTAGGGCTTTACGCTGATAAAACATTATTTAGCCACATTTCTGTTGTTGCGTGGTTGAACCACAGGCTTCAATTTCTCTACAATGGTGGGCTGCTGTTATAAACATAAATTCATCCTTACGGCTTCATTTAAAACTTCTGTTGAATACACCATGGTGTGCACTCAGCCACCTCTGCTTACTGTTGTCCTACGTTCCACCTACACGGGGTTTTGCAGGTGACTTTAATATTTTCAACAGTGGATGCGGTTCTCTAGTTTTCCTCAAGGAATGAGATTTGAAATAATAATCAAATTAGGTGTTGAATTTCATTTGAGCATGAACTGAATTGACTTTATGGGATTGTGCAGATCGAGTTCAAGAAAGTGGTGTGACATACTCTGAGTAACAATGAAATCTTTCCATCATCGATGTCCCTGCAAAAATCACATAGCCAGATCTCCTGTGAAGCTAGAAAATCTCCACTCATTCGGCACAATATTGATGTGCTTTATCCCTTGTAAAGTGTGTTTTCATGTGATATTTGAAGCTGATAACAGTCCTCAAAAATATCTTGAATATCAAAGTGAAAAATGTAAGGAATCACAAATGGTAGACATATTCATGTGGACAGAAGATTCGAAATTGTTTGACTACGAAAATTTCTAAAACAATGTCACTGTATATTCATGCCCTTCACATTATTGTGTATGCAGCTAAAGGCAATGCGGGTAGGGGTGGATAGTGGTAAGCCAAAGAAAGAAGGGTTTAAGAAATTTTCAAACAATTCATGGTTGAGTTAAGATCAATGGATAGTCTTCAGGGTGTAAACAAGGCACATGGGTTGTCGTAGATATTTCTTTATTGAAGTTTCTAATCATTTTTTCAATAATTTAGAGGAGACAGCGGTCGAAATTTTGATGTTGATTCTATTTTATTTAAAGGTGTAAAAAGTATTATCATTTATTATTTCTTATAATTTAGATTGGACATGAAAATTCCAAAATTTTGATTTTGGTTAATTTTATTTAAAGGTGCCAGTATTATCATTCGTTGTTTGGCAAGTACGTTAATTTATAACAACTACTGTGTAAAAATGGTGGTGTGTTTAATCTATATGAATGTTTTTAAATTTGGAACACTTTTGTTATTTGTGAAAGTAAGTTAATTTATAACAACTATTTAATAAAAATTGTGGTGTGTTTCAGTTATGTAAGGTGTTTTTAAATTTGGATTATTGACACCTTTTCTATATATATTTAAAGAAGAGAAACATTTTTATTTTAATTTGTTTTTTTTCCAAAGAAAAAAATCGAACCATCTATTAATATAGAAATTTACATAGCATATGCATAGAAATTCCGTTTCTCGCTTTGTAGGCAGAGAAGACACAGTTTAAATTGTTTGTAAATACATCACAGGTATTCACCAAAACAGCTCGAGCAAAAACCTCTAGAGATAGATTCCTGTCATTTTCCAATCTCTCGACTTCCTTTTATAGGGAAAGCTTGGTGACTTGGTCAGAAGACCTGTTCCCAATGCGCATTTTTCTTTCAAATATTATATAGGGTAGTAAACACTTTCACGACATGTTCCGAACGAAGCTGTTTAAAAAATGGATGATGCCAGGCCTCCTTTGATAGGAAAAATGCCACAGTCTGGTCTTTAAGTTTTAGTGAATTGTTTTTGAAGTAAAAGATAACCAATATTTATGTACGAAACAAAAAGAAAGAAACACTAAACAACTCAATCACTGTGCAAAACTAGGTTGAAATGATGGCACAGCACTCCATTCACCACTTCTACACTATCCATGCCCAGACTTGGTATTCAATGTACCTTCTTTAGAAAGGTGGTTTGTAGGAGTTCCGCTCTATAAATATGGGAAAATAGATAGCTCGGGTAAAAAAAATTTTAGATGGTATATCATTAAGCAAAGGAATTAAAATGTAGTTTACTGCATTGTTTGCACGCCATTGATCCATTTTTACTATATTCAAAGAGGTCTCCAAAATACGAGGCTTCTCGCTCATTACGAAGGAAAGCCAACATAGAAGAAGGTGTGGAAGCTTTAAGCTCAACAAAATTGTTTGTTCCGGTGCCAAGTCCAATTGAAGCTCTTATAATTTTCGAAAGGAAAAGAAAATAACGGGCAAACCACATCTCTACTGTAGATATAAAGAGGCCCCATCAAAATATGCCCAAGGTTTAGTTCCCCTAACCACTTCCCTTTGAAAAATTTTATTTCTTGGAAGTCACAAGGGTTAGGGATGTTTTCAAAGATAGTTCCCCTATACACTGCAGAGTTTGCGGAATGGGAAAAGGTATCTTTGAAGATCAGCTGATTTCTTGCCAATTCACGTTCCCTGGGCAATCGGGAGGGGGTCATAGTTCTAAATTTATCATTAGGAGCTTCACCTTACCATCTTTGCCATGCTTTTGATGGCACTTAGCCTTCCATCTCGAGAATATTTGTCATCCTCGAGTGTTTCATTCAAAGGCCGATGGTAACATTTTTATTTTAATATTCAATATATTAAACAAATTTAATAATATTTTTATTTTAATATTTAATATATTAAAAACAAATTTTCTAATATATTAGTGGAATTTATTTTGGGTTTTCTTTCATTATATTGTTTCTGTCTTTGATGTTGATTTGGTTGCTTTAAATATTGTTTTTTTTTTCTTGGTCTTGGTTTGGTTGTTTTAGAGTGTATTTTCTATTAGAGTTTTTATAACCTTATTTTTATATATAAGATTGTTTATTTTTATTATAATATATAATTTATTTTTAATTTTTATGTATGTGAAGTCTATATGGATAATGTGTTGAAGTTAGCATTATTTTTATTATTTTTTTAACTATATATTTTCCATCAATTTATGGTTCTTAAAAGGTAGAACTATGTGTTAAAACTTCTTAATCAACTAGATTCCAACAATAATAATGTTCCACATGTCCCATAGGGATTTTTTTGTCTTTATATATAATGGTCAAGAGAATTCTTAGAAACTCTAACCATAACAAACTCCTAACTATCTAGTGAGCTTTCTTTAATGAGGGTCCCATTACATTTTATCCAACACTTACAATAATAGTGGGTCTTATTTAATAATATAGTGGATCTAGTCCTACTTTGTTGAATGGACCCTGGCATGTATTAGTATACTATTCCCTTTCATTACTTTCGTAGGTACCCATTAACCTCTTTTGTACATACACTATGATTTCTCAATTCACCAATATATATATTTTTCATAATAAAATTAATAAGATCAAGACAATTAAAAATAAGTTGAGACCATGCTTCATCAACTATTGTTTGTTAACTAGTTACAATGCTTAGTACGGAAACACAACAAAAGTAATTTGGATGAGTTGAAATCCAACAAATAGAAAATAATTCTACTCTATTTCAAATTTGGTTCATTGGTTAGTTGCTCGCAATTGAAATTTTACACAACATTCTCTGACTCTATCGATAAAAATCGTATGATTTTCTAGTCTTCTTTTAATGTGCAAACACAACAATATATTAACAACAATGTCACCTAGAAAAATAAAATAAAAATTGTTCATAAGAGAGGGGAATGACCTAGGAAAAACGAAAATGCCCAAAAATGCTAAAAATGCCCAAAACTCCACCAAATTGAATTAAACCAATTTGGAAATCTCCTATGAAAGTGTAAAGACTCTAAGATGACAACTATAAATCTTTAATCTCCTTAGTATAATGGTTAGAGGATAATATAAAGTTGTTGGCATTCATTAAACACTAATGCAATATAGAACTTTCATCATAACCATGTGTGTGTACATTTAGTGTGCACTTGGCTTTAGTTAGTTAACTCTAGTGCTTGCATGTGGTGCATGTGCACATTAGCAGAACATAAAGCACACTTAGCTCTGGTTATATTTAATTATCCATAGTTATTGTGTAGGTTTTAACCCTGTACAAAATTATCTACAAACAAATCTTAAAAATAGAAAATAAACAACAACAAGAGCATAAAACATAAAACAGATATACACAAATATTTTCCCCTGCATCCCAAATCGGGACGACCAGCTTGATTTTTCATTATATTCCTTTTAGTGTTACAACACATATATATACATGCCGAATCATACATAAACCCCAATCCATTAACCATGGATTAGAACATAACCATAGTTCCTTAAATAGGATCTAAAAATGGGGCCGAAAACCATCATGCGCGAAACCATGTGCAAACCCATTCGAAACCATGGGCGGGTCCACCCAGGAAAATAAGGCCCAACAAAATTTTCCCACGAACGGCACTCGGACCGACGAGTATGCGCACGGCGCAACGTCTGGGCTGTACCCCCGCCCCCACGTGTGACTAGTCGTGGAAAGAATATAACACAAACCCAACATATTTCATGTATAACTAAGCTTAACTTAGTTGCTTTACGTATTTATTATCAAATTCATTCTCAATTCCAAATTTTATTTTTCAATTCACGCAAGTTTGTGCCATTATTCTTCAGCTAGATATTTATTTGTGCTCTAATAATTTTACATGGTATTAGAGCTACAGGGGTTTGGAGAAGGTGCATGAAAAATATTTTGCAGTCACGGAAAATTTTAGGGGCTAATATTTGCAAGTGGGCTAATTTTCCATGCTTTTTCCAAAAAACATATTCGCTAATTTCCAGTTTTTTTTAGAAGTTATTAGCCCAAATTTTATAGTAAGAAAATATTTTACATAAAAAATCGCCAAAATTTTATATAGAATATTATAAAATTATTATAGATATAAGTATTTTTAGAAAAAATATCCCCAAACATTTTACAATTTGCATATTAGGGACTACTAGGATTCACAGTTTTGAAGAACAAAGAATTGGACATTGTTCGAAGATTTGATTTACGAGATCAAAATATTAGAAGAGCGTCGCAATTGTTGCTATAACTACAAGGTGAAAAATGGAGTTCTCATCTTCAACAATTCTTACTCTGTATAAGTACTTCAGTGGAATCGAGAGATTTTCTTCACCTCGGATGCAAGGCTTGTATCGGATAGTTATGAATACGGAAAGGCTGAACCCCGATTAAAGTCATTGAAAAATTCAAATACTTCAACCGATGGGTGAGGATTTTGGTCTTCTATTGTTCATATCTCCAATGCATTTCCATGTGGACATGCAACACTACGAATGAGGTCTAGACAACCTTGGAGAATTTATTTGGAAAGCAGGATGACATGCGGGCTCATATTCTAAAAAATGAGCTAAATTCCTTAGATCCAAAGAGCTTTTAGAACATTCAATATTTCTTTACGAAATTCAAATCACTGCTTCTACAATTACATGATTACATGATCGATAAATCCAAACAGGAAGGTCAATTGTTCCTTTCTATTTTGTCTAAGTGGTACGATTATGCATTTTTGTTTCTACATTTCACATAGGGTTAATACTTACCTTTATAGATAAATGTAAAATGCTATAAAACTTGATGCATTTATTGAGTCTATCATTCATGAAAGGCGGGATAAGCTCATAAAAATGGGTTCATTAAAGTCTCTAAATGCACATGCACTTTCCACACATGAGAAAATTCCAATTGAAACCAAATCGAGGAAATCCAAAGGCAAAGGAAAGGCAAGAGACCCTTATTCGAAAGGGAGGAAATCCGGAACCTCGAGATGATTCTTCCGAGCTCAAGGTAAGAAGGGAAGAAAGAACTCAAGTGTCCTTATTGTAGTAAGTTATCATCCTAAATCCTCTTGCATGTAGAAGACTATTGATTTGATGGCAAAGACTCTTCAACAAAATAATATTGGTCATCACATTCCAGAAAGTGCCAAGAAGAAGATAGAGGAAAAACCATCAGAAGCAAGGGGTAATGGTCATGCTTTGATTTTTTTTCATTCTACACTGCAATAATTCATCATCAATTCAAGATCTTCACATCATATGGCTTCCTAAAATGAATAATTTTATTCTCTACATGCATACTCGGGACCTCCTATTCTCATGTGGGACAATTATGCAGTTGAAGCAACTGGACAAGGAAGAGTGAAATTCGAATATGGTTGTTTTGAGAATGTCTGCATATTCCAAGGCTTTCCATGAATCTTATTTCAGTGTATTAGATGACACACACATGCACTGGAAGGAAAGTGGAATTTACCCCAGATTCTATGAGCATTTATGACATGCAAGCCAACTTGAAGATTGCATTTGGCAAGGTAAATGATCAATCTCATCTGTATACATTTTATGATTTTTTTTCCTCAATCAGATTCTATTTTGATACTTATGCATGCAAATGAAGAAAGTAATATTTGGCACGAGAGATTTAGGAACTTGAATTTTAGATATATGCAACAAGTTAGCAAGCAAGGGGTGGTTAAAGGATTGATGGCCATTGAATTTTCAAATGGTGTTTGTAATGAATGTTCTCTTGGAAAGCATCCACGAGACAAAAACGAGAAGGGGCATGCATAGAGAGCCTCTTCACCTTTGGAACTTGTACATAGTGATCTCATGGTTCCATTTCCATTACTTTCAATGAGAAAAGCAAGATATGCATTGTCATTTATAGATGATTACACGAGATTCACTTGGGTTTACTTCTTGAAACTCAAGTATGAAGTTTTTCAACATCTAAAGATTTTCAAAATGCATGTGGAAAATCAATCTCGAAAACGCATTAAGATACTCCACACAGATAATGGGAAGGAATATGTCAAAAAAGATATCGAGAATATTTTTAATGAAGCAGACATAAAGTTGCAATATACAGTTCCTTACACACCAGGACAAAATGGGGTGGCCTAAAGGAAGAATCGATCTTTGAACGAGATGGCCAATTGCATGTTGCATGCAAGATCTCTTTCATCAAAATTGTGGGCTGAAGCTATCAATTGTGCGTCATACATCCATAATATATCTCCTAATAAATATGTTATTGGAAAAACACCTTTTGAGGCTTGGACTGGCATGCAACCTGAAGTCAGTCATTTCCGCATTTTCGGATCTCAAGCATGGAGATGGCATTCCTACGGAGAGAGAAAGGCTTTGAGGCCTCATAGTAAATCATGCATGTTTGTTGGATATTCTGATGAAGTCAAAGGGTACATATTTCTTGATATCAACAGAAGAACTCTTTATTGAAAGAAGTGTAAAGTTTTGACGAATATATTTTGCATGCACGACCGGATGAACTTGTTACGAAGTTTCCCTCACCACTCATTATGATTATATGCGGATGATACTTCATATCAGAATTATGATCTAGATGATCCTTTTCTGGCTTCCTATTATACCACTAGTTTTTGAACATCGAGATCATACTTTATCATGTAGTTTTGGAATATTCTTGACCACCTTCAACACAAAAATGGCGTAGCATGAGTGATCTCCTAGATGGTCTTTTAACCACTATACCTCAATTTGAGGAAAGATCCAAAAGCACTCTTAGCTATGGGTATGCATTCCATGCCGTTATATGATGGATGTATATTATCCACACACTTATGCAAAAGCAGCTGGGCATCCTAAATGGGAAGCAACAATGGATGAGGAATATAACTCTCTCATTGAGAATCAAACTTGGGATTTGGTTCCACTACCTTCTAATTGTAAACTTGTGAGGTGAAAGTGGGTTTACCGGGCCAATAAAGCAGCATATGGCCAATTTAGTCGATATAAGGCATGGTTGGTAGAAAAATCTTCTTAGCAAGTACATGGTGTTGAATATTTTGAGACTTTTGCTCCAGTGGCAAAAAAGGATTCCATTCGAATAGCTCTCTCCATTACAAAAACAAGAGGATGGGAGGTGCACCATATGGATGTGAAGAATGCATTTCTTTATGATCTCGGAGAAATATAGGGCATCCACGGGGATACATGCAAAATTCATCTCTGGTATCTCTGCAGGCTAAATAAGTCTCTCTATTTTCAAGTAGACACCTAGAGTGTGGTATGCAAAGATGGATTCATATTTGTTATCTCAAAAATTTTGTATCTTTATGAAATCTTATTCCAAAGTTTATTTTTTGAAGATAATTGTCTCATTGTTGATCATAGTACTCTACGTAGATGATCTTTTAATAACAGGTAGTTCGGATTCTGCCATTGTTGAGATTAAAACTACATTGCATAAGCGGTTTTCTATGACAAGCATGGTCTTGCTAAATTTATTCCTTGGACTAGAGATCAATCATAGTCGTTCTGGTATTACCATTTCTCAACCAAAGTATGCTAGAGATCTTTTGGCACAATTTCACATGAGTGACTCCAAGCCAACATCCACACCTTTCTTATCATGGATAAAGCTTGAGAATGAAAAAGACACAACATTGGTTCAATTGCACATTGTATCGTCATCTTGTGGGAAGTCTTGTTTATCTCACTCACTCTTGTCCTGATCTTTCATATGTCATAGGAACGATTTCCAGATATATGCAAGAGCCACATGAGTTACGTTGGAAAGCTACAAAGCAAATTATGCGATAAGTCCAGGGGACAATCACATGGTATTCATTATGCATGATTTTTTCTTTGGATCTCATTGGAGTTCGCATATTCGATTGGGCTAGCGACAAAATTGATCGCAAGTCCACCTCCGATTGTGTACTCGATTTGGGATCAACCCAACTTGTTGATAAACAGAAAACGAAGCTATCATTTCTTTATCATCGGCGAGAGGTAACTACGGAGTTTTCGATACCCTTCAATGAGTAATTTGGCTATAAAATTTCCTATCGGGTTTAGTATTAGTGTCCATTGTCCGCTTGTCATCTGTTATGATAATCAAAACATTCTAAAGTTTTGCGGAGATCCGGTCACCGACGACGATGGACCAAACATCGAGATCCACATGCACTTCATTAGAGAACTAATTCATGATGGGATCATCGATCTTCGATCTTGTCAGTTTGAAGCCGGACTCTGAGTATCTTCCACAGAAGACTTTCACGGCAGTTTCAATTTCTACGAGATCGTCTCGGGAGTGGAGGACACGACTCACTAGTAGTTGTATTTTCTCTACTTTTTGCATTATATTTCGGCGGGGTTTCTTCCCATTGGGCCTTCCTCTTTCCTATTTTCATGCATTGTATATGGGTACCTAAAATGGCATTGTTGTTGAGACTCATTCATTTTGCATCACACTCACCTAAGTTATGTAGGGGGGATGTTGGTGTATATGCACATAGTTAGCCTTAATTAGCTTGATTCAAATCTATTTATTGCATGTGATGTGCATGGCTTTAGTTAGTTAACTCGAGTGGTTACATGTAATGTGTGCTTGGGTTTAGTTAGTTAACTCTAGTGATTGCATGTGGTGCATGTGCACATTAATAGAACACAAAGCACATAGCTTGGGTTAACTTTAATTATCTATGATTATTGCATGTATAGCTAAGCTTAACTTATTTGCTTTATGTATTGATTCTCAAACTAATATTGAGTAATAAAATTCATTCTCAATTCCTATTTTCTTTTTCAATTATCCATGGTTACCACATCGGTATTTATGCTTTAATAATTTTACATGAAGTTTTTAAAAATCTATTTTTAATTATCACAAGTTTATGCATTAAATGTTATGCTCTAAAAATTTTGCAGGTCTTATAATCTATTTGATGGATGTGTGTAGATGCTTATTACATGATAGATGTTAATATAAGCTATGTAGTTGCAATTTGAAAGCAATATGTCAATGCTTCTTGCTTGGTAAAATGATTGCCTGGCTTAAGTGTTCCATCTTGTTGCGAATCTCTTTAAGCATGTTTGTTATGATTACGAGAAGTTCTTTAAGGTTGGGGATGAATATTCTCGTAATTATCTTTCAATAAATGATTGAAGCTCCTTAATGTTTATAGATAGTGATTTCAATATATCTTGAATTCTCTTTGGGATCAATACTAATACCTTCTTTAGAGATGATATGACCTAAAGTTTTCCTTCTTTAAGGCCAAAAGTGTTTCTTAGGATTTAGTGAAATTCCAAAGCTTCTACAATTTTCAAAACTATATTTCTCGAGATGTAAAAAAATGTTCTTCATCGAGTTTTTGAATAAACGGTGATGTCATCTAGATAGATCACAATAAATGTTTGCCATTTTTATTGATAAATCAATATCCATTGCTCTTTGAAATGTAGCTCCAAAATTCATTAACCCGGATGGAATCTTCACATACATAAAGGTACCCCATGGAGTAGTAAAAGTTGTTTTATCCACGATCATCGGGGTGAACTAAAGAGCACAGTTGTACTTTGAGAAATCATCTAATAAAGAAATCTGCTATATCCAACTGCATACTGTAAGATGTCATCCATCTTTGGGAAAGGTGAATTTGTCTTTTAGGAGACCTTATTGAGGTTTATAAAATCTATGCATAATCTGATTTCACATGTTTTCTTCCTTGTTGGTACTATATTGGAAACCATTTAGAGTACCTAAGAGGAAATATGCTGAAATCATCCTCTTCTTAATTTCTTTCTCAATTAGAGGCATCGATGCGGAATTTTATTCTTTGAAGTTTTTTCTTAAAAAGGTTTTTTGATCCTCTTTAATTGAATTTTATGTTATATAATGCGGTATCATAAGATTTGAGGTCTTCATAGCTCCGAGGCAAAGACATCGGTAAGATTCTTTGAACGAGCAATGAATTTATGCTTTCGGCGATCGGTGGTGACTTGGATAGTTTTATCAATTTAGGGTCTTTTTCACTACCTATGTTGTATTCTTCTACATACACCTTTTTTGTGGGCTCAATATTCTAAGATTCTTAGCTACATTATTGAAATCAAATAATTACTCTAATAGAACCAAACCTCTAGGTAAAACATTATCCTTTAAGCGAAGTATTTTAAAATCTTCTTTCTACGGATCTATTTCAAGAAATTTACTTTATTTACAACTTTATCTACATGCATATTTACATCTATGTTGTCTAACTAATTTTCTACATTATAATGTACAACTATTTTATCTTCTAATTCACCTCCCAAATCATACTATATTCTTCAAACTCATCCTTAGATTGCGAAGAAGTTTTAAATTTATTTGTCATTGCCAAACACTTGCCAATACCTCATATTGTATGCATTAAAATTGGTTGATGTTTCACTTCCATTGTATATTGTTGATTAGGAGTGACGCATTTCTGGTCTTTATTTGAAAAAATCCAAACTATTTTCAAGGATATTTTATTTCTAGGAATTACGAGAAAGTTCATATTCTAAAATCTCTCTAGAAAATCCAACACAACATTTATGTATGCTCTTAATCTAGGGTTTTGTAGAGTACTCTCCCTTAATTTGTTTAAAGTTAGCTCGATCCCATTAATGGAAATTTTTTTAGCACCCAATTTTTCAAGAACAGCAATCTAGAATAAGTGCTTCATATGACTATATTATTGGTACATTGAAAATTGAGCTTGTATGAATGTCCTTCGGCATGATTATTTCTTGTGTTTGAAACCCGCACTCCTACTCTGAACCCTCTTTGCTAAAGACCTCAAGAGATCCATGTTTAAACGAGTTCAAGGTAGGTGTTTTGTTCCATTATTTGTGTTTGGTTTCATCTTTGTTTCACAAATATAAATTTATGCATTTCTAACACGAGTGTTGATATTTCCACCATTATAAATAATGAAAGAGTCTAAATATGAATGGACAAAATAAAGAGGATAGTTTTGTGGTTTATCATTATACCATGAATTTAGAAAATTTTCCCCAAACACTAGTATGGGAGAAAAAGTCATATCCATTTGTAGGGTCCTTGTAAATTTTCTCCCCATGAGCGTGACAACAACATGCATACTTGGGGGTATGTCTGCAACCACTATATCCGTGCAAACTTTTTGGTTGGGATTAGAGTACAAGGAAATGCTTTTACAGATATTTGATGAGACCTAAGCATCTTGCTTTAATGGAATCAGAATATAAATCTTTATATGATGCAATGCAATGTCAAGTCCTAGTTTTTCCATGACATCTTTAGGGATTAAATTGTGTAGGCTTACACAGATCTAACATGGCATTATGGATAAAAGCCTGATCATGAAAATTTAGGCCAACATAGAAGATGGAGAACGCCTCCTTCTAAGGTTTCCATCGACCTGCTCTTGAATAAGAGTTTAGGTTGAGGTCATCTACATTTAAATTAATAATTGTCTGTGGTTTCTCTATATTTAGAGCTTTCATTACTTGAGATGTTTATATTTTTCATTAAATCTGTGAGAGGAATGTGAATTTTGAGTTTTCTAACTCATTTCTTGATGTTTAATGATGTTTGAATCTTACTCATGTTTAGGAAATCAGATTTGTCGACAACTTCTTTTGAGATAGGTTCTTTTTCGAATAGTGGTTGGGATATCAATTTGAGTAGTTTAGAAGCACTATCAATATTTTTTTTGGCATGAGTTTCTATTGTCTTTTTGCTTGAATTTCCAACAATTTTCTTGGCAAGATTATCTGTGGTTTTCCCCAACAACAATATCGAGGTTTTCTTGGCGGGGAATATCCTTAATTATTTTTGATGGGGGTATACGGGGTTTCTTACTCCCTAGGTTATATTTCCTATGGAATTCCATAATAGCATTCTCAAATCCACAATTTGTAATCATCTTATTCCTATGAATCAAGCTCGGTTTGAGAAAGTTGAAAAAACTATTGTTCTTATTGAGTAGAAAAATTGTTTCATCTATTGGAAATATGATGCAATATGTTGTCCTTGATGGAAACCTACTTGATGAAGTTTTTAGCAGTGAAACCTACTTTATGCGTTGCCTTTTGATAAGAAATCTATTTGTTAAAGATGTAAAAATAGTATCTATAGGTCGGTTCGAAGTAATGAGAGAAAGGCAATCTAGTTTGGATCGGAGAAATGATAAATATAATATGTCACAATGTATACACGGAGTTTTGATGGAAAACCCATGTACATATGCCACTTGGTATATAGGCAACCCGTGTATACATCCCGAAATTAGGCCATATTGAGTTATTATGAAGAGAAGTTGCGTATGTACACGGGTACGAAGATTCCGTCGCTTATGCCTTTTGTGCTCTAAAATTATGATACTAGGGGCATTACCATGGTATATTTAGCCCATAGTATTGAGCGTTAATAATCATCTGCTCGATTTTGTCCAAGAATACCATCGGCACTTGTGTAGTTTTGCTCATGGTATTAGTAGGAAGCTAAAAAGTTTATATAAGGAGAGGAAGATCATAATGCAAACATGTGCATGTGTTTAGGTATTGAATGAATACTTCGCTCCGAAGTATATCTTCATGAATAGACTCTTCGGTTATTGATAGATTTGAAATAATAATGCACCTATGAATACAATGATCGATCGGGATATCTAGACCTAAAATGACTATGTATTTTCTAGATTTGTTTATAAAATGTTTAGATACGTGATATGGCGAAAGTTTGTTGAAGTGAAGGGTAAAGATGCGAAATTTGATTATTTATTACGAAGAATTACCTGATGCGAAATAGTTGCGGAGATCTATACGCAAGTTTGTCTGTAAAAGTGCGTGGGTATAGCAGGTTCAATTAGAAAAAGTGCATATGGGATGCGGGTTTTGCTGAAGTATGCGAGAAGGAAATTTTGATACGTATTTATTATGATTCATAAATACGTATTCGTGCCTTCATACATATGCAGGTTTGTTACACACAACATTTTGTCACTATCCTATGATCTACAACTCGCACATTGGAGGGTCATTTATATGACTAATAATAAATGTCATTCCTTGCAAAGACTATCATTGCATCCCTTTTTGATGAGCAATATTCCTCATGTTAATGATTCCACGAGTAGATACAGCAAAAACCATTGTTTTTGCTTTGGCGCGGCTAACGGTTACACTCTCATGCGCATTTGGAAAATTAACACACTAAACGCCTTGATTGGCGCTACATTTCACCATTAAGCACCTACTCCAAGCTGTTTATGGATTTTTTTAAAAATAGAGGTGGAGGTTCCATTCCAACCACCTCGAGGATGAGTCATTAAAAATTGGTTTGAGCCAAACAACCATGACTCCTCCTTTGGTTAGTAGTTTCCACACTCATGGAACTCTCTGAGGATAGGACTCCCTCCACCTTTTAGCAGGGATCCCAACCTCCTCCTTCACCTATATAAAAAGAACTATCTCTCTTCTCATCGCTAGTGACTTGGAGGGTGATACTATAGGCCCGGATAAATTTGTGCATAGATGCCGATTGCATTTTGAAAGAGATAGAGAAAGGAGAATACGTCGAAGATAATTTGAGTCCATTCCCTCATCTGATACCGGAATCCCTTGTGGTCCCTTACGAATGCACTTGTTGAACCATTGTTGGAGAGGCTGCGACATCAAAACATCGGTTGTACCTCTTCCTTCTACTTATATATACATGACTGACGTTTGGGTTCTCGTTTTGTGTTATATTTGTTGATTCAATGCAACATGATTATCCCTCTTTATGTTGGTTAGTGATTGAAAATGAAATTATTATATTGTATGCTTCTCTTGTGTCTTTGTGTTATGTGCGGAGTATCAGGCGTATTTTAACGAGTGGATTGTGACTTGCCAAGTCGGGGAGCGAAGGTCGCCACCATTACAACTACAAAAACGGTGGACTCTAGGTAGGTAGATCTATTGTGTCTATTTCATTCTATAGTTAAGAACCTACATTCTAGCATGTCCTTTGTTTCTAGACCCACCCTAGGCTAGATGGATTGTCTGTCCGCGGAGAGGGATTTACTTGTTTAACAAGTTGGTGACTCAACTGAGGGATGTCGGTCGAGTTTGTGATTTCATCTGTTTGAGTCGGTTTCGATTATTGATTTCATTCTCTTTGTCTTTTTATGGTTTGTTTGCTTAACTTCCATCCTCTGTTAAGCTCCAAAGTGTCAATATTGGCCTCTTGCTCATTAAGTTTGGTTTTCCTCTTTTCCCATAGGTATTTAGTTTGGCCTGGATTTTTGTTTGAGCAGTAGCGCTGATTGTACCAGGTTGCTCTTCTTGCCTCTAGCACCAACCCACAGCAGCACGGATTATCGTTACGATCGTGCCAACCCCTATAGGTTTTGGTTTTACCTCCTTGATGATTCTTTTGGTCAATTGTGCTTGTGGGTTATTTGTTGGGTGTGATTTAGCCTTTGGAATAGTGTTGACTACGTAGACTTCTTTCTTTGATCTTTTGGCCATTTTCTGTCCATGTCATTTAGGGCCTTAGGGTTTCTAAGTGTTCTTGTACACGAGCCTTTTATTTGAAATGCAAGTCTCTTGGATTGTTGTCAACCTCGTTTCATTTGTGTCATTCTTATTTAAGTTTATCTTGAACCTTTTGAGTGTTTGTTTTGGTTGAATGGTCCTTTCGTTTCATCGGTTGATCCTTCTCCTTAGTGCTCTAGGCATCGATTACATTGCTTGTATTAGGTGAATTTGAAATTCTCTCTATTTGATTGAAGAAGTTTGATGCATTAGCTTGAATATTTTGTGTTTGTTCCACTTCGATTGAGTTATTCAATCTTTTAAATCATACATTCGCAAAACTCAAACTAGTGTTTATTTTTTTCCATTTGAATTAATTTTCTTGTGTGCTTTTTTCATTGAAAATAAAAAACAAAATAAAAATATGTTTTCATTCTTTTGTTGCATCAAAATTGAAACATTCCTTTGCATAACTAGCTTTTGTCATACGGAAGGAATTTTGTTTTCGACTCATTGCATTAGAGGCATTAGAAGTTTTCTTCGTATACTTTCTTTGTTTGTTGACTGTTTGAAAGATTTCTATCCTTCTTATAACTAGCATTCATCATTGAAATGATGTTCATTTGCATATAGTTTGCATTTAGGAAGTGAGCTCAAATTTTATAGGACCTTGAAATTGAAACATAATTCAGGGTCAACTTTAAAATTTACTCAATGAACTCTAAGGAAACATTGAAACCCTCGCCTTAACATTTCTAGTGTTCTAGGCTGAGAACGTGTTCCAACGTCTTAAAACTAACGACTATCACTCACTGTTGACGGATAGCGCTAGTACGGACTCTTGTGCTCCCAAATGCGAGTCGAGTACATAAAAGGGGAACCCCGCTAGGTTGCAATCCTTTATCCATAAGGCAAGGTCTACGCAGCATAAACGTGATACCTGGTTTCCTGACAATCGGAAACTACCTACACGTACATTAAGTCCTTGGTCATTTTCTCTTTCATTTTTGATCACGGGTGTATATGGAGAAGTTCACGGAAACTTGGTACACCCTCTTGCCTAGAATTCCTGAGTAGTCATTTAGATCTTTTCGTGACTCTTTAAAACGAAGAATCTCGAGCACTTGTCCTTTCACACAGATTTCAAATTGAAAGTGACTAAGTCATCTTTTTCCTATTCCTAAAACTCTTAAAACATGAAACGATTAATTTTTGGTTTTCGATGTTATAAAATTAATCTCACCTACGATCACATGCCTATTAAAAGTTTATTACTTGCTTTGATTAATTTCCTTGGTTCTTGTTTGGCACCTTCGAATTGGTTATCTCTTTTCCTTCCTATTCGATATACGATCGAAGTGGCCCGGGAACATCCCGGTTTCATCGTCTTTGCTGCCTCCTAGTGGCGGTTCTTTTTAAGACGTTTCTTTTGAAACCCCTGAGTCCACTAGGGCCATCAGTTCATGACCTATTCTTACGTCTATCTAACCCCTTGCTACTGAATCTCGGCTTGATGAGCTGATTCAGGTTCAATTGTACCTCCTTCAAGTGCTTGGTACCGGTTTTGGGAAGAGGATATTTTCCTC
Source organism: Pinus albicaulis (assembly GCA_034641835.2). Classification (NCBI taxonomy): domain Eukaryota; kingdom Viridiplantae; phylum Streptophyta; class Pinopsida; order Pinales; family Pinaceae; genus Pinus; species Pinus albicaulis. The sequence continues at coordinate 196,159 of JAXQQM020086730.1, forward strand.
CTCTTTATCAAGGTCCTTTTATTGTTTTGTTGTGATACCTCCTAATCTCCATAGTCTTTTCGAATATCTTTCAACATGCTCGAATGTGGATTCCTACGATTTGTATTGGTAGTGGAAGGAATGACTATTTCCATAGGAGAATATCAACTCTTTCATTCTCTTGGCCTCTATCGAATCTTGCTCCCAGTCGGTATCACTTTCGCTTGGAGTAGATCCTTGAGTCGGATTGTGTCTGGTGTTGTCTCCATTGTCTCGATCGATGCAGTAACTCCTCCTTCAGAGTTCGGTCCTACATTCGTTAGGGTTATCATCATTGACTCTGGTTCATTCATTATTACATATGTTCAGAGTCCAATCGATAGTTTGTGTGGCTTCTAGTTCTATTTCCATTCCTCTTGTGATTCTGGCGGTCTTACTTTTGAAAAATATTTTTTGGTTGTTCGGCGAGTTCTGGTGTTATCGGCCGATCTCAAACTCCTAGAGATCCTTGTTTCCATAATTATTATGTTGTTGCGTAATCCATGTGTGTGTCCACCATTGTAGTGTAAATAATGAAAATCCGGTCTATTTTCCTCTATTGATCCTTGTGGGGTTTTATGATCCTCCTTGAATTTTACTCATTTGGGACCTAATTTTTCTGTGCAATCACTACGGCACCGAGGAAAACCCTCCATGAGACAACCTTTAGCTTGTAGGGGCCTTCTTTTTGATCCTCGAGAGCAACCACTCTTGTTTCGAGATGCTACAGAGGGTTGGTTGGGGATTCCAACCTCCACGAAGCGGGCGTCTTTAGCAGAGACTCACGATCGGCCACATTGAAAAAAAAAAAAAAACGAAATAGGCGAGAATGAGAGGTTTAGTTGGTCCTACGTTTGAAGTAGATCCCGTGGAGTTCGCTCCTATGACAACGTCCTTCTCATCTGACACCGAAATACAAGAAGAAACCACATTTCGGACAAGTTGTACGGAAATTATATTTCTACTCTATATGTTAGTGAAAGTTATATAAAACATTAAATAAATCATAATGAATGCATGTATATGAATATTCTTCATACATTAAAGCATACTAACACGTTTATTTCGGAACGACATGGTCTCTTGTATTATAAATAGTACGTGTAAGTAATCGAAGGAAGATCTTTTGATCCTTCCAAGGCCATACATGGAACCGTCGTCGGATGGTCAGCCCTTGCCTACCGCTAAGACTCCTTCCAAGCCCCGGTGCCTGAGAGATAACATAACGGGGGATGTGTATCTCGAAACAAGGGTTTCCTATCTTCCAAAGGCGGGAAAGTGCGGAGGAGGCACGGGAATCGAGACTTGGATAGGGAACTGACAGTATAATATCAATACTTTCTCTCTCTCTTAAGCCCTTAAAGATGCACATAGTCCCTCCGAAGTAGTTTCGACGGTTGGAAACGGTTGGCACGAAGTGCAGGGTGGTTGAACCACTGGTAGCCATCGACGACGCGAGTAGAGATTTTATATATTTTTTAATCATTAAAATGGCATACGCGAAAAGTCTAGATGTACTCGCGTATGCACGCGGAAAAACATGGGCATAGTCGCGTATGAAGGATTTTCCTTGTTTTTAAGTGAATTTGTCCAAGTACGTAGGAATGGGTGCCCAAAAGCCATGTAGCAATCATGAATCATGTCGAGTGAGAAATGATGCTATAACACACTCTGATCCTGAGAGCCAACCTTCACGAAGACGTGTGACCCAACATGGACAACCTCTAGGTCTTTCGGGTCAACCTTTGAATCAAATAGGACCATATTTTGGTTAAGGGAGAAAAATTATCCATCAGAGACAACCTATTGCACCTCGAAACACAAGCACGTTCAGTATGGCAAAAATATTGTGCAGCAAGACAACCTATGGTCCTTCTTCGGGTCAACACGGTTATCGGGGGAAACATGGTTTGTTGCAACCATCGGCTTGACCTTTCCCCTGAGGACAACACAGTGGTCACAACACGGTTTCAGCAGTTAGTTCAACCAACAGCGGCCGTTCAACACCTTTGCAATGAATTCCTTCGGTTGTAGGTTCTACCTATTTACCTGCTCGGCGGCCTGCTCCTTTGCTCGCAAGGTCAACCTACCCGACCGCGAGTAGCGCCACAACCCTCAGTTTCATATCAGCCGGTATATGCTTCGCCCCAGTTCCTTACCCTCAAAATCCTTTGTGTATCATCAACCTCAAAGCCATGTTTACATTCCACGGCAAAAATCCTTATGCTACTCGACAAGGACCTCGGTGGTCTACTTCAACTCAATGTCACGGTCCTGCTTCCGATATCAAACGAGTCTCTTCCTAATCCCTATGATACGAATCTTTTCGGGACGGAAATGTATGGGATAGAATCCCACTTGGGCCCAGGTGGAATGTACACACGGGTCATATAAAGAAGACCTAGATGACTTTTAATACTCGATTACCATTTCTTGCTACGTTGGAATTACGATGTGTCAAAGTTGACAAATGATCCTATTCTTCATGTCAAGTATTGGCCTCACGTTTAAAACTGACATTCACAGTGATTGTCTGAAAGTTTGTGGGCAAACCTGGCGAAGACCCCAAACGCATGTTATGACTTACCACTTGTGGTGTTCGTAACTCTTGGGTTGGCTTGATTCACAATGGGATTTAAAGTCTTTTCCAACGAACTATTCTTCGGTGTCGTTTGCAAAGTGGTACATTGAAATTTTGTCTCGTGAAGTTTTTAAGATTTCAATTCCTTAGCTGTAAGCATTTCATACATTTCCGGTTATCGGTCTTCTATGAGATCGGGACGCACCTCCTCTTCATTGAAATAGGACCCAAGCTACTCATATCTTGGATCATATTAAAGAATGGCGATGTTGTCGCATGATCAGAATTTGAGATTCTTGATCGGCTACAATTCGTTTGTTCACCACTTCATTGTTCGATCAGATCACTAAAGACATAGCTATGGGGGCATGTGTGGCAGGAACAAGCCATTGCTTACCAGTGCCTCGATCTTGTGTACTCTCGATACGGCGCTTTATACGATATCTTCCAACGCTGACTCTCCTCGACCTCGGAACTTCTAAACCGCCGGGGGACTCCATCCGTTGATGGTATTATTGGTTCCATATCTCGGACTTCTTGAAATTCTTCATCTAATTCGAAGCGAAGTCTACTTCTTCCAATAATGTTTGTATGACCAAATACGAATTACGGCAAGCCACAGTGAATATCGTTCGAGCCAATCTGGGTAGTAGCTACAAGGTAAGAAGAAGGGTAAAGGTAGGCAAAAAGCCAATACCCCAAAAATAGGATTCTTCGAAACCTCGTTCTGTGATAGTTCTCGACGCAAGCAGAAGTATCCTTGTTTAATTTGTGACGAAGAGCACTTCACAAGAGCGTATCGATGGTCACGGCCGAGCCGATTACCGAAAGGAACTCAAAGACTCCAACCATTCTTAAAGAACCTTCTACTAAATAGCTTAGATGGTAGAGAAACCTTAGTCCTCTACCCATTTGGTTCTCGAGGTTTTTATGATGAATGGTTACTTTTGTTTCTATTACTACTCGATCGAAAGATTTAAAAAATTTTGGTTCTGATAGAACGGGGAAGGAGATCAGCGATGGTCCTCATCTCCACATTTCTGGCCCTCTCAAGGTGACGACACTCATCTTGAATACGTTTTCGACCACCTTCCAAGGGTGTATAAAGTAGTATTCTTATAATCTAACGCCGATCTTGCGCTTAGCATTACGGTATTATTGAGATTTGGCTGCGGCGCCATCTGATTACGGGTTAGAAGTACTTGAGTTTTCCATCACAAAGAAAAGCATTTTTATCCATGATAGGTGGGGTTGATCCTTCAAATGCTAGCTTGCTTGCTTTCCAATTTAAAAAATTTCTTCCCATAAATCCCACCAAATTGCACTCATCATTCGAAGTTGGTATAAATGGTTTGAAAATTCACCAGGCGGTCGTGGACGAGGGTGCATCTACTGTGTTATGTCATATACTTGTTGGAAAGCCATTGGTTTCAAATCTTACCTCATCACCCAATTCCTTGAAGCATTCGATGGGAGAAGTCTAAACCTCTTGGTGTTCTTGTTAGTTTACCGATCACATTAGAAGGGAAGACAATTAATGTCAAGGTTGAATTCTTTGATGCTAAACTCAATTATAATATTCTCCTCGGTCGAAGTTGGACTTACGCGATGCTATGTGTTTTGATCTCTCTTTCATGTTTTGAAATTCCCACACGAAGGAAAGATTATTACGCATCGTCGATTGTATTTTTTAACTATTTCTTCGAGAACAACGTTCCATATGTGGATAAGATCCCTACTCCTACGAGCATAGGGCAGGGACTTTCAAGGATCCTGCCTCTTAGGTATTTTCCCTCTTCCACCACACCAAGATACTATTCGAGTTAATATGATTTCTCACACCAATGACCCATGGTTATCCTTCTCCTAAGCAGTTAATTCTTTCGAAGATTCGATCTTTGTTGAGTTCGATTGAAATTGATTATTGTGAACTCATCATCACGTTGAAACCATCATGTTGCTTTCAGCCGGGCACATATTGACATTTATTCTCAATCCCCTTGGCTTGGTGCTTTTGATTCACGAGATCCTTTGAAATAAGTGTTTCCTTCTTGATGAGCCCATCATGGAAACCATGTCTCTCGAATCTCCTATGGGACAACGATCATCATCGTTTTCACTCATTCTTGCCAAGTCTCGGGGCCATGTCTACTTTGTCTTTAGCGTTTTGATTCTCGGGTTCCTTGCCTCACTTCAAACACATTCATATCCGTGAAGTTTTTCGGAAGGAAACTTGAGTAACATTACACGGACGATGCCTATTTAAATTTCCGTTAAACCTAGAATTGTCGAGAACATCCATATTGGGGTCACTTGTTCTTGGAGTGAGTACAAGTCTATACTAGCCTTTTCATGAATTTTGTGATGTCTTTGTGTGGTCCTACGAAAATGCCGGCATTGATCCTAGCATCGTGGTACATGAAATTCCTACTTACCCGGTTTAAAACTTTGTTTGCCGAGCGTCTTCGTCGGTGCATCGACGGAAAATTTGTTGCCATTAAAAATTTGAAGTGGAACAAATTCTCCAAGATGGTTTCATTTATCAGGATTCCATTGACATAGTGGGTCTCTAATATTGTTCCTATAGATGAAATAGGGCCTTTATTCTTGTACGTAACTATCGTGATATCGATCGATCTTGTCCCAAGGATAATTATCCTACTCCCTTCGTGATAAGATCATTGACGATTGTGTCGGGAGCAAGATTTTCCTTATGGACAATTTTTTGGTTACAATCGGATAAAAATTCTCCGTCTGATCCCAGCACAATAATGCCTTCATGTTTGTCCTTGGGATACCTTTGCATATAGAAGCTTCCTTTTGGTTTAAAGAATCTTTGAGCCACATTTATGACGCGATATCCTATGCCTTTCATGATATTCATCACATTGTGCAACCTTATCTAGATGACCTTCCGGCTTATTGGGCTAAGCGTAGAGATCACCACGACCATCTTCGTTGGAGATTTTTCTTCGTTGTAGACACTATAACATTCGGCTTAATCCACACAAGTGTGTCTTCTGCATTGATTCGGTAGACTCTTAGGGTTTATCGTGTCCAGAAGCCGGAAGGTCGCCTCGATCCTCTCAAAGTTGAGGCTATCATTAATCTCCCCTCTCCTTCACTCATTGCACCGATTGCGAGTTTGCAAAGAGAAGCTAATTTTTTATGTCGTTTTATACCTAACTATCTTGATAGCTAAACGATTGACACGATTGTTAGACGGGCGTCCTTGCTAACATTGGGATGATAAACTCGAAATATTTTGATACGTTGAAGAAATTGTTTGTTAATGCTCCTCTCCTTAGCCCTCAAAATTATTATATTGATTTTTCCCTTTATTTAAGTTTGTCTCTTTTAGCATGATTTCCATCGTTTGGTACAAGGCTTCGATGATGATGGTCATGAGCATATTGTTATTACTTGTCTCATAACCTTCTCGACCGAAACTCATTATGCTCATGTCGAAGTTAGTGTTCGTTTTGTTTTCAAGAAGTCCCACGACATTTTCGTCATTATATTCTCTTATATGATGTGATGATTTCTGATTGCAACCCCATGACCTACATCTTGTCTCGACAATTAACTGAAGCTACTCTAAATGGATTTTATCCTCGAAGTTTGATTTTGAATTTCTTTCTTCTTAAGAATCTAAGAAATCATTAGTTTTTTTCGATTGCTGTTCTCTCCCTTATGACTCCACTCCTTTTCGTTAAAGGAATCTATTCTAGACAATTGACTTTTCTTGATTAGCACCCTCAATCATTGGTATGGTGATATCATCATATATCTCCCGAGACTTCATCTTTTAGATACGAGTTGATGAAGGATGCCGAAGACGATGCATACGCCTCGGTCTGTATATCAGGATAGTTGGAGATACACTCTATTGTATTGGAGTCGATTCTATACTTCATCGATGTTTAACTCTTGAGAAGCTGAGAAAAGTCCTCAATGATTGTCACGGTGGCACCTATGGTGGTCACATGTGCAGTTATCTTTACTACTGATGTTCTTTGTCTTCCCGGATTGTTACGGCCTCCTATTTTCAAAGACTACATTGTCGCGGTTCGTAAATACCATGATTGTCGGATTTGATACCAGATGTGTGCACACCTATTCCTCTTCATCTTGTCATTATCGTTGGTCCCTTTTGTGAAATGGGGCATCGATTTTATGACTTGTAACCCTCACTCGGCCGGGGGCATGCTTATATTATCAATGTTTGTGGACTACTTCATAAATAAATAAATGCCTACACTTGCAGCCGACGGTAAGACAACTGCTCGATTCATATTCAATCACATTATTCGATTTCGTGTCCACTTAGGCCATAAATTCTTAGATCATGTTTCCCATTTTTGGCATTATATTGTGTGGAGTTGACTTCTAAGTTGGGTACGCATCACGGCTTCGACTCAATCTTTGTACTACCCTCAAGCAATAGCAAGGTTGAAATTTGTGAACAAGTTCTTGTCAACATGCTTCCAACGAATGATTGGGATCCATAAATCAAATTGTCATCTCATGTTATTTTTGTCTCTTTGGGCATAACAAACCTCGGTTAAAGAGCAGCAGGTTCACTCATTTCCGGTTGGTATATAGCCTGGAAGCTACTCGCTTGATTGAATGTGAAATAACTTTCTCTCAAGTTAGTTGTTGAATTACTACGAATACTTCTCCGGAAGGAAGAACGTCTCCTTTGTTAGAAAGGTTGGATGAAACCACCGCTTTCTTTGGTTATCGAAGCATAAAAGCGAGGTCAAAGCTCATTTTGACCCGGTTAGTTTCCCCTCGTTCCTTCATCGAAGGAGATCTTGTCCTCTGTATGACCAAGCTCATGACAAGGGGCGGGGGGTGAGGAAAATTTCAACCCATTTGGCATGGGCCCTACATTGTTAAGCATGTTTTTCGAGAATGGGGCCTATGAGCTCGCAGATTACGAGGTCATCCTCTTGAACAACCCGGAAATGGGTTGTATCTCAAAATATTATGCATGAGGAATTCATGCGTAATTTGACATCAGCCACATAAGTGTTGTTTCATTTTTGTACATGTTTCGGTTGGTGTGCTTTGTGAGCGTTTTCACCTTATTGGATCCTGATATTGTGCATATGTCTGTACCCCTATGTCGATTTCACTTGATCACGAAATTTGTCTTCGGCGAGCACACAGGTAATCTATGATCTATTTGGTGAGTTGATAGATACGAGGTATTTGTCTGGACAAACTACAAAGCAATGTCGGCGAATATAGTGTTGTTGAAATATTAACTTGAGGTAATCCACCTCGACATACGCACATTGCTTGTAAATCTGGCTTCCATGACTTAGTTCTGCAACTCAATAGTCATTTTTCGATTGAGAAATCCGCACGGCCAAGTTATTTACCATTATTCATTTCTAGAAAGACATTTTTTATTTCATCACATATCTTGCATATTCCTAGGCGAATGAATACATTAAGCTGATACAGCTAGCTATCATTGTCATTAGATAGGCATTTGCGTGATTTGCCAAAATCATCATCACATGTAAAAGATCCATGTAGGAAAATAGATGTGTGTATATATATATATATATATATATATATATATATATATATATATATATATATATATATATATATATATATATATATATATATATATATATATATATATATATATATATCGCATGTTTGCGACTATGTGCATCATAATTTCAAAAAATATATGTGTGTTTCACATTTACGTCACTGAGACATCATGTCTCTCAAAATATCGCTTGGAATGAAAAATAAAAACTTAGGTGTTTAATTGGCATGGTGCTCGTGATAACGTGTCCTTGCCAGTTTCAGAGGCTTCTCGACTGACGAGTGAGTTTGGCGCAGGCACTATAGTGTGCCTGCGGCGAGCCACGTGGGCCATTTCCAAAAGCGTGCATAGTCGGGATCACTCGGTGATTCCTCTAGATTACACACTATCTCATCTTCCTCGAGTCCTCGCCTTCGAGGAGTCGAAATGGCTGAGGGATTCGCCTCGCTATTGGCGGCATGCTGCCGAGGTCTCTGCGGGCAAAGCGTACGCAAACACATGGATTCCAATGTTAAAGCGTATATAAAAATCATAATACTCATAAAACTTAAAAAAAATGAGGTCTTACCCAAATCTTCATCCCAATCCTCTCCCTCTTAGAGTGGGAGAGTCAGGATCATTAGTTAAAAATACGGCACCGAGGTAGGAGCTTTGTCCTCCGTGACAATTAGTTAGCCGACGAGCGATTGAAGAATTCGAGTCTCCCGGGACATCTATTGGCAGCCCACTTCCTTCGCTTGGAATCAGAGCTACCCGTTGGGCCATGCGTGGTTCTCTCTCCTTTCGGTGGTGTCGGGGACTATGACCTCATGTCAACTTTGGAAAATGGGTAGTCGTTCAAGAAGAGCTTGATACCAAAATAGATCCATAACCAAATTGCTTCCAATTTGGTCTTCTTGCATTTTGTTTAAGTTCACATTTCATGTTTATTGTCATGTGCTCTCTGTCCGGTTAGTAGATGATCGGTGCCGAGAAATCTATAGAAAGAATAGCGCTGTATCTTTGTTTCTTCATGGGGTGCTTGTGATCCGCTTGAAGCTGGTAGCCTTGATGGTATGTAGCACTACTGCGAGTGTCGAGTCTGGGATGGTACGGATATCAACTTTGCCATTGCTGATGCTTTACGTGCTCAACACGAGGCCTGCTATCTATAACCATAGTCATGTTTTTCCATGTGGGCCAGTGCGGATTTGGGATTGGTGCTACTCCCCTGCTGCGTGATAATCCTCATGTTATGAAATAGACGTCAAAGGAGCTTCAAAATCTCAAGTTCTTGATCCCGAAGGATGAACTTCTCTTGATTTTACGTCCCATGTCTTTGATCGGATGTGTATATGACTACGGTTGGGCTCAAAGACATGGCATTAGGAAGAATTTTTCCGGACCACAATTTACGAGAGCTTCCATGACTCTCTCATTGTCCATGGCCTCCTCGTCTTCTTCACTATGTTCATACGTTCTTTCCATTCTATGACCATTTTGCCTCTTTTCTACCTGCTAGCGAACACACATTCATATGAGTGGTATTAGCCATTTTTGAATCTTAAATTTGTGAATAATTGGGATATTTGATCAACATTTTACATGAAAATGGTTGCGAAATCGTTGGCGTGCCCTAGTGTAGAAAATTGGGCGGTTGAGGCGCGAGTCCCATTCACGAAACCAGCGCGAGCCGCCGTGCCCTAATATTTACATTTCCTCAAAATTCAAAATTGGAAATTGCGAGATAGTAAGAAATGACTTTAAATGACAAAGAGGGATCTGTGGCGGATCTTACCTAGAATTGGCGGTTTGAGGGTCGAGTCCTCTTTGGATTGTTGCTTTATCGTTGCCACAAGGTGCATAGTGAAATGGGTAACTATTGCTCCACAAGACGTAAAAATTGAAAAGTAATTATTTTGCACCATTTTTGGCATTTCTATAACTTTTTCACAACCCTGATGTGTTTTAAGACATATTTTTTGATTATTTTATTATATTATTTTTTTGAAAAATGGGTTTTTCTCTTTGTGTCTCTTGTGCAACGACGGAGGTTTTTCGGGACGTAGTGATGAAGTAACGAGTTATGTTTTACGCTTTTCGACGGACTCGGTAAAAACACCGAAAAATTCCTCTTTCGGGTCATCTTTGCAGCTCTTTTACGACTCTCCTAAAAAGCTGAAAATATTTCTAGGACTCTTGTTGTTTTGAATTCGTTAAATGGCTACGAAACGATATCTACCCGGTATACGTTTACCTTTTTTTGGAGTTTTAGGAGAGTAAGATTATTTACGAAAAATGAATACCTTAGCCTTTATCACGACTAAGAGGTTCTTAGTCGGATATTTGTTTTCTACCTTTTCGGATACTGAGAGACTATTTACAAAAAAGGGAAATGTTGAAGTTTTCTTTTCTTCCTTCTTTTCAAACTATCTAAACATGAAAAGGTGTCGAGTTCTCCCGCTGTCGGACTCGTTAAACGCGACGACATTGGATTTCATCGCGATGACGTGCTCGAATTTCTCCTTCCTAGGGTTCATAAGATATACTAGGTTGGATTTGTCGCAGGAAGGAAAAACTTTCGGTGCTTGAAGCATATGTTATCCCCTTCGAGCTTGTTTAAAAAAATAATAATTCGCACTCGCCAAAAATGAGTGGGGGAAAAAGTGGAATCAGAAGTTCTAGTCATGTTGGTATTGGTATGTCGCTCTTGAACTTTATGGCACTTTTAACTGTGATGCAGTCGTCGGGTTGACATCTCATTTCAACCTGTTTTGCCTTCATGGGTTTGGGTAATCTCTTTTGATCTCTCTCATTTTATTTTTGCCATGTTATCGTGACCTCGAGGATCCCTTGATGTCAAATACTTCCAAATCTAGTGTCGTGTCAACGATGTGTTCGAGGGAAGTTTTCCTTTTCGGTTCGTCAACGTCCTCTTGATTCCTGGTAGTCTTGATTCACTTTCATCATATTCCTACGTTGTCTCATGTCGATGATGTGGGGAGAAGAATTGCATGGTCCACCTTTGATCGGATCACTTCTCGTGGAAGCTTGACTCATTATCCGGGAATTTGATCGAGAGACTCTATCACGGTACCTTGGAGCTTTGCATGCCTTAATGGCGGAGTTTTTCGCATTCGACGCAAGGTCCACATGCGGTGGCGCTTCGATCGAGTGATTCTGCGGATGTTCGATGCTAGATCCTCGTTCGATTCGCGTGGATTGTATCGGTTGTACCTTGAGATCCCATTATCATTATTGGTGGTTTTCTCTCGTGTCTTTTTACGATTTTCATCATTGTTAATTGCTAATCGAGATGACTTTCCTGCATGTTCGACTTCCAACTCATATATTTGCATGCTTGAATTTGTACTTGTTTGGGTCGCAATGGAGTGCAAGACCCTGGGTTTTATACGATAAAATCCGAGGTTGTGGATTTTTTTGGATTATCATGACTTATTACATGAAGCTCTTTTGATTGGATAGGCTGCGACCATACTTGAGTCTGTTTCGATCCTCACTGTTGAGATGCTTGTGTCCAGCACCTCGGATCTCGAGTTTTTAGTATACTCTAATATGGATCGCGTGTCCATGCCACATGTTCATGTATCACGAGATCTCAGTGTGTGTTGTAATTTTCACGGTTTTGGAGTGGTGGTGTTTGGTTCAAACGCATTCTCATAAAGCATTTAAGCCCCTCCCTCTCCCTCGGACCTCATGATTTAGGGGGCATATGTTACACGACGCATCTTTTGTCACTATCCACCGCAATCCCAAACTCGCACATTGGAGGGTCATTTTGTGACTAATAGAGAATTTCATTCCTTGCAATGACTATCATTGCATCCTTTCTGATAGAGAGCAATATTCCACCTATTGACGATTCCACTGGCGGGAGTTAGCTTAAAGCACATTTGTTTTCCTTGGCATGAGTGAGCGAGTTACACGCCGCGCCAAAGCTGGAAAATTAACTGCCCGAGGCCCATGCCATTTGGTGCTCTGTCGAGTCTTTGCTCTAGATGCGTTGTTTATGGAATGTTTTTTAAAAATAGAGGTGGAAGTTTCACATTCCAACCACCTCGGGGATGAGTCATTGGGAGTGGTTGAAGCCGAAAGAGCAACCCACAGAGACTCCCCTCCTTTGAGTTAGTGGTTTCCACCTCCCTTGGAACTCTCCTAAAGGATAGGAATCCCTCCCACCTTTTTTAGGGATCCAACCTCCTCCTTCACCTCTATAAAAGGAACTATCTCTCTTCTCATCGACTGGGCTGGGCTTGGAGAATCGATCATAGTTGAATAGTTGTGCATAGATTGCGAGTTTCATTTTAGAAAGAGATAGAGAAAGGAGGAAAGGTACGTCGAAAGTGATTCCATTCCCTCATCCGTCTTGAATCCCTTGATAGGTACTTGAGATGTGCTTCGAGTTGAACCTAGTTGGGAGGAGGCTTTGCGACATCAAAACATCGGTTGTACCTCTTCCTTCTACTTATATATACATGACTAGCGTTTGGGGTTCCCGTTTTGTGTTATATTCGTTTGATTTAATGCAACATGATTATCCCTCTTTGGTTGGTTAGTGATTGCAAATGAAATTATTATGTTGTATGCTTCTCTTGTGTCTTGTGTTATGTGCGGAGGTATCACGAGAGTGACTACGAGCGGATTGTGACTTCCCGCCAGAGTCGAGAGCAAGAGGTCACCACCATTACCAAACTGCAACATCGTTAGACTCCAAGTAGGTCGATCTACTAGTGCCCTGTTCATTATGTAGTTAGGAACCTACCATTCTAGCATGTCCCTATGTTTCTGCCACCACTAGGGCTAGAGGGATCGTCTCTATCCGTGGGGGATTTACCGTTTTAGCGAGGTTGTTTGAATATTGATTACGGTGCTAGTTTATTATGATGATTAAATATCGAGTGTGGTTGTTTGGTTGGTTGATGATTCGAGTTAATGAGTTGATGTGATTCCAATTTCTAGGCTTGATGTATGTTCCTTGAGCTTAAATTATTGGAGTGGGTCCCGGTCACGAAAATTTGATGAGAAGAAGGCCTACGAGTTGTGTTGTGTTGAGGATGCTCGGATCCCGGTGTGAAAATTGATGAGACGTGGTCCGCATTGGTCTTCCGAGGTTGAAGCCTTCGATTAGCGTGGCTCCCTTCCGGTGGTTGCTAGTAAACAAGATCGAGGGGTAGTAGCTCCCCTTCCGGGAGTCGATCCCAGCAATTAGCGAGATGCAAGGGTCATAGCTCCCTTCCGGTGGTAGTTGGTAAAGCGAGATCGAGGGCGTTGGAGCTCCCTTCCCGGTGGTAGGCCCAAGGAGAATGAGAGAAGGTTGCTTAGCCTTTCGGAGGTGGGTGCACGCAGCATCTTTGAGTATGAGGTCTTCGCTAGTAAAGAGATGTCATCGATTTTCTTTGTAATAAATATTGAGGGAACAAAAGAACGACAACAACGGTGGTTTTTCTTCCGGAGTGAGGTTTCCACCTTAAATCTTTCGGTGTTCATATGTATTTCTTATGTGTGATGATTTATTATAGTTCTTCACCTTTGTCACTTCTTGCTTACTAAACATTTGATGAATGAATGATGCATTGATCTAAGTAAATAATTATCTGCATAATAAGTTCTCTTTGGACATACAAAATTTTTCATAAATATATACGTGTGTATATGCTAGTTGGGTTCATTAAAGTTGTGTATAGAAATTCGGTAAGGAAAAAGTAAAAGAGGTGTAGTAAAGTTATAAATATTGATTCACCCCACACCTCCATATTTTTCCCGGCGTGGTATCGGAGGCGGAGTCCTTCGAGAGAAGCTTGATCACTTGAAGGTGATCCATAGAAATGGGAAGTCATGAAGGAGTATTTTCTATCAAGCCACGCTTGCTCCAATGGAGGTAATCTATTATTACGGAAGATACGAACAAGAGCTTGTTGAAAAGTCTTGGGGTAGACATATGGGGAATCGTGGAAGGAGGTTTCCGGTATCCAACAGAATTTTCCTACGGATGCTGCGAGAAAGGAAGAGAGATAGCAAATCAATGCAAAAAATTTGTCAATGATTTAATGAGGATTAGTCGGGGAAATAGAATTTTTCAAATTTATGAGAGGCATTTGAATTCAACAGAAAGTATGGGACAAGATCATTCGGAAAGAGCTATGAAAGGTGATGCAAAGGTAAAAAAGTGCCAAACTGCGAAACTCTCGGGATGCTGATATGAAAATTTAATAATGCACGATGATGTATTGCAAGTTTATTCCTAAGATTAGATGAGATTGTCGAGATTATATGAGGACATGAGTGAAGATATAAACGACTCAACTTTAGTAGAAAAAGATATCGAGATCTCTAAATCCAAATTTCCCTAGTCAAAAGTGTCGGCTATTGAAGAAAATGAGGATCACACAAACTCTTACTTGTTATTCAACTACATGGTATCCTAAACTGCTCGAAATGAGAAGAGGAGGTCCTCACAAGTCGGGAGAAGTTGCTTTTAAGGCATGTGCCAAAGGAAAAGAAAAGGAAGTTCTCGAGGAATCAAGTTATATATCGAGAAGAAGAAGAAGCAAATTTTGTGAGAAAACTTCAACCGAGTCTTGGAAGATTCGGAAGTAGATTCCCTTCAAGTGTTTTTCTGTGGTAGAGTTGGTCATTATTCTACTAAATGTCCTTATAAATAAAATCATGATAAGGGAAAACAATTTGAAAAAAGGAAAGGATTTATTATACAAATGAAGATAATAATGGATTGTCGAAATGAGGAAAGAGAATATCGATCAAGATGCGTAAGTGCTCATTGCATGTACCATGGATGATAATAATTTCCACATAAGGGATCCGGGTTATTGAAGAATTTCATAGATCAAGAAAGAAAGGATTCTTTCATGGATGTTGTTTGCTATTGTAACTCATTTGGGCATAAGGCCACGATTGCGAGGCTAAGTATGATGGAAACGGATCTAGAGAATTGGAGAATTTCCGGCACATAATAAGAGAATTTCAAGAAAAGGTGAAAAAAGAAGAAGCACACCGGTCAAAACGTAGGGAATATTGAACCTCTATGGCAGTCATCTGTTTCTAAAGTTTTCTTCTCATAATGACGCGGGAGTGATGTGAGATACATTATAGGAATCGAGTAGTGTCATCAGAGGAGAAATATATCGTGATTCCCATGGTTAGTTTGTAATTATGGTTGTGTTTATTTCTAACGAGTGCATCTAATGTAACAACATAAGGCATGCTACGAATGTATAAATCCGGGGAGGAGATGGAGTTGTGAAATTTTTAGTATTTCACTTTTTGTACGGGTTTCATGAACTAAAGACGCGTATAGCACGTGAGTTCCAATGGTGACGGTTACCGTATGTTTTTTATCTAATAAGAAAAACGGTGAGGCGGACTCAACAACGGTTTACGATACTCTTGTATGTAATAATTTTCTTGATGCGATGTTGATGGTTATGTCTGTTTGATATGATATTAAGTTTTGATAATCTACTTGATGAAGATGCTTGGATGAATTGGTTGGTGAGAAAGTGTTCGGGATGCTTAGGGTTAGGGGGAGCATTAGCCTTTGCTATGAATAATGCATTGTTAGCATTATGATGGTTCTAAAATATGATCTCTCTCCAGGTCTTTTGGTCTTGGTTATAAAAATCCATATCGTAATTTGATGAAAAGGTCATGTTGAGACCTATGATGTACAAATCTTTTATGTTGATGAATGTAAGGACTTGTTCAAATTTGTAAACCCACTTGGTTCGATAGTTGAGTCAAAATTTGTAAAACCCACTTGGTTGAGAAGTTGAGTCAAATATGTAATTCCACTTGGTTGGATCATTGATGTAGGTGATGAGTCCTTGGTGATAGGATAGGTCATACTCGGTTGAGTTATAGATTCATGTACTTCATTGAAAAATATTTATAAATGATTCGAAGAGGAGTGTATTAGTTTGATGTGCTAGTTTCCTTTCGGTATTAAAAACATGTAAATTTGTCTCCATTTGTTTGCTTAATGAATAAGTGTTTTAACCATGAAACATAGATGAATTTGTGAACTTTAAGCATGAAAATAAGCCTAAATAACACTATACATCGGTGTATAACAAAGAATAAACATCACACATAAGTTTTTACATAACGAGGCATGATGACAACGGTTCACCTCCACAGGCTACATGCAGTAGTCCAGCTCCCAATAGCATATCCCCTCTTTTTTCATTATGCTCAAAATTGAAAAATAAACTTGTTTAAAAAGCTACACTAATGGTTGTTCTCTACACCGGTGGCTCCCGGAGATGCTAAAATTAGTCTAGGTAGACTCTTGTTTCACACAAATTGGTCAAAAATTGGCCTCCCAATGCATTTTTCCCAATATCGGCTATAAAAGCTCCACCAAAAGTGGAGACTACACTTAAAGCACTACTAAAACTAGAAAAAGACCCTAAATTTTAGGGCACCTCCATAGTTCATGCCGGATAATACCATATGCATTAATATCAAAATGGTTTGGGCGGGGTGGTCACATGCGACCCCACGCCTTTAACTCGCGACAGTTGAAGTGTTTTGAAACTTTGCATAGCATGAACTCGGGTCTTAAGGTTGCAAGACGCATTAGGCCACTGCATTAAAACTGCTGCATGTGATAGCTTTAAAATCTCTACTAGATTAGTCGTCAAAAAGCCGTCAGCGCAAGGAAATTTTATATGTCACCACGTGACATGTGACCCTCAACCACAAGTACTTCTTGTGAGATCGAGTTTAATGTAACCGCCACATTGCAGTTTGATGTGACAACGTGACATGTGAATGTAAACATCGTTGTCAGGTTAGGTTCGTAGTCACGGTTTATAGCGTTTGATGCTACATGGATTTAATGGCATGTGATCACCTTGTTTTGAAGTCATATGCGGTTAGGGACCGTGGCGGTCCCCCTCCAAATATGAAACCTTTACACCTTAAAAATGTGCGGAAAACTATATAGTTAAGAAACATATGGTAGGCGAGATGGTCGGAGGCTTGTGTGGGCACCATGGAGGTCACGGGATAGAACGGACTCTAGGCAGATTTTACTCCAACCTCTTTCGAGGACATGCTGACGACCTCTCCGGGCTTGCCACGTGTGCTCTCGCTCTAATGGCCCAAATAAAAAACGTACAAACTCCATCCAACGGTCGAAACAATCTTTGTACTCAGAAAATCAATGGCCCCGAGAATTAGCCACATGGGCACGATCCAGCTGGATGTGAGAAAGGAATATTCCCTAGAATATGCAACGACACGGACTATACATGATGGTGGTCCGGGTCAAAAAAATTTAGTTGTTTGGGAAAAATGAACAAAAGAAACGCATATCTTTCCTCATACGACATTGGTTTTTTCGAAACTGTTCATGGCACGAAAATCACACGACGAGACCTTTCAGATACGCTCGGAGTCCGTATGGATTACGAGCACTACAATTTTGAAAAAAACACATGATCTCTGATCACAGCTCCCACGGGAAGCTTTTGGACCCTACAAAGCTCTGCAGTTACCTGAACATGAATATGAGAGGCTATTTCCCCACTCTTCAATCTTTGCTCTCGAAATTTCCCTAATTTCATTAATTGGAGCTTTTTCATGAAAAGACAAAATTTTCCTTGATTTCGTCGACCATCCATTGTTGTCTTTAATGGTGTCATGTTGCACATTTTCGAAATTGCGGAACAACAACCTAACTTTGTAGTAAACATCTTGTGTTTCTACATTGGTATCATAATCAGAAACTTGAAATTTTTCTCACCTGTGCTCCTGTCTCTATGGCGATTTTTTGCTGCTTTTTCCTTGAACTTGTCTCGACTCGGATCAAGTTTCTTTGCCCATTATACCATGCCTTTCGGAAAGCTTGAAATATGAACATTTATAAATCCTCATGTCTTCTTTGCAAGTTTCTTTGTCCTTTCTTGGACCTTTTTGTAGACATTGCCATGACACCTTGTTTTCAGCATCGTTCAACACCAATGTCCATGCCTACTACTTGATTGTCATCTTTCTTTCAAAAGACAAGCACTCGCTTTCAAGACAACAAATCATTACATACATCCAAATTCGTTTGAAAAGGATGATGTAACACATCGTTTTAATCATCATCAATGTCAAGTTTTTGGCTTTGCATTAACTAGCCTCTTCATTTTCCACTCACATTAACTAAAGAAGTGTCTAGTTTTTACATGAGCTCTCATAATATACTCTTGCCATATTTTAATAAATGGTATTTTTTCTGCTGGTGATGGAAGATTTCTTTTTCCTATCACACAAGTAAGGACTTCCCAACACCATGCACAGTTATATCAATTGGAACAACATCTAATTCAATTGTGTCAATGAATTGTGCGGGATTTATTGCAAAGCACAACATCCACTTCTTTGAAACATGCGAAATTTGCATCCTTACAAATCCGGCCAAGTGGATATATATGGATGTGGAATGGTCTCCAGATTAAGTTTCTTGACCAAGTCCTCAGATTAAATTTGTTGTATGTGACTTGTCCAAACAATGTATCAACCTTGGCATGTTTGGAAATGACCCTCACATGAAACGAGTTCAATTCTCTCTTCTTCATTTGGAGCTTGTATGTGAGTTATATATACTAGAACTAGGTTTAGTTTCAATCTCTTTCCCCTTCACGTTCTTTAGTACCATAGCTATGATTTTGTTTCATCTCCTAAATACGACCCTAAGTCTTGTTTCAGTTGTGCAACAATTTTGCTTTTCTCCTTGGCCTCTCTCTTTTGGCTTTCAAACTTTCGGTTTTCAGCTCTAGATGAAGTTTCGTGACAATGGTCTACATTATGGCTAGATTTTAGAATAGTTTTTTCAAAAATAATTTTCCCTTCTCATTTCGATATTTGCATTTCTCTTTTTTCTTCCATTTGACTTTAAACTCATTTTCTTCATTCTCATCTAGCTTTGTTTTCCCCCTGCTCCAAGTGTGTGGCTTGTACACAAAAATTCATCTAGGCTCATAGGGTTAAACATGAGGGGATAGTATGTCTTAGGTAGGTATGTAAGCCTCTTATATACTCAGAAAAGTCTCTTGGTTCTGAAAAATCTACTCCTAATAAGAGATATCTTCTCCTAAATTCTTGAGTATAAACTTGTACATTTTGTCCTTTCAATTGTTTAAAAATTTGCGAGTCCATTATGGATTTCTGCATGTGAGCTAATGGATAAAACTTTTGTTTTATTGTAGAAATGAAATCATACCATGATAGGATAATCTTACCATGCTTCTTGATCTCCTCCTTTGTCTTTGCTTCCCACCAAACAAGTGTTGCACCTTCCATTCTCAATTAATCAGTTGCATTTTGGTATCATCATCATGAAAATTTTGGATTCTCAAATAGACCTCCAATTGTCAATCCAATTATCCAAGCTTTTCACGAATTGACTTCACCATTAAACATTGGCAATTCAAACTTAACATCAAGTTTTAGAAAATACTTTTTACCGAGTGTTCTTTGACTTGTAAGGGTGATGTACGAGGATGAAGTAGAGGATGATGAGGATGAAGATCATGAGGGGATGATGGTGACTTTCACTGTCTCATTTCCTCCATTGCCCTTCTTTGATTTATCTTCATCATTGTGGCCTCCTGATGATCCTTGTCCTTCCTTGTGAAGTTTTGGACCTTTCTTCTTCGAGTTTCTCATTCCTTTCTTGATAAAGGACTCTAACCATCTCGGTGAAGTCAAAGAAATGATTTTCTATACTCTTTCTTCCTCTTTGGGATCCATCTCTTCATGGATTTCTCCTTCTCCTGGCATGCTTAATGTTGCTTCTACTTCTTTTGGAGGTGAGCTAGGTGGTGGAGAATGTGGCAATCTTTCCTCCTTTGTTGTGGCTCACTTTGAGAACCTATTGGTTCACCAATTTTCCCTCTCCTCTCTTAAGCTTGAGCCTAGTAAGCATGAAAACCCTTGCAAACAACTAAACAATCTTTGCACACAAAAACACCGAGGAATAAAATCTGGCTGCGATACCAACCCTGATGCGAAAGGAGTGTATTATTTTGTTGTGCTAAGTGTCCTTTTGCAGTATTAAAAACATGTACAATTTGTCTCCATTTGTTTGTTTAAGGAATGAGTGTTTTAACCATGAAACATAGATGAATTTGTGAACTTTAAGCATGAAAATAAGCCTAAATAACACTATACAACAATGTATAACGAGAATAAACATCATATAAATTTTACCCATGACATGCATGATGAAGAAATTCACCCCTCTTGGGCTACATCCTGCTAGTCGGTTCCCGAATGACATGTCCCTCTTTGTCTGTATGCTCAAAATTTCAAAATACATGTGTTTAAAGCCTCTAAACGATTGTTTTTATCTACACCAATGGCTCTAGAATGCTCAAATTAGTCTAGATAGACTCTTTTTTCACCCAAATCGGTCGTAAAATTGACCTCCCAATGCATTTTTCCCAATATCGGCTAGAAAAGCTCCACCAAAAGTGGAGAGCTGCGCTGTAACACACTGAAAATGGAAAAAAAACCCTAAATTTGTGAGGCGCCTCCACCGGTTCCCCTTTGGATAAGGCTTGTTTGCATTAATATCGGATGGTTTGGGTGGGGTGGTTACATGCGGGACACCTTTAACTCGCCGACTTAAGCATTTTGAAACTCTACATGGCATGGAACTCGAAGTCTTAAGGGTTTCGAAAATCATGGAATTAGTTGCCATTAAAACCGCATATTTGATAGCTTTAAAATATCCGTCGGATTAGCCACCCAAAAAATGTCGACGAAATTTTAATGTCACAGCGTGACATGTGACCTTAACCATCGAACGACCGGAGTACGAGTTTAATAGCAGTTGCATTGCAGTTTGATGTGACAACGTGTCATGTGAATGTAAACATCACCGTCGGTTAAGGCTTTGTAGCTACCGGTTTACACTAGCTGTTTGATGCGCTGCAGTTTAATGGCATGTGATCTCTGTGTTTTGAGACGCTTTGCAGGTGGGTAGGGACTGGCGGTGGTCCCCCCTCAAATATGAAACTTTACACCTTAAAAATGTACGGCAAACTATATAGTTAAGAAACATATGGTAGGCGGGGACTGGTCGGAGGCTTACATGGGCACCATGGAGGTCACGGGGTCAACCACTGGTACTCCCATAAAATTTACTCCAACCTCCTAAGGATACGTGGCGGCCTTCGGGCTTGCCATGTGTCTCTCATCCAACAAACCCAAAATAAAAAACGTAAAACCCCATCCAACGATCGGAAGACAAACTTTGTATCACAAAATCAATGGCCTGAGAATGAACCACATGGCAGCATCCAGGTTTAGGCTATGAGAAAAAGTGAATATTCCCCAAAAATATGCCACTTACCTGCTTGTACCTATATCTGTTGGACACCCACGCCACAAAAAGTTTGAATTGTTTGGAAAAACGAATAAACGTGATATCTTCCTCATATGACATCGGTTTTTCGATCTGTTTGTAGTGCTTGGGAATCACAACGACGAGACCTTCACGGTCGTTCGAGGTTCGAGTACGGTTTTTAGCACTTTAAATTTTGAGAAAAACACATGATCTCTTGATCTTTCAGATTCAACATGAACTCGGGGGAGCATGGTAAATTCGGTGCACATCGGATCTACGGAGGCTCTTCTTTGCATAAAGGGAAGAAAGCCTTTGTTTGTTATTGATCTTCCCTTTTCCCTTGATGTCAAAGGGGTAGAGTATCTTGGTGTTTGAATAATGGTTATGATTAATGTATCTATCTATTTTGGTGATCAAACACCATCATGGTTTCCATCAAGTCCAAAAGGGAGATTGTTGGCAATACGATGCAATATGTTGTCCTTGAAGGCAACCTACTTGATGAAGTTTTCCTTGATGGAAACCTACGGATGAGTTGCCTTTTGATGAAAAGAAACCTATTTGTTAAAGATGTAAAAATGATGCATTTTACCAAGTAAAGTTTGAGTGACGGAAGAAAGGAAATCCAGGTTAGGATCGGAAGAAATGATAAATATAATATTTCGCGATGTATACGAGGTTTGATGAAAGGCAACCCATGTACATATGCTACTTGGTATACATGCAACCACGCCTATACATCCATAATTTGTATATTAACATTTATTATGAAAGAGAAGTCACGTATAGACACGGGTACGAAGAAGCGCAGTTGTGTATGACTTTTGCGCTCTAAAAATTATGATACCGAGGGGCATTACCAGTGCTAGCCCATAGTATTGAGTGTTGCGTCATTTATTTGATTCTGTTCAAGAATATCATCGACACTTGTGTGGTTTTGGCTCATGGTATTGGTAAAGGCTAAACCTATATAAGGAGAGGAAGATCATAGTGCAAATGTGTGCATGTGTTTGGGTATTGAATGAATACTTCACTCTGAGCATATATGCATGGAATGGGATACGATTTATTGATAGATCTGAAATAATAATGCACCTATGAATACAATGATGGATCAAGATCTCTAGACCTGAAAATGACTATGTATTTTCTAGATCTATTTATGAAATGTTAAGATACGAATTTTGTTGAAGTGAAGGGTAAGATGCGAGATGATTATTTATTACGAAGAATTGTACGAGTCTGAAATAGGTACGGATCTATGCAAGTTCATCTGTAAAGCGTGTATATACGCGAGTTCAATTAAGCAAAAGCGCGTATGGGATCTCGTTTTGCTGAGTATGCAGTAAATTTATGATTTCTATTGTTGTATTACTATTTTACGTCAATGACATCTTCATACAGATACTGGTTTGTTTGAATATTGATTATGTTGTTAGTTGATTATGAGAGCGGTGGTTGTTTGGTTGATTGATTATTTAGTGAATGAGTACGTTGATGCGATTCTAAGTTTTAGTTTGATGTATATTCCTTAAGCTTAAATGTGTGGAGCGGGTCCGGTCAAAATCTGATGAGAAGAGGTCTCAAGTTGTGTTGTGTTGAATTTGTTGGATCCGGTGTGAAAACATTGATGAAACGTGGTTCGCGGTGGTCTTTCAAAGGAGATTGAAGCCCTTGGTAGTCATAGCTCCCTTCCAATAGTTGCTGGTAAAATGAGATCGGGGGTAGTAGCTCCCTTCCAGGAGTCCTGGTAAACAGCAATGCGAGAGGGTTGTAGCTCCCTTCTAGTGGTAGTTGGTAAACGAGATCAAGAGGTTGGAGCTCCCTTCCGGTATTAGCGTGGAGAACGAGAGAAGGTTGCGGCCTTCGGGTGGGTGCATGCGTCTTTGGTATGAGTCTACATCGTATATGATCGAGTCTTTTCTTTATAATAAATATTGAAGACGAGAGACGACAACATCGATGGTTTTCTCCCAAATTGGGTTTCACCGCAAATCTCGAGTGTTCATGTGTGTGCTTATGTGTGATGATTTATTCTATTCTTTGCACATGGATACTTCTTACTAAACATCCACGATGAACGAATGATGCACGGATCTAAGTAAAGAATTATATGCATAATAAGATATTTGGACATACGCAAGTTTGCATAAAGATATGCGTATATGCTAGTTGGGTTCATTAAATTCGTGTATAGAAATCCGATGAGGAAAAAATTAAAAGCTTACGAGTATATTGATTCACCCCCCTCCTCTCAATATTTTTCCCAACATCATCATCATTAATACCCATCAAGTTTATTTGGTTATCTTCATCTTCCTCGATATCGCCTTCATCATCAACATAATTCTCTTGAAATGGAGGTCTAATTTTCAGATACGGTCACCCATTTGTTCTCTGCGTTGATTTTTGGAGATTTATTCTAATATGTTGATTACGATTTTGAGGGCGAGGGCTAGTTCTCTCTTGGGGAAAGCTCGCGGCTATTAGATTAATCCTTTCCATCATTATTTCTATTGTTCGACTAAATAATATATTTTGGCATCAATAGAAGATTTTGAGCATTCTTCTTTCATGGTCACTCTCCCTTTCGGGTTCTTATCCTAGCTCATTTTGCTAACAAATTGGCTTCTACACTCCTTTGCATCTCTTTTTCATTTATTCTAATATTGAAGAGTTTTCTCTCTTGCGTGATAAGACATGTCTGCCTCAAATCCATCATGAAATTTTATTAAGGCTAGGCCTTGTGGTGGTTTAATGTTTATACGAATTAAATTGTAAACCTTGTGAATATAGTGCAATAATCTTGGACACCTTTCCCTAGGTGCCCTCCCCAATTCTTTCATATTACATAAAATCGAAGAGGGTTATTTTTTGACTTCGCGTATTAGAATGGCCCAGTGGAATGCGGGAGACATCATTGATGATAACAGAGTCGAGAATTAAACCATTTCCCTAACTTCTCTAGTAAGACTTTGTCTGCAAACAACCTCATTTTTGACATTTTCTTCATCGACTTCATGAAGGTTTAAAAACTACCATTCATCCTATCTACATGTTATTGAGTAGTGATAGGTCCGGTTCCATCAAACTTAGAAATCCTAGTTTGATAGTCCCATGGCATGTTTGCTTAAGGGCCTTGAAGAAAAGTGGAGCATATATGGCTACCATTATAGGTATATGCGGATGGAAAATATGTGGATTGATTGAGTGGTTGTTGGATGCAAAGGTGGGAGTTGAATCATAGGTGGAGGATGAACCGAGTGGAGGGTGAACTAAATTTTGAGGTTTTGTTGAGATGTAGGTTGGATTGTAGGTGAATATTGGGGATAGATGGAGTTTAGAGTTGCTTGATGAGAAATACGGGGGATAGTAGTGGAAAATACGAAAGGAGTGGGGTTGGATGATCTTGGATGAATAGAATCTTGATGAAGTAGATGAAGCGCAAAAGAAGTTAAGGTAGAAAGTTCAATAGATTATTGGATGTATGCCTCATGAACGAAAGGTCGAGGCACGAAACTAAACCTTGCAATTTATCAAAATCTTGAAGGATTTGAAGGTCGAAGATCGGGTTAGAAGTGATTGTACTTCAATAGAATGACGTCTTGAGGTAGATTGATCTACCATAGTTTGATCTACCCGAGTTGGTTGAATTAGTACTAAACAAACTATGTTCAAAAGGAAAATCAAGTTCAATATCTTGTAAGGGTAGAAAATCCTTTGGAAGAGAATCGGCCTCTATGGGGAGGACTACTACTTTCGGCTCTTAGCTATACTTTTTCTTCTCGACACTTTTTCAAGATCATCAACAATAGTTGTAGGTTTTGGATCCGGATGAGATCTCGTGTAGATATTTTTGGGAGCAAGATAAAATCTAAGGCACACACACACTTAATATGCAAGAATGAAAAGGAAACAATCTCTCGAAATATTGCTATCATACACTTTTCTTAACCGAGGTAATGAATTTGAAGAAAATAACGAATATTTTCAATTTTCCCGTATAATAGCTACTATGTTATGGATACGCTTAATTTATGATATTGTGAGAGTAAACACGAAGGAAAAAATGAAAACCACTTTGGAAGCGGGATCTAGCCACCGCTGGCTTTAGAGAGGGATCTTTCTATAAAATATAGCTACGTTTTATGTGAATTTAGGCTAGTTATTCTTTCGTGCAAATTGTTTGTTTGTTTATGATTTGATTGGATTGTTTGGTTGATTAAATTGTCATAATTAAATTGGGCTATGGAGTCTAAAAAGTAACTAGATGCTGCATCAAACTTTGAAGGGAGTTTCACATGGCAAGCTAGGTTACACTAGTTGGATCTTTCAAAAATTTAAATGAATATGAAAACGACAAAAACTAGGTTTAGTAGAAAATAAAGGAGCAATGAATACTCTTTAATTTGAATTCAACGGAAAAATATAAATTACAAACAACTAGAATATGGTGCTCTTTATAACATATCCTATTCATCACGAGTTTCTATTATTTAATTAAGCTTTTCATAAATAAAACGATGAGAAAACAATGAATAAATGCATTAATAGAAGAAAAACATCACCAATTCGTACACCACACGTCATCGTGAAGAATGTCCTTGTATTATTGATGCGTCTAGAAACCATGAAAATTACAATAACTGAAGAAAATTATACTAAAAAATCAACTCGGAATACTTCAAAAATGTGAATTATTTATACATAAAGTTACAAAATCATTTTAAAAAATCTTTGTCTCAATTGCCAATGTATGCTTAGCACCTATTCTAAACAATAAAATTGATATCTCTAAAGGTAATAGGAAAGGTGGACAATTGTGTGGAAGATTGGCTCGCTTTGGAGGAGTTAGTTGTTGAATAGGCATGTTTTTCGCGTGATGCGGTGGCTGATGTGTTGTCTTATGTTAGCATGTATTCTTCTTGTATGTAAATTACTACTCAGTCTTGTAATTCAATAAGTTTTTCCCATCTATACTCATATAGTATGGTTAGATTTATTACCTTCGATAAATTTCATGCACACTTGTATATGGAAAATGTTGGTCTTACCACAAAAATATGATTTACTTCATGATGGATGAAGAAATCATTACCCATATTTCCAATAAAGCTCTACCTATCTGCTGTTTGCTTTAATATTTTCAAATATTGAGCGTATGCAGCTACCTCCTTCAATTTTCTAATGTAATATTCATGAGTAATCAAACTTTTTCATAAATTACAAATAAACTAGGTAGCCCTTCGATAAGAGGTTCAATCCTCGTAAAAATCTATTTACTACTATCTTCAAACTATGACATCTCTCCTCTAAGCTTGAATAACTAGATTATTTTTTGGTGAGAACCTTCTTTACCTCAAAATTGTTTATGTTCTATCATCAATTCCTATATCATCTAATTCATAATTGTTCTTAGAATTTAGGAATTTAATGATATTTTTTGTTATGCGATGGGCATTTTTCCCTACTTCGTTCTTTAATCTTTGTAATGACCTCGTTGCTTTCTGCGATCAAATCTTCATGCTAAAGATAATGCGAATACGGAGGCCAAATTTCAACCATTGAATCCATGATATATGTCCAAATAATTTCCCCGGCTTGGGCCAAGGTCTGTCCAAGTGCGAATTCCCTTTTCAGATTTCTGCAACCTCTTAATCAACTTATGAGCCCTCTAAGCTTCAACGAGTGTAAAGCTTCACTCTTGGTCTTCGGTCTCGTAATGCTTTGACTTGTACAACGTGTTGAGTTTATTATGTTTGAATTGACATGTTTTCCATTTGAGTTTTGGTCGGTTGTTTAGCGCCATCGGCAAACTATGTAGTAGGTGCGATGGAACTTGTAGTTGTTGATGTGGGAATGGTTGTAAGAGGTAGAACATCCAAAGGAATCATTTCTAGTTTAGAATTTTTCTTCTTTTCCTTTGTCATTTCTCGCCATCTCGCTTTCCATTTGTCTTATACGAGCATTTTGTTCCATGATCAACTTCATCATGTAAATTTTTTTGAGTCTTTGTTTCTTCAATGTCCTTTGTAAGGGGATCTTGTGTAACGGGAAACTTAAATTTCTTCCTTAAATCTTGCAATTTCAACATTCTTCTTGTTGATTAATTCCTTTTGCATCTTTCATGCGTTTGCGGGATCATAAATGTATCTTTAACTACTAAATCCTCTAGGATTTAATCTTGGTGTCCTTTGCAAGAGAAGAAATCTTCTCCATCTTCAAAGCTGACGACTAAGTATTAGACATGGAGCTTCCAATTTAGAAACAATCATAGTAGTGTTGGTTAAAGTGGATCAAATCATTTCACCTGATTTGCTTTTATGCATCTCCATTTGGTCAACGCGATGGATATCCTTTTGTATCAAACTCGAATGTTGTTTTCTTGTAATCGATGTTGATTTAGGGTACATGGAATTTAGGCCTCAAGGAAGGCCATACGCATCTTTGCATTCTCTACAGTCAAAAAACTAACGTGTAGCCTACTTTGGGAGTTAGAAGTCTCCTTCCAAAATTGATCGACAAGTAATGTTCTTAAGAATATCATTCTTAAGTTTTATTTCTATGAATGCTGTCAAACAATGTATTCTCTTTCGCTCCTTGGACAACTATGGTTGTTTGGACATTTTCTTGATGCCAGAATACTAAATATGTTGTGGGGAGATGCAGCAAAGCGGCCACATGCTCGAGAAGAAGATGGTGTTTATTTTATTACCATGGCCTACTCTTTCTTTGATTTCTTCTCGAGTATCTACCTTTGGATTCAACTTTGTTCTCTTCCTGTACATAATTTTGAATTCTTTTCTTGCATGTCGGTCATTGAGTGACTCTTCTTCTCTTTGTCTTTTAATTTGCTTTCTCCCATAGATAGGATTACCGTGATGTAGATGTAGAAACAAGCCTGTCTCAACTCCCTGTAATGTGTTCTCTTTCCCTAGGCATTTGGTTTACATATCTCTCTATTTCAGGCCTCTTGGTATGATTATATGGAGTAGTTTTATTTTGTACTTTCAATTTGGAAATGATACGGAGGGTCATAAGACCATGAAACTCGCTGAATTTCATCTCCTTAAGAATATTATGTCGCACTCTTCATGATTGTCCTATTATTACGGATGAAGGATCTAATTTTCATTTTTGATTCTAAATTGTGATTTATTTTTTTAGTTAACATAAAATGTATTTCATACGGAATTTAGAATCTGTCTCAGCTGTACTGAGTGCGAAAATCCTCATGGGGAGGTATTTTGGGAGCTTTGTGTGATGCTGACTCGCATCCATACACTCGATTTTGTGTAATTCAAGTACAAGTACCGATCTCCGATCTTTACGATCTGCCAAATAAAATTCTCTTAATGTACTCATTGATCCTGGGTTCTCTTTGAGCACATAGCTATCACTCATGGAGTGGGTGCCGAAACTATTCAATAAACTACTTATAAGAGAATTCTATGTTGCTCCTTCATCACTGAGACAAGTCCAAAATATAGCCGGCTATTGGCTTTCCCTCTTCATCTAACTTTGCATGGAAAATTTAAGCAGTACTGCTTGATAATAAGAAAAACATATAGACCAAAATTGAAGTGTATTTGAACACTTATTCGGTTGAAATTTCGGAAAGTGTTTTTGGATATTTATCGGCTAGAAATTGATTGAAATTAAAAATAACGGAAGGTTTGCTGCTCCATGGAAAATATGAGAGGAAGCCTAGAATGGGTTCATCTACCCAGTTAGAATAATAACCAAGAATATATGAAATTACGGTTCATAATTTGTTTTCCTTGATCGGGGAAGATTGAGGAAGGGAATGGCGGATTTTTCTTTGGCGATTGGGTATTTTTTTGGTAGGAATATGTCAAAAATATTAGCTCTCTTGGTAAAATAAAGCTTTTGGTAAAGTTCATGAGGGGCTTCTAAGGAAAATGGTGTGTTGTTTTTCCACAAAGGGGGCTGCATCATGCGAGTTTTATGGATTGAGCGGTGATGAATGAGGGATTTCACCGATAGGGGCTATAATGCTCACGATTCGGAACATAGCATGCTCGACATTTCCTAGTGAATTTGGGGGCATGGGAGGTCGAGGAAAATGTAGTGTGGGAGATTGGACTCCTAGATTCCGATTTCTATCGATTTTATCGACATATTTATCTTCAAGCCAACGGTAGAGTTCGAAGAATTTGAACTCGCATTGTGTCTCGATGATTTTGTAGTCTATCGGCTAATGGGATGTGATATAAATCAATCGGAGGA
Organism: Pinus albicaulis; assembly: GCA_034641835.2. Lineage (NCBI taxonomy): Eukaryota > Viridiplantae > Streptophyta > Pinopsida > Pinales > Pinaceae > Pinus > Pinus albicaulis. Next base: position 225,943 of record JAXQQM020086730.1, read on the forward strand.
TGAACTAAAGGATTAATAGGGTCCTCCTGGTTCTTCTTCTTTGGAGGCATGTTTTATCAGCGAGCAAATTAATCGGAATTATGAATAAAGGTTTACGGGAGTATGTTGCGGTATGTGGCTGATTTAGAGAGGGAGCAAGACAACGACACTGATCACGGAGTCGATTAGTTGGTAAAATTGAGGGTGCGATGGAAAATGTGTAAATCAAAGAGATCGTGAAATAATTTGTGACACAAAGGTGAAATGGGCCAGTTTCGGGAGTTTTAAATCCATAGCAAGGTTTCCATTGTAGTTTGGCGTGGGTCCATTGGATTAATGGTTACCGTGGAGAATTAAATGCTCAATGTTAAACCCCGAAATGATTTGATTAGGGCGATGGTTATGAAACGTTGCGGAAGGATCGAGTAGGGATAATGGGAATGAAGTGAGGGGGAAGTGGTTTTCGGAGGGGTATGGAGTGGTTAGAGAGTTTTAGGCAATGGGGTGAGAAATGCAAAGGGGAGGCCACGTAGCATGGGACAGTCGAAAGAATACCATATTTTTCGAACCACCCCCGAGTGGTGAGGACGAGGATGGAGAGGGAGGCTGGAAATTCTTTGTGCACCATCAATATGAAGAGCATGATGATCATATGGTTGATAGTTGAATACCTTAATCGTAATGCGACAAACAAATTTGTCGGACATGTCTCTCGTTTCATCAAAAGCTGTTTGGATAAAGAATAGTATGTAAAACATACATATCCCTTTGCGCTGTGTTTATGCGATGTTGTTTGAAACTTAGGATAAGTGCATATTTTGATATTTTTCCAACCAAACTATTTCTACCTACCCTTTTTAACTCCAATTCTTTTTTCTAGCTAAAAATTTTTATTTCTTCTTCAAAGTGCATTTAAACTACAAACGTAAAATTTCCTAATGAAAAAAATTAAAATCTATTCAATCCTATCACTTATTTCTCCTGCTGATTCGATTAAAGACGTTGAACCAATGTCATTTTCTACGTAACTATTGATTTACGAAAGATCAAAGCGATGTTTGGGAAAATCCTTATTCTCTAATCGATTTACAAAATTTAACTTTTTTAACCATGATTAAAAGTGTATGATTAAGCAAATAACTAGTCATTGTGGCATTTTAAAAAACGACTTTACTTTACAACCTTACTTTATCTGAAAGAAAGAAACTATCTATTAGTAGTGGCATTTAAATTTACGACACTTTTAGTGTTATCGTAGGTTTCTAATCTTTATTTTTATTCCTTTTTCAATGTGTCTTTCTTTTCTTTTTATATTTATTCATTTTTTTTAAATTCCCTCTTTTCGGTTTCTTGTATATATATATTTTTTTAAATCATTTGTAGATTGAAAATTATTTACATGTCAATATTTACGAGGATAAAATACTCAATCACCTTGAGATCCTATAAATTATAGACCCAAACGGGTTCTAGATGGATCTACAAAGTAGAAGCTGCTGTAACGAGATGGAAGCATCAGAGGTACGAGTCATATTTGTGGCGAAAAGGATTCTCTCAAGTAGAGGTAGTGGAATATGAGAGTTGCAGGATCATCTATGCTAGTGGAGGTATCATGGGCCAAATGCGAGGTGGGTAGTGCGCTTTTTGATCTACTATGCTAAAAGCCACGTCGCCCAGGGAAAGGGGTTTTAGTTTTTATGGTAAAACGTGACCTTATGCATGGTGGATGGATGGGCATGAGGATCCTCCCGGACTCGAGTGGTATGGCCATGGCATCACTTTTACTATGATATGTAGTCTATTGTGGGTGACAGCGCCATGGAGGGAGGCTCTCCGAGCCACGTGGATGTTTATCATGTGCGGGGCGAGGTAATGATAAACTTATGGTTGAATATGTGGAATCGATGATTCTTTCACGATGGAGAAATCATGTTAGATATGTAGAGTTTTACGGGATTCTATCATGCTGGGGGTAGAATGATACTTGTGTAGGCTTTGTGGTATATTCTTTCCACGACTAGTCACGCGCGGGGTGAAAGCCTCCCATCGTTTACGTGGGCACGGCGGGGTCACCGGGGGAATGGCGGCTGTTGGGGTCGAGTAGTGCCCTAGGAAAAAAAATTTGGGCCTTATTTTCCGGTGGGCGGACCCACCCATGGTTTTGTGCATGGGTTTTTACATGGTTTTGGGGCATGATGGTTTTCGGCCCCCGGTATTTTGTAGATCCGGTCAAAGGGAACTACGGTTATGTTCTAATCCAAGGTTAATGATTGGGGTTTATGTATGCTTCATGTATATATATGTGTTGTAACACTAAAGAATATAATGAAAAATCAATGCAGTCGTCTGATTTGGGATCCGGGGGAAAATATTTGTGTATATCTATTTTATGTTTTATGCTCTCGCTATTGTTTATATTTTTAAGATTCGTTTACGGATAATTTTACGTATAGGTTAAAACCTACAACCTACTCTGAAATTTAAATGGATGGAGTTGTGGATGGTTTACGAGATTTCTACAAAAACAACTACCTCAGTGAAAGCATATTCTTTATCAAATATTATTGAAATTCATAAACTTTAAAAAAGAATATGAGAGAGGGCACACCTATCGGCGTCTGAAAATTTACTTTTTTCGGGAGTACGAATGTGTGCATCGCCTCTTTTCGTTATGGAGTGATGATCACGGTCACGCTTTCGGTCGATAACGGACCTTCGATCTCTCGTTATAGTCCTTCATTTTGAAAAGAAAGGGTGAAATATAGGTGAATATGGCCCTAATTCAATTCATTTGTACTTTTTGAGTTTTGAGAGGTACGAGGCTTACGTGGAGTAGTTCTTGCCTTTGGGGTTAGCACGAGCACCGAGGGATTAGCGATATCGTGCCCGGGTAACCTCCATGATGTCTTGCACTCGAATTTTTTAGTCGGGAGGTGTTGAGGCTCCAGTAAAAAATTCTTTTGTACTGATTCTAAGTAATTTTTTTCCCTAGATACGTCGGCGATCGCAAGAGCGCGCCCTTTGTGCACATTTTCGGGGTTTTGCGCACTTTAAGCACTTTTTTCCCCGTCTTTTTGGCACGCCTTATTTGCTGTAGAAATACGAGTGCGCCTTCGATGCGCGTATTTGAGAAAAACAAACAAAAGGTTGAGAATGTTTTACGGTCTACACCTGTTTTGATGTTTTGTTGTTGATGGGTTCTTGTTTGAATGACGGAGTTGTTATGGAGGGAGTGATATTGGTCCAAGCTACATGCGCATTGGCAGGCGTCTGAGGGTGTGCCAAAGAAAGCGGCATGATGGGGCTCCAAATATCATGGAGAACGAGCTTATTCGGTCTCAAGATCAATTGCTATGTTACTTGATCCGGCATTGGCATAGGAGCGCATCTGTTTGTGTTGTGTGGGACTAACCTCGCTATCCATCATGATATGGATGTATGCTGTGATATTATGCTATTTCCTCATGGTGAGGCATTGCGGTATCCACTCCCTTATGGGAGGGTGGATTTTGGAGAGGTTTCGGAGCCGTCGACTGACGAGGTGCCTCGCACGGAGGGTGCATTAGCATTTCTTCGGTGATAGAGTAGGCCGAGCGGTGTGATTTGGCGACTGTTCTACAACTCGCAAGGTAGTCAGCTCCACATCGGGCATGCTGGCACGGGTTGGAGTCTTGCGCCGACTAAGGTCCATGCACTTCTTTGATTTTACAGCTTATTCTATGATGGGATGGTGATGTAGCTTAACAAGGTTGAGAATGGATCAAGCGTATTTACTGTACGCCCGATATTCTATGCACATTATGTATGAGAGGGTAGTGTTGTTGAGACTAGTAGTAGCGGTTTCCTCTGGGGGGCCATGGGAGCCTCGCATGAGGAGGTGGGCTCTGTGAAAGCCGCGAGGGGTGTATGGTGATGTGCTCCGAACGCCATGATGGAGGCCTGGTTTGAGGTCAACCACCAGATGTTTCATGCCATTCTACATATGCGAGTGGACTTAGGGGATCTAGGAGATAGGTCTCCTCCTAGTTATGCTTAGGTTCCAACATGTATGCTTTTATGTTTTTTTGCATTTATTTGAGTATATATGTGCTATGTGTTTTTATCGTGACACCGACACAGTTTTTGGTTAATCTTGGAGATTTTGGTGAGATTGGTCACCTCGTGGCTCGATTAGTCGGCCACGGTCCTCTGTCGAAGACCTCGGGGCAGGTCGTGGAGGGACGGGAGGAGATCTTTCGCACTGGCCCGGGGTGGTGGACACGGTGGTGGTGCGCGCTCGAGACGGGCGGGTAGCTCGAGCTGTGGTCAGGCTTTCGACCAGCGAGCTCGTCTGACGTGCATAGGCGGCACGTGTTGACTGCGACGGAGGCTCGCAATGTTGGTAAATACTGCAGTGTCAATGATAGAGGATGCAGGGGTCAGTGGACGCGTGACCGAGGGCAGATGATTTTGGATAACCTTTGCGGGAGGTGCAGCGGACGCACGGTGATGGCGAGGGGACTGCTGGCCTATTTACCTTAGGTGGTAGTCTCGGTTTGTGACAGCTCTAGTAGTAGAGTACGAGAAGCGAGTGACAGCGTTCCCGGTGCTTCGTGCGGAGCACCACCCTAGAGTTTACTTGTATACGAAACGCACCCATTAAGAGGATGCTTCCCCTATTTTTCGACGACATTTGTGTGTCTTTGCGGCCTTTGGGTCAACACACTATTTTTGTACTCGAACATATACACCATGATATATATATAAGAGAGATATTTTTTGTGGCTCTACATGTTGTGTCACTGCATTTTCGGTTTATGGACGATGTTATGCGATGGATATCTATGTTTCGATTTTTATGTATGATGGTTTATTTGAGATGCATTCAGTTTAGAATATTGTTAGCTATGCGATCGGTTGTTTAGTTTTGACTCCTTGGTACATGCGTAAATGTGATGTAGTCAAATTTTTCTGCTTAATATTTTTACACGCAAATATTTTCTAAATAGATGTGAATCTCTTGTCTCAAATGTTTGGTTTAAACGTGACACTACTAACCCATAATCGAGGTAGACATGCATATGGTGTATGCCACGATGGAGGTAGTCGCACATAATTTTGATGATGGATTCATATTCTTCCTAATTGTTTGTTGTTGAATCGATACACTACCCCGTTTGTGTAGAGTGGTGATCAATCAGGGGTGATGATGAGCGAGCGGGAAATTCTTTGCTAAACTTTAAGACCATCTTGATGCTCAATCAGCAAATCCAAAGTAAGGTTCGAGTTGGTAATCCGTTTATGCCTTGCGTGCATTTTGTACATAAATTCTTTTAGTAAAAAATTTAAAGTGGTTGGGTTTGTGTACGTTAACTCTAGGCAGGCTAGCTTTGGCCTCATGGGTAGAACTTCTTGAGGTAAAGGCCATTGACGGGGTTCTTTGGGGGCATGCCTAGTCAAGTTCCTCTGAAGATTTATGCCCTTGAGAGAGGCAATGTTTTACTCATGTGGGTCCTTTCAACAAGGTTTTTCGAAATTTCCCAGCCCCTAAAGGCTTCTTTTGCGTACATCATAGCGGAGGACTAGTTCTCCCTCGGTGTATGAGAGAGGGTTGATGTGGCGGTCGAATGACGCTTTTACCCTTTCCTTATGGGCCACGTTGTATTGCGATTATTATCGTCGCCTTTTGTCAACGAGCTCTAGCTATACTAGGTGTTGTTCTAGAGGTTGGTATCACTGAGTTCGATACAAATGTGGGATCTTGCTGAAATCAATGCGAAAAGTGCAAGGTACCTTGACCTTTTGCGACATGAATAAGGTGGAAATCACGGGACATGGGATGGCTACAATCCTATTTTTCGTGTGTGATGATACAAGTCGTATGTGGTGTATTGTGTCATTGGTGTTCGGTGATGGGAGGAATCTACGTGATGGGAGTTTGCGTGGTGGAGGGTTGGTTTTCCACTGGATGGTCAATTTCTTGTGGGTGGAGAGTGTGCTTGGTGCGAAAGTGTACGGGAATGTTTCCATTAGCGGGCATACCTACGGCTCATGGCCTTGGCCGTTGCATGGTGCATGGTACCATTGTACCATTGAGTAGGTGTATGGGAATCAACGATACTTGTCATCCCCGATGTGGATGCTTGGAAAAGGATGCGATTTGTAGAAGAGGTGGTTTTTACGCTTCCATTTACGTATTTGTTGGCTTCGGTGTGTGCTCAACTCTTTGGGAGTGTAGTTAACGTTGTATCTTGACGCTCTTATCTTGCAGGGAGATGCGCATATTTAACCGTATGGTGAAAGTGTGACGCATTAGGTCCGCGTAATATTCTCTTGGTTAGAGAAGTCTGTGTGCGAAGGGACTGTGTGAAAACGGCTTGCGAGGGGCTTTTATTTTTTGCACTAATTGACCCGGTGGTCATTCAGGTTGCATAGTCCACATGTTATCTTAGGTTGCTTGGTTCTGTGCTTGGTTGGTATGTCGCTCTAGTTTTCCCATCACACCTATGCAGATGTAGGGGTCACTAGCCTGAGGGTGATGTATTATCTATATTTTCTATAGCTTATCATCGTGTTTCTGCATCTATTGTATGAATCATATCGATAGACAGGATTCCGTGGGATATATGTACAACACTGCCCACAGGTGATTTCCCTAACATCACCGGGCATAATAGCCTAGATATGGGGTCCCGTCGTGGACTCAATTTGTGGTACGCTGATGCAGGCTTGTCAAAAATCTTTGCTAAATCGAGGGAGATGGCGACCACATGGTGGGGTGTTTCCATGAGCGCATGTTGGTCTTCTCTGCAGAGACGAGTTGGGGGTAACTGGGTTCCCTGAGTTGGTTGCTTTTCAGTCAGACGAATAGGATGAATTGCTAATCACATATTCTTGGGGTGTCGAGCTATTCATGATTTTTCGAATCGTGTCATCTTCTTGGGAGACGGGCACAGTTGCTCGCACTACGAGCTAGTGTTGAGCGGATCTAGGGCATGAGTGACAATGATGCCTTTGGGTGGTTGTCTACACATATCTACACAAATATTGGATGCCATGTTGTCGTGATATACTATGGGACAGATACTACCATTGGAACATTTACAAGGTGGGCAATCAATGATGAAATGACTAAGCTCATAAAAAGACGTGCTGGTGAGAGCCTTTTCGGGGTGATCTTCATTCTTCCTGTAGGTATAGGATGATACGAGGTTCATCTCCGACGCGGGCTGGTGAAGGATCCTCTACGATGAGGGATGCTCGATGGCATAGAAACCACCCCTACATCATGGGATCTCGGGAAATGATGGGTACTAGTGCCTCATACTTGTCTCGTAGATAGCGCATGCGTGATTGTTACACAATGCTTTGCCTTTACCTTTGGTGTCGGGTTCCTTTTATGGGAACGCGGCACCACGATGTCACGTCTCAGGAGTCGAGGAGTGGTTTTAATTCATCCGGCTGCGGGAAGATATGGGTAGGGTGACCTATTACGTCGCGTATAGTGCAAACAGGTGATTCCCATTGTATGGCAACGGTCTCTAGCTTTCTCTCTTCTACTCGGTTCTCTTAACGCAATCATCAATTTTGCAATGGGAATTTTCTTTGCGGGGATGTTTTCAACCACTTATTGAATGGGTGAGGGCCTCCTCGGGGAGCGAGGGCTTTAATCATGGCAGTGATGTGTGAGGCTCTGTCCTCGTAGGGAATGAGACTAAGCGGTATTGCAAACGACATTTTTGGTAACACCATTATTGCCAAAACCTGCGGGAGAACGAAAACCGAGTTTGAAGAGAAATGGGTTTGGGAAGTGGCATAGGCTACAGAGTTGTCGTGGCCAACGACTCGGTGCCATTGTTGCTTGTGTTCATATCTGACTAGCTTCGGCACTTGATGTGGATCATCATGCACACCGGATCTGTGACATCGGTGATGACTCGGGGGACAATGGGGGGTCTCCTAAGTAAGCGTGGGGCAGGATGAAGGTTTTGAACGCGCGAGGGTCATATGCTGTGGTACCATGCAGGGTGTTCGAGGATGTATCTACATCGTAGAATTACATCGATGTTTTTTAGGTCGTTTCTCGCTGTGCCTCGATTTGGTCTATAGTAATGATGCGGTCCTCGTGGGGGAACATCATAATGTGGAAGATGAAAGAGGCTATGGCTAACACAGCATACATATAACTCTCACCGAGAGTGTATTATAGTCCAAGTGAGCATCGAAAGACTTTAATTTCTATAAGGACCGTCTCTCCGACTAAGCAAGCAGGGACGCTTTTGGTAGAGAGCAGAAGCGGGGGTTGAAGGACGACCATCGTATGATCTGACGTGATGAGCGATGGTTTAGTTTGAGAGACCCTAACTTTTTCCAAATTTCTTTTTGACATGATGCATGTGGATGCACCCTCGTGAATGACACATCGGTGAATGGTGATATTGCGGACAGACTCCTGGTGTTATCACTCTAGTAAATTCTTAAGTTGTGGGATTTTGGTTTTTAAGTCAAAGAATACTAGAGGTAACCACAAACCTACTTCAAACTCCAGGATCTAGCCTTCCTAGGGTTCAAAGAGGGCTCTCTCTTTCAAGTTTAACTTTGTTTTGGTTTTGAATTTTAGGCTAGTTATTGGTGCAATTTGGTTTTCTTTTGTTGGATTTGGTGGCAGCTCACTTGGAGGGTAGATAGAGGAATCTACTTTTTGATTGGGTTATGGAGTCTAAAGTAAAAGCTAAAATAGCTGGGATCAAAGCCTAAAATTTCTAATGTACTGCAGGGGAAAGGTAGATAACCCTTTGGAGATCTTGGGAAAAATGGTTTTTGAGATGGTATGATCGGGATAAAGGGCACTTTGAGAATCCTTAAATGCCCAGGAGGGAAGTAGAAGATAGAGGTCAAACGGGGAGAGGGAGAAATTAAGGGTTCCCTACACCGGAAATCGGGAGGAAAACAAAGAAATGATAACTAGTTAAAAACGAGGTCTATTAACATGTCTTGTAGCGATACTCCTAGTTATACCTCGAGATTTAGAATTAAAACACATATATATGCATGAGATAACAATGACAAGTTTAAAGAGAGTACTTCACTCCGGATAGTTTACCACAGGGAGATCCTAAAGTATGATGCCAAAAAAGGTGATCGATTCAGCTACTCAAAATCGAAAATCCAAAGCCTTCAAGTTAATGAAAATATACTATAGTAATCTCCAACATTTTTATTCCACACCAAAAATACTCGAGAGTGAAGTATTTATATAAATTTTTTTACAAAATATCCTAGATGAATTCTAGGAATAAAATTAGGGAAAATTAAATCTTTTACAACAATAATACTAACGGCTTGCTCAACAAACTAGCGAGTTGTCCTATTTTATTCAAAATAAATAGAAATAGTTTGTAGATAAGAAAGCGGTGGTTGCTTATGTGTCTTCACTATTTGGCTTTTTAGATATTTTTTTCAAAATCTATTTTCCTTCAATGATACTCTTTCACGACTGATACTCTTTATTATTGATCCTCTTTCAATTCGATACTCTTTACCTTCGATAGCTAGCCTTCTTCTTTGTAAAAATGCACTTGTTTTCTTTGTGAAATCAACAAACATAATTTTTTGTTTTTCATTTGTCAATGCTGCTAATCCTAATTTTTAGGAATTCTAATATTCCGAGTTTCCTAAAATTTTTCATCACCTCGTATAGTGTGGAAAATGTAGGGGTTTTTATGACAAACAAATGTTTGATTTCATACCGTGCAAATAAAATAGATCTTCAAAACTTTTTAGCAATACTTTCCCTGTGGGAATACCTTCACGCTTTGTTGGCTTGTTCACCTACTCTTTGGCATGTTCTCTGATATTTTTTTCATTATCATTACGAGGCATTAGCTTGTCATTATTCACCATAATATCGGGAGTCCTTTTTGCCTCAAATTGGTGAATTTAGCCATGAATCTAGTGACAATGGTGTTCATTCCTTCACATTTCTCCTCCAAGCTGCCTCATTAGATTTCTTTTTGGTGGTTACTTTCCTAATTTCTAGAGATTGAGGTTGTTCTATCATTAATCTTTAACTGTTCAAGTTGTTTAGATGTGTTCTTGTTGTTTAGGAAACTTATCAACCCTAACGGCTGTTCTTGTTTATCTCGCCAATTCTTCTTGTGTCTTTTGTATCTTTGTCTACGTCAACATATGAGTAACTCTCTCGCTCAAACAAAGTTACTTGAATTGATGGCCAAACGCCATGAATGGATTAAATTACATTATTCCATAAGTAATTTTTAATATATGATATCTAGTCCTTGAGAGTTAACTCTCTTTTGGAGTTTATTTACCTCTTCACTCAATACGCTGAGCATTATGTTCATGTATATTGGCATCTATTTGAGCTTATTTGCTTGTCTTCTCAAGATTTTCAATTATCTTAGTCAATATTTTGATTTCATTGGTTTTTTAAGACATTTCTACATGCCTTTACTATTTGACGCTGCATATAGGTGGCAACAACATTTGTGAAGTTGATTCTATGGTAGTTGAAGGAAGTCACCGCTGGGAGTGGCGGTGGCTCTTTAGATGCCAATTTCTCTCCTAGAGTAGATGGTACTCGCTGTGATAGCGGGACCTATACAGTGGGAATGATTGGTTCCTTGAGTCGCTTTTCCTTTTCTTGGACAACTTGGTCCATTTGTACTTCCATTTCTTTGATTTGAGTTCATTAGTTGAAGTATAGATCATCATTTCATCCTTCTCTTTTTGATCTGTAAAAATTCCTTTGTTTGAGGATGCTATCCTTGAGAAGCTTGGATGTTTCCTCAAGGTAGCAATGTCCTCATTTTTCTTTTTGACTAATGCTTCAGCTTGCTTTTATGTTTGTAGAATCATATCCTACACTGTAATACTAACTCTTCTAAGTCCTTTATCCTTAGATCTTTAGCATACGATGAAGCTTTATCCATTTTCATTTGGTCCCCACATATTAGAGATTGTATTTTGAAGTACGGGAGCACTCATAGCTTTTTAGTCACCAATGGATAGAGCATCTCCAATGTTTGCCTGTGAAAGTTTCAATGCACTCCAACTCATGGATTTTATCACGTGGCTACTTCCATATCAACCTTTTTATAATCATCCACTGTCTTTTGGCATGCAGTGCAATTAGATAAACATGATGACATAATCAATTTTTGGGTCGAATAATCAAAGGTGCATAGAATATATTTTGGTTACCTCGCTTCTACTTCAAAGCGAGAATATATTTCAGTTTTGATTTACTCATTCTTTAATTTGATTTGCTTGTATTTTTCCTTGATATAAATCCTTCTCCTCAGCTGAATGTATGAGGAAGCCTCCATGCTGTGTTGCTTCTCCATTATTTGTGCATCTTCATTATTCAAGCTGTGTCTCGATTCTGACTTTGGCTCATCGATGATTACGGTGGCTGCATTGTTCTCTGCTGCGTAGTGTTGGTGTTCGAAAGGTTGTATTTCCTCAGCATCATATTTAGTTACTTTTCCTTTAGGCCTGCGCGTATCCCGGTTTAGGACTCTTATTGTAAATGATTTTAAACTTTGTCTCCGTGGTAGTTTTTGCGGATAATCTCCTTCTTCTGCATTCTTTTAGTGGATGTTTTCAAATGTCAGTTTTGGCAACTTCCAAAGGGTGACTAGTATTCCTTTTGGTTCATCGCCCTGATGAAAGTATTCTCAACCCACTCAATTTGATTAGAAAATTTCTCTATATACGGCTTTGACTCATGAATAAAGGTGTCAATTTACATTCTACCCTTAGTTTACTTAAGATCCCTTGTAGATCATAATTCCATGGGGCTTTCTTCTAATTTGTGCATTCACCTGTAATTGACTGCACCTGCTTCCTTTTGCCTGTCATTTGATTACATATCAAAAGGCCCAATTTGCCATAAAATTAATTGAATCGAATTTTGGATCTGCCTAATGTACTCTAAGGAAAAGATCCTCATAGATGGATGCTTAGGTAACTTGTAGGGCAACAATTTAGAACCAAAAGCTACGATTTCGATGAATTCTTTATATAAATACCAATCTCCTACTTTGATTTGCTCGATAGCTGCACAAAATTCTCTTCGTTTCTCTGCGATTCTAGCTGTTACCTTTTTGTCAAGATGGTGGTCAATGGATGCAAAAACAACTCTACAAACTATGAATAATCTGAATTTACGTCCCTTCTTTTCTAAGTATAGATGTCCGGAAGACACCGATAGAGGTTCCTTCTATATCCAACTTCTTAAGTGGATGGAAAGCTCTGCGATGGGAAAAAATAGAAATAGGTGTAAAAGATAGCGGGTATATCCGAATACCCCTTCGAGCTACAAATTAGGCAATTTATAGTAATGCTATCATCTATAAAACTAACATCTTGAAATGTGGTGAGCGGTATCATAGAGAAAATGTAGAAAAAAATCCGATATTCGACTCATCGGTATGTTCATTGGTGAAATACCCAAGTATAAAGTAAAGCATGGAGATAAAATGCCTTGATCCTTGAGGAACTTGGAAGTTGAATATTGAGGGTTAATTTTGGAATCTCAACATGCGGAGCATGAAAGTCTAGAAGATCATAAACCTTTTAGGAAAGTCCTAGTTGATGCTATAACTTAGTGAGGGGCTTAGATGGATAATAGTGCGCTGTAGGGGTTCGATTGAAAGTGCGAACATTTGATTTATAGACTCTCTTTGTAATGGTAAATAAGACCTCTTTGTTTGCATTGAAAATAGCTCTTTGTTTAGGGATGTGACTGCGGTGACAGGTCTAATAAGTTCTTGACAAGGGTATGTCGGGGGAACTACATATTTGGGTAAATTGGATTCCCAAATATGAACATCTTCTTGATCATCTGAGGATTTTTCAGAAAACACCGACGTTGATGCATATATAACAAATTGAAGTCAACTATAGGATCACTATTTTTGTGAGTCAATGCCATCTAGAGGAATACGCTCCAATGTCAACAAGCGGTTTGCCAATGGGTTGACTACAATGGCGGTATTTGGAGTCATAACGGGGAGTAGCTTTGGGAGTCTTTGAATCTTCATATTTGTTTCCACTCGTTTTAGGCATTTTTATTACTTACGCAAGCCAAACTATTTGCGAGGCAAATTTACTAAAACATAGGCTTGATTAGGAAAATTCGGCAGATAGAATGCTTCTTTGGCTTTTAATGCTCGATTAGGCTCTTAAATGAAGTTACGAGGCTAAAAAAAATGTCTAAAACGAGAAAATGGGGGTTTCGTAGTATCTTGATTGCAAATTGGGCTCAAACTTTGATGAAAAAGGTTTTTAGAAGATATAGAGGGCACATGCTGAAGGGATTTCGCTTTTTAGAGCTTTGAATTTAACCCTAAAGCGTGAAAAATGATAATTTTCTTTGAAAATGGTGTGCAACGGACTCTAGGATTCTTGGATTTTGCCGCGGGTTTTTCCCGCTTTCGGGACTTTTTGGCAATTGAAATTAATCAATTTCCTGATTTTTAACTAATTATTTTTTCTTTTAACGAGCTTTTTTAATTGAATTGCACGTTTAATTTTTGGAAAAAATACTGTTTTGATGCGGGTATGGGTTTTAACAAGACTCTTCCGCAATCTTCTAGTCGAATTGAATCTTCGGTGGTTGATATGGAGCTGATGCGGCTCCTCAACAATTCTTTCGAGTTTCTTTGGCAATTTCGGAGGTTCTTGGTGTAAAAATAGTAGGAAATGGCTATTAGGCTCTTTGCAACATTACGAGTTGGGAGGGAAAAAATCTTTGGGTTCAAATGCGAAAGATAGGTTGATGCATATACAAAGCTTGTATTAAAGGTATTCTGTAACCCTTTTCAGCATTAATTACGAGTCACATCATGGCGGGAAGGTGGTTTTGGATTTTTTGAATATATGAAAACCGGTGCTATCGCGTTGATTTGGAGTGGTAAGCAGTTTTTTTTATCAAAGTCCACGATCCAACCATAAATAGCCACGTGGAGGGGAGGGTTCAACACAAAACGCAACCATTTCGCGTGGATATTGTGTTTGATTAGTCGTGCACTTTGTTGGATCAAAAGTGTCAAAGAGAATGGTGGAGATTGCTTGGGAGTGTGTCGGGGGTAAAAAGCGTGGAGATCGGGCTAGTCATATGGCGGAAGGGTTAATATTTATGAAATAAAATAGTTTAAACCACGTTTAAACCATAGTCTCATTAGCTGTCGGGGGATTAATTATGGTTTAAAGCTTATTATATATTGTTTTTTAGTACAATGTACAAAGTGCGGGCTTTAGTCATGATATACATATGAGGGGTTAATTTTTTTATTAAAACATTTGTTGAAAATTCTTTTAATGAAACATAATTGGGCGGGGTTTATCTTCGGACATTTTTAAAAATGTTTTCAAATGTGCATAATAATATGTTATTTTATATAGTTTTTTAACTATCTTTTTGAATAGCTAAACAACTATAGGGGCGGGATATTTTCTCATATGGATAATCTTTTAGACCAAAGGGATTTTTTGTTTTGGGATTTTCATTTGAGCACATGGGATAATATACTTTAATCAAAAAGCTTATAATAGTAGGTCTTTTTGGGGTTTGATTAGATATAATGGAATTAATAATATAGGAAAAGGGTATTTTTTAGGGATTTAATAAAGTATGTTAAAAGTTAATATGAGAGGGGAGTGAAATGTAAAACAAAGTACACATTATCTCCAAATATAAATTAATCAGAAATTTGCTCATCTTTGTATTTCTTTGAATAATACTTAGGGATAAATGTGATTTTGTGGGTTTTTATGAATTTTTATGAAGGGATAGAGTTAATTATATGGGGATTACAATTTTACTAAGTAAGAGCGTGTTTTTACTTAGGAAAAATGGGATTTAGTACATGAATGAAGGGTAAATGATGATAAATAAGAAACCAATATTTTCACTAACCAGTCATAGAGCCTTGGGTCCGGTCAACAAAAGCTGAGAATGCTCGACCTATTTGATTGCACGGTTAGAATGCTGAATACTGCATGGGGGAGGGGAAATTAGTGATTTTTCCCGCTTTGATGTATTATTTACATGATTGCTCCATACTTTCTCACCCAATATTGTATTTCTAACTTTTTTTCTTCATCTTTATAGTCTGCATTTAGGCTTGCAACCTTAAAACATTTTTATTTCAAAAGCATAAAACTATCTAAATCTACCTTATTTCATCAGGGACTCGAGATTAATACAGTTGAGCTCCTCATTGTTCTCTACCTATCTCTTGATGTTGTCAAGTTTAAACGAGTTTGACAAATCTTTATTCACTATCTTGAACATGAAATTGAAAACTGACAAAGTTAAGATTAAAAATGTTTGATTGATCGTGGATTATGGCATTTATTGACACTCTGTGCATAATCATTATTCTTGCAATAAAAGTAGAAAAGTAGTGGCATTTGGACTTTCTCACTTCTAGGTTTTTATTTCTTTTCTTTTTTGGGGTATATATTTTTCTAAGTCCTTTGACCTTTCTTTTAGGACTTTTACCTTCTTTTTGAATTTTTGATTATTTTTTCATTTTTTCAAAATATGGGAAAAACAACTCAAGAATGAAAGGTATGTACATATTTACAAGGCTTATCAAATTCAATTCAAAATTTTATGAAGCCTATTATTATGGGACTAACGGTGGCTCCACATGGGGATTACATTTCTGGTGAAATATCAAGAACTCTAAGATTTAGCGACCTTTGAAATTTGGTGAGATAACCACCTATAAATGTCTTATGATATACGCAACTTATTCATATTTTTGATATTTATTTTTCAAAGCTTAGGACCTTCTCTTCGGGCTTTCAACTTTTCTAAGGAAACATCCCAAATCAAATCTAAACTTTGCGATGTATATCTGATGGTGATAAATAAAGACAAACCATTGGTTAACCTGTGAGTAGTAGTGTGACATTCTGCCATTAACTAGTCCTTCTTGCATCTGATTTCCATCTAATTCTCCGAGAAATAAAGCATTATTACCTCTATGTCCATAAATTACATAAAAGGCCCTTTCCATAGAAAAATCAAATTTTCCATGTTTTCCTTTCGTATTCTCTTCTAGAATCCACATTTTTAACACTTTATCTCCTGTATAAAAATAATCCTCTTTAGTATTTTTATCATAGATTTTCTTGATCTTATCCCTGAATGACTTGAGATTTGACATGAAACTTCTTCCCTTGTTTGTTGCGAGTGAATAGTTTGATTTATCCTTCTTTGGATATCATTAGTTTCAACTGTAATTCTTGGATCATTTTCATCACTGGTACACCTAGGGAGCAAGGAAAAACAACATCCATTCCATAAACTATCCGAGTAAGGTGAAGCACGGTGGATTTCTTAGTAGTAAGTCTATCTCTGCCCATAAGGAATTGACTAACTTCTTATGCCAAGTCTTTTTTATTGTCTTTCGATAATTTTTTGATGATATTTACTAGGCTTTTTGTTGGAGGATTCAACTAGGTCATTACCTTGTAATATATGGAAGTAGAGTAGCCTAGTATGTGGTATTTGTGGAATTCAATCATTTTTCTTGGATTTGAATGTTTACTTTGCCATTATCGGTGATTATCTTTTTGAGGGCACCCAAATCTTGAAGAGATGTTGTTTTCAGAAAGAAATAATGACGAGTATCGATGGATTGTCTAGAGGGTATGGCTTCAATTCACTTGGTAAAATAATCATATGTTGTCAAAATCCACTTATGTTGGCACGAAGAGGAGGGTGAATTTCACAATGAAGTCTAGACCCCATTGTTGAAATGGCACTTCGGTTGAAATAGGCTTTAAAAGGGAGAGAAATGATTTCTTCTTACCCATTGGCACTTATGACATGAAGTAACATATTTTTTGACATCGAAGAAAAGCTAGGTAGACGGTGAAAACCCGACTCTCGAATCTTGTCGGTAGTAGATTTCGATATAAATGTCCTCCATAGTCACATGAAATTCTTCAAGTATATAGTCGAGCTTATTCCTTTAGTAAACAATTTAGTAAAATCCCACTATGATGTCTCAGTACATTATCTAAGATACAAAAATCTTCTTGCTTTAAGTTTTAAAAAATCTAGCTTTGATTTCTTGGCAATCTAGGAGGAGCTTTGTAATTTTTTAGGAGTACAAACATGATATATGTATACCAAAGTGAGTATGAAAAGGCTTCATCGATCAATGGAGTTTCCATCTCTTCCGATCATCAACTTGAGCAATAAAAATTTATATCTAGGGCATTACAATTGGATTCAAATTATAAAGTCCGCTAAGCCTTGAACTTAAATTAGCTTGGTGGGTTTAATCTCTATGTCATATTCTAAGATAGTGGAAATCCACTCACCTCTTCTTCCATCAGGACCATCTCGAGTAAGAATGTCTTTAACTACATAATTTGGGACATAGGCAATAATGTGTGAGTAGAGAATATAAACTGCGAAGACTTTAATGGCCTTAACCACAGGCTAGGGCTTGTTTTTCCATAATTTTGTACTTGAAAGAAGCATCTCTAAGGTCTTTACTAAAAAAATCTATAGGTTTTTCAAATCCTTGATCATTTTTTCATGCAGTAAAACTACAACTATGGTATGTTCTCAAGCAAATGAAAAAATCATCAAGTATTTCTTAAAATCGGGACTTATTAGGACTTGAGTATTCGTTAAGGCTTGTTTGATAGAGTCAAATGATTGTTTAGCCTTAAAAATTCCATCTAAGAACTGAATCTTTCTTGAGCATGTTATTCAATTCTCTAATTATCTCTGCTAAATTAGATATGAATCTTCTTAAAAAAAATATCTTACCTAAAAAAACTTGTAATTCTTTGATGTTTCTTCGTGGGTTGATGTTCGTAATTGCTTCTATCCTAGCAAGATCTATCCTAATTCCTTCTTTTTGAGATTATATGTCCAAGTAACTTACCTTCCTCTAATCCAAAAAGACTTTTCTTAAGATTTAAAGAGATGCCATATTTCCTACACTTAATAAAAACTTGACTCAAATGATCCAAGTGTTCATTATCTGCTTTGGAAAACACAAGTAATGTCATCTAAGTAAATAACTAACAACTCATGTATTTCCTTTGCAAAATGCTCGTGTCCATAGCCCTTTGAAAAGTTGCTCCTGCATTCATTAGTCCAAAGGGAATTTTTGCATACATAAAAGTTCCCCAAGGAGTAGTAAATGTTGTTTTAGCTTGGTCTTCTTCTTGAACTAGGATCCGGTTGTATCCTGAAAACCATTTAACAATGAAATCATTGAAGAACCTACTACCCTTTGTAATATGTTGTCCATTTTGGGTAAAGGGTAATTATCCTTTAAAGATACTTTGTTAAGATTTCTAAAGTCCACACACAATCTAATTTCTCTTGTTTTCTTTCTTGTAGGAACTAAGTTTGAAACCCAATCACAATATCCGATTGGTGCAATGATTTGGGCACCATACATTCTTTTAACTTCTTTTTTCAATCAAAGGTAAAAGCAGAGGTTAATCCTTCTCAAATTTTGTTTGAATGGCTTTTGATCTTCTTTTATTGGAATTTTGTGTTGGATTTTGTTTGTATCATAAGCTTTTAAATCTTCAGTAACTCCAAGCAAACACATCTTGATATTCCTTTAAAAGTTCAATATATTTATCCTTTTTCTTGTTTGAGTGTAAAATTTTGGACATTTTGATTATCTTTGGTTTTGACTGCGTACCAATGTTACACTCTTCTATGTCAGATCTTATTGGCTCCATTTTTGGTTTTTCTAGATACCTCATTAGAGTCAAAAAGATCCTCTAAGGGATTTAAACCTTTAGGTAGAAAATTATCTTTAAGATTCACTATATCTCGATTCATCTTCAACAATTTCTTCAATCTCTACTTTTTCTAAGCTATCTATGTCGACTTGCCTAAATCTAGTGGGTTTATCAAAAATTATTTTATTTACATCTAATTCATTTAAATCTATTTCGCAATCCAAATCATGATTTATTGTACAATTTGTATCTATAATACAATTACGAAATTCTCCTTCATTGTTCATAAACTTGTAAATTTGTTCATCATGAGAAAAAAATCTTCCAATACTTAAGATTATATGGAATTATTTGCTCTATGTTTGACTTCAGCAATATATCTCGTGATTAGGTTGAAATGGTAAATTTCATGTGCTAGCAAAATTTGCAAGACAATGAGCTTGTATATTTTGTTTTTTGGGTATAACAACAAACTTACATTCCAATAAATCATCGCTAAATCTATGACGAGTGTCTCTATATCCCGCAGTACCTGGGATTATAAACTGAATAAACTCCATTTACTTCGTTTAGTGATCAAATCTAATCTCCCATGATTAAAATTTGTTTTCCTCCCGAGTTTCTAATGATTTGGAGTCCTAGGATAAGGGCTTCATACTCGGCCATATTGTTTCAGTACATTTGAAATTTAGCTCTGAAAGCATGACATTCGAATGATTGATCTCCATATTTGTTATCCATACTCCCGTACTCTGCTCCTAACTTATTCACTTGAACCATCAAAGTCTAAATTCCATTGAGATTCATGAAAAATGTTATCATTGTTTCGTTCTCTCTTTTTATCTACTAGTTCATTTTGGATTTCATTTGTTACGGAGGTTACATAGGATAAAGGAATCGAGTTCAATTGGTGTAGAGTAATTTCATAGTTTATAGATATTTCAACACTATTGACCATGTATTTCATTAATGTTTCTCTATATAACTTTTTATGTTGGCCAAACACCAAGATAGTAGCATAAGACATAGTCCGATTGTAGATATCCACACAACTTTTCTCCCCATGAGCAGAAAGTAGTATACCATATTTTGGTGGGATATCGGCTACTACAATGTCCATTAATATACTCTTACCGAGGGTATTGAACTAGAGTTACACACAAATCCTTCATTAAACCTAAGCATTTAACCTTATTGGAATCAAAAGAAAACAAATCTTTGTATGGCTCTTGTAATTTCTAGATTTAGAGTTTCCATGATGAATTTTGGTATTAAGTTATGGAAAGCTCTTGAATCTAGCATTTGTTATGTAGAATTTGATCATGAATGGTTAGGCGATATAGAATGGAGGAACCGCACTATCTCGCATGTTTTCCATTTACATCCGCCAAAAATCAACTCGGCTAATCATCATTTCGATTTATGGAGTCTTCTCCATCATTCATATTTAATGTTTCGAGTTATGGTTGATTTATACAAGTCATTATTACCAATTCGGTCAACGGAATTGGTATTTTAATTTTTGCAATTTCTGATTTTATTTTGAATCTAGGTTGAGCTTTACTTGATTTAAATTAGTTCTTCTTTGCAACTCGTAGTTTGGGTTGGCTTATCTTGCTTTTCTACGAGTTTGTTTTTTCATTTTCAATTGTTTTAGGATTCTCTGTTTGTGTTTCTTGTGTCTTACTACTTCTAACTTTATTTTTCAGGGATTGTTTGTGAAGAAGTAGATGTTCTTTTCCGATTTAGAATTTTTAGTATAAGCTTTAGAAGCAACAGCTTTTTGGGTCTACTCTGTTTTGAGATCGGCGGAAGGCTTTTTTGGGATCTAAATTTGTTGTTTTTACAGTAGTTAGAAGCTTTGTAGTAGCAGCATTTTGAGAATCCTTTGCAACTTGAGAAATTTCATTAGTAATGTCAACAATTTTAGGGCTTTCGATGCTTTCTTTGGACTAGAAATGTTTTCTGGGAAGAATTTGAGTTTTGCATATTTTCCCTTTGGGAGAATTTGCAGAAATTTTGTTTTAGGGGCTTCTACTATTTTCTCGATTTTGATTTTGGGAAGTTTTCTTAGTAGAAGACTCATCATTTTTTCTTGTTTCTAAGGTTATACTAGCTATGTATTTCATTTATTGCATAGTCATAACCTTTCTTATAATCAAAGGATTCACTAGAATCTAATTTAAGCTGTTGAAGTTCAAACAATTCCTAATCTTCCCGAGTAAGGAAAATAGTATTGTTGTCATCAATTCCCATTAGATTAATAGTATCCTCATCATCATTATTATTTTGAGAACTTTCATAATAGTTCTCTTGGAATGGTGGCCTATTGGTTTGGTCCTGGGATGTTTCTTTTCCTTTTCCGAATTTATATTTTTTATAAAGTTGGGATTTCTAATCTGTTGTTGGTTATTCCACCGCAGGTATTCTCTCCATATTATCTAATATATCAATTAATATTTCTAATTTTTTAGCTATAACATCCATTTTTTAGTGTCCTGAATTTTCATTTTCTTCTTTAATAGTAACTCTTCTTTCATTTCTAAGTCTAGCTTTTTCTATCTAGAATGTTCACTTCTACACTTACTACATCGGCTTTGCATTTTTTCTAAAGGTAATCGCATATCTTTCCCGTTAATTGGTATGACATATATGTATCAAATCCATCGGGGAATTTAAGTAGAACGGAATAAGGAGTAGGTTTCCGATTTGCAGGGGATAGAATTATATATGCTATTATACCTAGTGCGGTAATCTTGAAGCTGATTCATTTGGAGCTCTTTTAAATTATCAAATTTAGACAAAATTTGGAGGGGTTATTTTTCTTTTCCAATTTATTTAAAAACAAAGTAAAAAAGACAACTAAATCGGTTACACTACCAGTGAGCTAAATCTTTAAACCATTTCTTAACTTCTCATGTTAAAGTTTGAGCAAACGACCTCATTTGAACATACTGAATCATCAATTTCAAAAATTTCAAAAAACTCGTCATTTTTGTAATATGTTGTTGAGAATAATATTGAGTAGTGCCATCAAATAGTGGTATTTTTTTTATTCTTGTGGCATATCATGAAGTTGTTGTGGTAGGACAGGGGAGGCATATCTAGCAGCCATAGCTTGAAGCTTAGCTTGACTAGGAGGTAAGGTTGAATCTTGCTTGATGTCTGTCGGAAATGATAGTGGATGAACTAAAGATAGTATTTGAAGTGTTGGGAAATGAGGATGATGTTTTTTAAGAAATCAAAGGGTGAACTAATGGATATAGTGGATGAAGTGATTGGTGGAAATAATACTCAGGTTGTAGAGGTAGTTTAGGGATAAATGGATCCGTAGATGAGCTAGTAGTAGGATTTAGGAATGATGTGATAGCATAAAGAGATGAATCTTTAGCTCGAATTATTGTGGTATGTAATTGGGAAGTCTGAAGTTACTGTTTTGCATAAGTCAATAAATGAGCTAATTCAATAGCTTCATCAATATCCTTTAGAATAGTAACATTAATTTCCTCAACTTTGGTTTGATATTCAACTTTCTTAGAACTTACTCTGCAATAGATTTTTGTTTTGCATTCAAAAAATGAAATAAAAGCGGGGTATACAACAACACTTTTTAAATCATTTTCAGATTTACTTTTAAATAATGAGTGCTCAAATTTCAGATCAAAATCAATGTCTTGCGGATCGTTTCTAATTCACCGGGTAATGAAATGACTCTTATCAATGAGATTTGACCTCTAAATTTTCTATTTGTTTTTTTCTTTTTTAGCAATTCGAATCTAGGTCATCTACTATTACAGTAGGGCTTAGGATGCGGGTTAGACCCGGTATAATAAACTTTCCTAGAAGCTGAATTACAATTTTTTCAATACCCACAACCTATAAAAACAATCTTAAAGTAAAAGGAAGATTTAAAAGATTTCTTTAAGACTAATTTTATGACCGAGGATCGGTTATTTCCCCGATGAGAGTTGCCGATAATGTTATCACTCGATCAAATTCTTAATTTGTGGGATTTTTGGTTTTTAATTCAAAGAATACTAAAGGTAACCACAAACCTACTTCAAACTCTATGATCTAGCCTTCCTAGGGTTCGTAGAGGGCTCTCTCTTTCAAGTTTAACTTTTTTTGGTTTTGAATTTTAAGCTAGTTATTAAAGTGCAATTCGGTTTTGTTTTGTTGGATTTGGTGGGGAAAAATTTCACTTGGAGGCTAGATAGAGGGAATCTACTTGTCCATTGGGCTATGGAGTCTAATTCAAGCTAACTGAACTTGGATCAAAGCCCTAAAAGGTCAAATGTCTGTAGGGCAAGGTAGATAACCCTTGGAGATCTTGGAAAAAATGGTTTTTGAGATGGTATGATCGGGATAAAGGGGCACTTAAGAATCCTTAAATCCGGAAAAGGGAAGTAGAAGATAGAGGTCAAATGGGAGAGGGAGCAATTAAGGGTTCCCTACACAGAAAATTAGAAGAAAACAAAGAAATGATAACTAGTTAAAAACAGGGTGCTATTAACATATCTTGTAGTAATACTCCTAGTTATACATTCGATTTAGAATTAAAACACGGATATATGCATGAAACAAAAGAAGATAACAATGAAAAGTTTAAAGAGAGTACTTCACTCCGGATAGCTTATCACGAGGGATCCACGAAGTATGATGTCAAAAGATGATCCAATACTGCTTGCTCAAAATCGAAATCCAAAGCCTTCAAGTCAATGAAAATATCTATAGTAATCTCCAAGCAATTGTTTTCCACGCTCAAAAATACTTCCAAGAGTGAAGTATTTATATAAAATGTTTTACAAAATATCCTAGATGACTTTTAGGAATAAACTTAGGAAAATTAATTCTTTTACAACAATAATAGTGACACCTTGCTCAACAAACTAGCAAGTTGTCCTATTTTATTTAAAATAAATAGAAACCGTTTGTAGATAAGAAGCGGGTGTCGCTTATGCATCTTCCTTTCGTTGTCTTTTAGATATTTTTCAAAATATAAATTTTCCTTCACTCATACTCTTTCATGCTTGATAATATTTATTAGTGATCCTCTTTCAATTTCGATACTCTTTACCTTTAGTAAAATTTCCTTCTTGTTGTAAAAAATCTATTTTTATCGTGAAATCAACGAAACACAATTTTTTGTTTTTCATGTGTTTGCCTTTATTTATTTATAGAAAATTAGTCAATGCCTCGCCACTCATTATTTTTAGGAATTTCTAATATTCTTGAGTTTCCTAAAAATTTTTCATCGACTCTGTGTACCTGGAAAATGTAGGTTTTATGATAAACAAATGTTTGATTTCATACCTGCAAATAAAATAGCTCTTCAAAACTCTTTCCCCGTGGGAATACCTTGTCTGTTGGCTTGTTCACCTGCTCTTTGGCATGTTCTCTGATCTTTTTTTCATAATCATTCGAGGCATTAGCTTGTAATTAATCACCATAATATCCGGAAGTCCCTTTTGCCTCAAATTGGTGAATTTAACCATGAATCTAGTGACAACAATGTTCATTCCGTCACATTTCTCCTCAAGCGCCTCATTAGATTTCTTTTGGTGGTTACTTTCCTAATTTATAGGATTGTGGATGTTACGTCATTAATCTTTAACTCTTCAAGTTGTTGTCTTTTCTTCGTCGTTTAGGAAACTTATCAACCTAATGCACTGCTTGCAGTTTATCTACGAATTCTTCTTGTGTCTTTGTATCTCTGTTTGAGCTACCAACAAGACTCTCTCTGCTCAAAAATTACTTGAATTGATGGCCAAACATCATGAATGGCTTCAATTAAATTATTCCATAAGTAATTTTTAATATATGATATTTGGTCTTTGAGAGTTAACTCTTTTTGGAGCTTATTTACCTCTTCACTCAATCTGTGAGAATTTGCTTTCATGTATCTTGGCATCTATTTAAGCTACCTTTCTTGTCTTCTCAATATTTTCAATTATCTTAGTCAATCTGTTGATTTCATTGGTTTTTTAAAGACATTTCCTACATTGCCTTTACTAGTTGATTCGCTTGCATTTGTAGGTGGCAACACTATTGTAGAGGATTGATTTATTGAAGTAGTTGAAGAAGTCACTAGCATCGCAGTGGCTAGTGGCTCTTTAGGTGCCAATTTATCTCCTAAAGTAGATGGTACTGTTGTTGTGATGACTGGGACAATAGTGGGAATGACTGGTTCCTTTAACTGTTTCCTTTTTCGTGGACAACTTGGTCCATTTTTACTTCCATTTCTTTGATTTGAACTGTTAGTTGAAGCATCAAGCTCATCATTTCATCTTTCTCTTTTGATCCCGTAAAAATTCCTTTGTTTGAGGATGCTCTCCTTGAGGAAGCTTGAGTTTTTTCCTCAAGGCAACAATGTCCTCATTTTTCTTTTTTGACTAATGCTTCAAATTTGCTTTTTATATTTGTAGGATCATATCCTACCCGTAATACTAAATCTTCTAAGGCCTTTATCCTCACATATTTTGCATATAGTGAAGCTTTATCCATTTTAATTTGGTCATGCATATTAGAGATTGTATTTTGAAGTCTCGTGAGCACTCATAGCTTTTGTGGTCACTTTGGAATAGAGCATCTCTCGATGTTTTGCCTATGAACTTCAATCTGATCTAACTCATGGATTTTATTTGTGGCTACTTCCATATCAACCTTTTTTATAATCATCCATTGTCTTTGCACCTGGTACAATGGGATGTAAACTGAAATAATCAATTTTTGAGTTGAATAATCAAAGGTCGATAGGAATCTATTTTGGTTACCTAGCTTTCGCTTCAAAAACCGAGAATATATTTCAGCTTTTGATTTTCTCATTCTTTAATTTGATTTTCTTGTATTTTTCCTTGATAACTAAATCCTTCTCCTCACTTCGAATGTGAGGAGGAAGCCTCCATACTGTGTTGCTTTGCTCCATTATTTGTGCATCTTCATTATTCAACCGTTCTGATTTTTGATTTGGCTCATCGATGATTACGATGGCTACATTGGTCTCTATCTGCAGTTGTTGGTGTTCAAAGGTTGTATTTCCTCAACATCAATTGTTACTTTTCCTTTAGTTGCTATATTCAGCTTTAGGCCTCTTATTGCAAATGATTTTAAACTTTCTCTCTCGTGGTAGTTTCGTAGTATAAGCTCCTTCTTCTCTCACTCTTTTAGTGGATGTTTCGACTATTTGGCAACTTCCAAAGGGTGACTAGTATTCCTTTGGTTTACTACCCTCGGTTAAAGTATTCTCAACCCACTCAATTTGATTAGAAAAATTCTCTATATCCGGCTTCGACTCATGAATAAAGGGTGTCAATTTACATTTTACCCTTAGTTTACTTTTTTTTTCTACGTAAAACTAATTCTATTATGTATAAAGGTTAACTGATACAAAACTGCCACAAAGGTGTCATCTCGTGAGATCCCGAACACTAGGCTTGATGACCATGCTTGACCAATAGAGTCCGGACTCGCCCTCGTAGGGAAACCAGGTCCCTTTTTAACAAAAATATTTTGGCCGCTCTTGGAAGGGAAACCAAGTACAGTTCATACATAGCAAGATAACAGAGAAAAATATACTGAAAGTAACAATCGACCTTTCCACTCGAGCCTTGAGGCAAAAAGATAGAAAAATTCCAACAATAATTGGACAAAAATACCGAACAGCTTTGAGAGATGTGAGGATCACGTGTTCATGAGCCCGAGATGGAGGTTCTTCCACAATCCTCGCACCCATAATCATCGGCTGCTGTCTTCCATTCCGCCTTTGAGATTGCCTTCTTTGTCGATGACTACATCCACCTTGCGCAGCGCCTCCTTGGAAGGCTAAGTAAAATCTGCAGGGCAAGACCGAGCTTCAGGGGGGAGATAGGGATAGGATGGGGGCATGGGAGAGGCCACACGGGTCGGAGCAAGGAGGGGAGACTCTTCTCGGAGAGTTACAATGATGAAGGCTATAACAATGGGACGGTTTAAGGAGCATTCAAAGTGAAAATCAGCTCGCCGGGAAGTTTGACGAATGGGGAGGCTTGCGGAGCTCATGAGAAACGAGGAGGGATTGCACTATTGGGAGGGTCAATAGCAAGAGGAGGGATATTCCTAGAAAAACGAACAGCAGTCACTATGGCGGTCTCGTCTTCCGTAACTTCGCATGACCTCGAGGGCCGGTCAAGCGCCTCATCATTTGAGGAAGACCCTAAGGCGGAGCCGTCGAAGGGCGATAACAGTAACACAGCCCCGACTAGTGCCTCACCGACACCGCATTCTCGTGGTGGAGGCGTGACATCGAGGCGAGAGGCGGGGTAGTGAAATCTATAGCAGGGAATGGGCGAACAGAGAACTCGGGATCCCGAGAGGGAGTTGACACCGCCCAATATTGCCGATCGAGCACAACGTGGAGAGATAACACCACCGAGATTAGCCGCCCAAGCACAATAAGGAGAATTGGCACCACAGAAGAGGTCAGTGGGTGAAATGGTGCCTAGGAAGCGGCTCAAAACAAGCAAGCAAGGTGCAACGACGACCGATGTGCTTTTCGTGCATTGGATTCAGCGAAGATGGGAAGGCAAACACCGCTAAGAGGAAGCGGGGGAGCCACCACGCAATCACAACCATCCGAACTATCCGGAAATCGAGCTCCATAGCCGAGTAAACCTCCATTTGAAATTGAATGGGCATCCGGGTGGGGGGAATTAACGTCCAGTACGATGCTGGCTAATTTAAAACTCCATTAATGCTCGTACAGAGGCCATATGGCCACCCCCACACCTGAGCTCCTTCGTGAGACACGTAGGGAGCATGTCCCATCAAACCACACATACATCCGCATCCTGAGACCCTTGGCTTACTTAAGATCCCATGTGGATCATAATTCCATGGGAAGCTTTCTTCTAATTTGTATTCACCCGTAATTGACTTGTTTCTTCCTTTTTTGCTTCTCTTTGATTACATATAAAAGGCCCAATTTGATTTTTGAGTTTAAACCGAATCTTTTTTCTTGGCTTCCATACAATTAATTGAATCTGAATTCAAGATCTTCCTAATGTACTCTAAGGCAAAGATCCTCATAGATGGATGCTTAGGTAACTTGTAGGGAAACAAGTTAGAACCAAAAACTCTGATTTCAGTGAATTCTTTATATAAATACCAATCTCCTACATTTCTTTTGCTATGATGGCTAAAAAATTTTCTTCATTTCCTCACCGATTCTAAGTCGTTTTTCTTTTGTCAAGATGGTGGTTAATGGATGCAAAAACAACTCTGAAAACTACGAATAACTTAATTTTTCCCTTCTTTTCTAAGTATAGATGTCCCGAAGACAACTAATAGAGGTTTTTCCTTCTATATCCGACTTCTAAAAGTGAAATTGGAAAGCTCTCCGATTGGAAAAATAGAAACAGTGTAAAAGATAGGAGGTATATCCGAATACCCCTTCAGTACGCAAATTAGACAATTGATAGTGAATCCTATCATCTATAAAACCCAAAGCATATTCAAATATGACTCGAGGTGACTGTCCTGGGAGAAAATGTAGACAAAAATCCCAATATTGACTCATCAGTATGTTCATCGATGAAATACCCAGTATAAAGGAAAGCATGGAGATAACATGCTTTGATCCTTCAGGGAACTTGGTAGTTGAATATGGAGGGTTTAATTTTGGAATATCAACATGCAGAGGCATGAAAGTATGGAATATCATAAACCTTTTAGGAAATTCTAAGTTAATGTATAACTTAGTGAGGGTTTCAATGAATAATGGTACTTCTTGAGGGTTTGATTGAAGCTCGCAACATATCTGATTTATAGACTCCACTCGTAATGGTAAATAAGACCTCTTTGTTTGCATTGAAAATAGTTCTCTGTTCAGGGGATGTAGTACTAGTGACACGGTACTGATAAGTTCTTGATAAGGGTGTGTCGGGGGAACTACATATTTGGCTAAATTGGATTCCCAAATATGAACATCTTCTTGATCATCTAGGGATTTTTTCAAAACACCAATTGTGTATATCTAACAAATTGAACTCAACTATAGGATCAACTATTTTGTAGTAAATGTCTCGCTAGAGGAATATGCTCAACATCAACAACCTAGGGGGTCTGTAATGGGTTGACTACAATGGCAGTATTTGGAGTCATAGCGAGAGTAGCTTTGGGAGTCTTGGAACCTTCAGATTTGTTTCCACTCTGCTTTTTTAGGCATTTTTATTAGCTTCGTAAGCTTAAACTCATATCGAGGCAATTTTTCTAAAATAGAGGCTTGATTAGGTAAATTCAGAAGATAGAATGCTTCTTTGGCTTTTATCTTGAATTAGGCTTCTTAAATGAAGTTCGAGGCTAAAAAATGGTCTAAACGAGAAAATAGGGGGTTTTCTCGAGTCTCTTGACTACAAATTGGGCTCAAAATTTGATGAAAAAGGTTTTTTAGAAGGTATAGGGCACTCACAGAGGATTTTTGCCTTTTAGAGCTTTGAATTTAACCCTAAAATTGTGAAAAAATGATAATTTTCTTTGAAAATGGTGTGCAACGGATTCTAGGATTCCCTCGGGAAAAAAATTTCCGGGGTTTTTCTCGTTGCTGGGACTTTTTCTGAAATTGAAATTAGTCAATTTCACGATTTTTTAACTAATTATTTTTTCTTTTTTTAACAAATGTTTTTTAATTGAATTGCGGGTTTTAATTTTTGGAAAAAATACTTGTTTTGACGCAGGTATAGGTTTTAACAAGACTTTTTCTGCAATATTCAGTCGAATTGAATCTTCAATGGTTGATATGGAGCGTAGTGCGGCTCCTCAGCGAATTCTTTTTAGGTTTCTTTGGAAATTTCCGAGGTTTTGGGTGTAAAAATAGCAGGGAAATGGCTATCGGGGGGCTCTTTGCAACATTACGCAGTTGGGAGGGAAAAATACTGGTTCAAATACGAAAGATAGGTAAAGAAATGCATATACAAAGGTTTTATTAAACAATATTCACATTAATCCTTTGGCATTAATTACAGTGTCGCATCATGGCGGGAAGGTGGTTTTGGATTTTTTAATAGATGAAAATTGGCGGTTTATCACGTTGATTTGGAGTGGTAAGCAATTTTTTATCAAATTCATGCGATCCAACCATAAATAGCCACGTGGAGGGGAGGGTTCAATGCAAAACTAGCCATTTCGCGTGGATATTGTGTTTGATCGGTCGTGCACTTTTTTTTCACGCGATATCGCTTCTCACCATTGGATCAAAAGTGTCGAAGCGAACAAAGTGGAGATTGCTTAGGAGTTTTGTCAGGGCTAAAAGGTGGGACAGGGGCTTTTTACATAGGAGAAAGGGTTAATATTTATGAAATAAAATAGTTTAAACCACATTTAAACCATAGTCTCATTAGTGTCGGGGGATTAATTATGGTTTAAAACATTGCGATAATGTTTTTTAGTACAATGTACAAAGTGTGCTTTATTCATGATATATACATATGCGGGGTTAATGTTTTTTATTAAAACGTTTGTTTAAAATGATTTTAATAAAACATAAGCGTGGTGGGGTTTATGTCATGAAATTTTTAAAAATGTTTTTCAAATGTGCATAATAATATGTTATTTTATATAGTTTTTTAACTTTTTTTGAATAGTTAAAAAAACTATAGGGCAAGATATTTGCATATGGATAATCTTTTCGACCAAAGGGATTTTTTATTTTGGGATTTTCATTTGAGCACATGGGATAATATACTTTGGTAAAAAGCTTATAATAGTGGGTTTTTTAGGGTTTATTAGATATAATGGAATTAATAATATAGGAAAGGGTATTTTTTAGGGATTTAATAAAATATGTTAAAAGTTAATATGAGAGGGGAGTGAAATTTAAAACAAAGTACACATTATCTCCAAATATAAAATAATCAAGCATTTACTCATCTTTGTATTTCTTTGAATAATACTTAGGATAAATGTGATTTTGTGGGTTTTTATGAATGTTTATGAAGGGATAGAGATAATTATATGGGGATTACAATTTTACTAAGTAAGGGTGTGTTTTTACTTAGGAAAAAGGGGATTTAGTACATGAATTAAGGGTAAATGATGATAAATAAGAACCCAATATTTTCCACTAACCAATCATAAAGCCTTGGGTCCGGTCCCAACAAAAGTCAAAGAAATGCTCGAGCCCTGTTTGACTGACGACTTAGAATACCGAATACTCATGGGGGGAGGGGAAATTAGTGATTTTGCCTCGTTGATGTATTATTTACATGATTTCTCTACTGCTTTTTACCTACCCAATCTTGTATTTCTAACATTTTTTTCTTCATCTTTACAGCTGCATTTAGGCTTGCAACCTTAAAACATTTTTTCTTTCAAAGCATAAAACTATCTAAATCTACCTTATTTCATCCGAGGGCTTAGATTAAGCCGTTGAGCTCCTCATTATTCTCTACCTATCTACCGATTTGTCAAGTTTAAATAGTTTGACAAATCTTTATTCACTATCTTGAAATTGAAAACATGAAAAGTTAAGATTAAAATTTTTGATTGATCATGGATTATGGAATTTATTGACACTCGCACATAATCATTATTCTTGCAACAAAAGTAAAAGTAGTGGCATTTGGACTTGCTCACTTTCGGGTTTTATTTCTTTTCTTTTTGGGGTGTATATTTTTCTAAGTCCTTTGATATTTATTTTATGACTTTTACCCTCTTTTTTTATTTTTTTATTATTTTTCATTTTTTTCAAAATATGGGAAAACAACTTGTAGAATGCAAGGTACGTACATATTTACAAGACTTATCAAAGTAAATTCAAAATTTTATGAACCCTATTAATATAGGACCCTAACAACCGGTATCCGAAAGGCGACCATCAAAGGAAGCCTAAGGGTGGCTTTGTCTAAATCAAAATCCATTAGGCACGTATCAACAAGTTCGATAGTTCCTAACACGAAAAGAAAGGCTTTTCGTATTTTGGGCATGACTGTAATACTTTCAAAGCTAACATAATAGCGGAAGATTGGGCTAGATCGTCCATGATGCTATAATTATGGGCCTCTATGGAGTAGTTTCTTGCACACCTATTTGGTCCCTTGGCCATCTTTGGCAAATCTGCTCCATAGGCATTTTTTAAAATGGTAAAAGGTGCGCTAGTGCACCGGTACTAGCCCCCGATGCATTGGTGTCCGGTGGGGTTTCATAATTTCGATTTCGTGTTTCAAAAAACATCTCTTCGCCATTCATGTAGATTTTGTGGTTGTTTTTTTCCGGAGTCGTCTGGATTTTGTTGTTGAGTGCTAACCGTCCCTTGATGGGGGGAAAGGTTCCTACGTCACGAGTGGTTTGCCGGGAAGATCCTCCTTGTCCTCTGTTACTTTCGCAACTTTTTTCAACTCGTGGAGATCGGGGACAAAGGGTGAGTATAATGACCGTACTCACCACAAATCGAAAAAGAGTGGTTTGTTCGAAGAGGTGGCCTTTTGCTCGCCATTGGGCATTGCTTGGCTCCTAGCTTTGATTTCGCTGGAGTTGCCTCTAGCCCGAGATCGTGGAGGGCATTGCTGGTTGTTGCCCCCCCGTACGGGATTCCATTTGGGCATGTTTTTTTCCTTTTTTCTTAACCACATTAGGAGGGTAGTTCTCATGGTTATATGATTGGTGTGGTTGGTTTTGGGACGAGCCGCACAAATTTCACCTATGCATTATTCTCGCAGAGGCGGGTCTTGTGCTCGGGGACCGAGCATAACACGGTCCCCCGGTTTGCACCTCGCTACCGGGGGGAGCTCTTCTATCATTATGTCTATCTACATACTAGGTCCCCCCGAGTCAGAGGATAGGGTCCTCCATGGTGATACGACAACACCCTATTGGTCAAATTTTGTCGAGGCACATGATGACTTTGAAAACCGGGCTATGGTACGTTCTAGGTAGAATCGGACGTATAACCGTGGTTTTTTATCGTTGTCGCTAGGAAAATTTGGGTCAATGACCCTATTAGAACATCTCGCAGAGTTCGACATGCCTAGAAATTCTTTATAAGTTTGTAGGCATAGGCGTTCGGCATGATATTGTAAATATATCCTAACTACGTATAAATCAGCTTAAGTTGTTGGGCCTTGCTCGATGGCATCCTCTTCGGATATGGGTTGTTGTTGCACCACATCCTTTGAAATCTCTCGTAGTGAGATTTTTTTCGAGAACGTGTCTAAAATCACCCAATCATTGATTTTGGCTTTACCTAAACTACGACGTTGCCGCTATTCGTTGAGATGGTCCGAGATATGGACTGAGTGGGGGTTTGCCTAAAGCGTGTTAGTAATTCCATTCCGTAATCATGGTGGATGGCTAATTGAAAATATGTTAGGAACACGATGGTGAGGGCGCTAAATATTCCATGTGTAGCGAGGGTTGCTCCACATACAATTTCACCGCTAATCCTATCGTGTGCATTGAAATAGTCTCAACTCGAATAGTGTCGTCGATGATATTGTTCCATGAGCACCACGGTGGAAAGTCATGACATGATTTCTTGGGTCTTCTCGCTTGCTTTCCTTCAAATTTTGGAATGTCTCGAAGGGGGGATTCGTGGGCATGGGAGGCCATGTAGGGTTGTGTGCAATGGGATAATTCATCAAATTGGTTAAATCGCGGTAGATTCAATGAAGCTAAAAAAGGTGATTGTGAGGTTGAAGCCATTGCAACTTGTGAACACACACCATTCTAGTTAGGTAGAAGGTTTATTTGTGATGTACCCCGCTATGTATTCGATTAGCTTCCCGAATGGGTAGCACTTCTATGCACTCTAGGGGGTTGTGGGAGGAGTGGTGTGTGATGTGGCGTTGGGAGACCGAACAAGGTTCCAAACTAAGGATGCCCCAATAAAGGATGAACCAATAATGGTGGCAACATTCCATCTTTGACGCCTAAATGGCGAAAGACCCGGAACCCCCTCCCCAAAGAATGGGGGGAGGTCCAAAATACGTCTAGATCGATGAGGTCCCGTTGGGTCCGTTCTAGTGTCGACTAGGTATAGCTTTTGGAATATTTGAGAGGATAGAGTTTATGATCAAAGAAAAATTCTGATCGCATAAATAAAACAAAGCGAAAATAAAATTACTTTTCCCTTTAAATTAATCTTATGTGATCAGCCAATCAAAAAATGGTTTTTGTTTGTTTGTGTATGATACTCAAATCCTAGAAGACCTAATCATCCTCACACACTCAAATGTAATCGGGCCTTGAGAAGATATATTACGAGTGTTGGCACAATGTCCCATAAGAGCTCGGTGACGCCCCTAGTCGACCGAAGAAAATACACCAAGGTAAGGGTAGAGGATCTAGTGCTTGCTCGCACCGTTACCTATAGGGAAAGGATGCCCTAAATTTGGCCACTAAGTACCACCGTCCCACATGAGCATTCAAGTTTTGGGCTTCTTGGTAAGTTAGCTAACAATACCGAGTATCAACCCGGGTCGGTAGCCCCAACCGATACCACACACACTTCGCCTAAGCCTAACCCCCTCTAAAATGAGTCTATGTCGCGGACGGTTTTTCTTTTCCGTGGGCCGATAGGTGGATATAAAAGTTCCCTAAACGGTCAACTTCTATGTTTCTAGATGAATAACGATCAAGGCGGCTTATTGGATGCATACCCCTTGATCCTAACTTAAACTATTCTTTGGCCCTTGTGGGGTGTTGTGTAACCAGCTCCAAAAATTGAAGAAAAGAGATGTAAACGCCTTAGAAATGAGCCACTTCAAGGGGGCAACCTCCAATACATTACATAAATGAACAATTCTTGGATGATACAATTCACAAAACCTCCTTTCTATATATAGGAGTCCATGGGGCCATAATGTAATCCTAGTGGGCCACAATGTAATCCTAGCCGACCTAACAATAATAATTTAAGGGCACAATAATAACAAAATGGGGGTTACAAGGGTACAATAATAACAATAAGGGGTTTACACTAACAATAATAAGGGGCTATACTAGTGATATAGAGACCTAACATGCCCCTCTCCTTCAAAAAAAGTGTTGTCCTCAACACTTGAGTAGCTCCGGTGCTTCGTATAAAATTCTCATCCTCCCATGTAGAATCTTCAGTGGGTAAGTTCTTCCACTTGATGAGATACTCTGAAATTGATCGATTCCGTAGTTGTCGAGTTCTTTTTTTCCATGACTGCCTCGGGTTCCAATATGATTTTCCCTTCCCCCATCAAGTTCGCACATACTGTTTGAATTGGAAGATCTTCACCTATAACCTTCTTTAAGCATAAAACATGGAAACCGGATGTACTCGCGAGTAGCTAGGAAGCTCCAATTTGTATGCCATAGTACCAATCTTTTGCAACACCTTGTAAGGACCATAGTACTTTGGCGATAATTTATTATCCTTCTTTGCTTTCTTGAGGGACATTTGTTTGTATGGTTGTAGTCGTAAAAATACCCAATCTCCTACATCAAAACTTCTCTCTCTACGATGTTGATCTCGCTCGTTGTTTCATTCGATTTTGTGCCAAATTTAGGTTATCCTTTAAGAGTTGGAGAACTTCTTGGTGATGCTCGATGTGATCTTCCACTGTTTGAACCTTCGAATTTTCCCTTAAAGATGATGTGATGGATGGTGGATGATATCCATAAAGTGCCATAAATGGGGTCATTTTTGCTGCAAAGTATGGAAGGAAGTGTTATACCACCATTCAAAGAAGAGGTAACCACTTGACCCATTGTGTTTGTTTATCGATACAAAACAACGAAGATATCCTTCCAAACATTTATTTACTATCTCAGCTTGACCATCGATTGAGGATGATAAGATGAGCTATGAGCTAATTGAGTACCCAAACAAGAAAATAACTCCGTCCAAAAATTTCCAAGAAAATGGGATCTCTGTCGCTCACAATAACCCTTGGGCTTCCATGTAGCTTTTGAATTCTCGTCCATAAATGTAGTAGCAATCTGCATTTGCTTTAAATGGATGAGATAATGCACAAAAGTGTGCATACTTGGTAAGTCTATCAACTACCACCATGATGACGCTCTTTCCTTCTGACTTAGGTAAACCCGTGATAAAATCCATTGAAATCTCCTCCCAACGTTGACTTGGAATGGATAAAGGTTGTAGAAGTCCCGGGGTCTTAATTGTTTCCACTTTATTCTCGCTGGCAAACCAAACATTCCGCCACAAACTTTCGAATATCGATTTAAGGCCATCCCAAAAAAAATTCTTTCTTCACCCCGTGGTAAGTTTTTAAAAATCCCTGAGTGTCCTCCTAAAGGAGAAGTGTGCCATTCCATAAGAATCTTTTGTTTTAGTTGGGAATTATTACAAAGATATAAGCGATCTTTGTACCATAAGGAATCATTTTTTCCAACTAAATGTATCGATGTACTAGGATCTTGCTCGCAAATTTTGAATGAGTATCCATACATCTTTTTCCTTCTTCCATTCATCTCTTGCTTCAGCTTATCCAACTCGCTGGATAATAGAAATGGCACAAAGCAATGCTTCCACCTCTTCATTCTTTCTTGAGAGTGCATCCGCAACAACATTCAACTTTCCTTTTTTGTAGATTATTTCAAAGTCATAACCCAACATCTTTGTGACCCATTTTTTTCTGCTTTCTTTCCGACGATAGTCTTTGTTCCAAAAAAGTGTTTAAGACTATCATGATCATTTTTTTACCTTTGAAGTGCCTTCCCATTAGGTAAGTTCGCCATTTCTTTAGTGCATGTAGTATTGCTAACATTTCCTTCTCATAAATAGGTTTCATAAATACTTTCCTTTGATTGGACGACTTTCAAAAGCAATGGGTCTTCCTTCCCCGCATTAAAAACCGCACCAATTCCATTTCCCGAGGCATCACATTCCACAATAAAGGTTTTTGTGAAGTCCGGTGTAGCTAAGACCGGTGCTAGGCACATTGCCTCTTTAAGACGTTCAAAGGCCTTAGTTGCTTCAGGAGTCCATGAAAATGCATCTTTCTTCAATAATGTTGTTAGAGGTGCCGCTATTCTCCCATAATTCTTAACAAACTTGCGATAATACTCTCGTTAACCCGAGAAATCCTCATGAATCGCTTTATGGTTGTGGGAACTTTCCATTCCTTAATGGCTTTAATTTTGTTAGGGTCCACTTTAACACCCTCGTGAGATACAATATGACCCAGATATTCCACCTCTTGTACTCCAAAGAAACATTTGGAATTTTTTGCATATAATTGTTTCTCCCCGCAATAGTTTGAGCACCCTGTCAACATGTTCAACATGATCCTTCCAAGACTCATTGTAGATTAGTATATCATAAAAAAATACTAGCACAAATTTTCTAAGGAAGGGTTTGAAAATGGAATTCATCAACCCTTGAAATGTAGAAGGTGCATTGGTAAGGCCAAAAGGCATGACCAAAAATTCATAATGACCCTCATGAGTTCGAAATGCCGTTTTTTGGAATATCTTCAGTCTTCATTCTAATTTGATGATATCTCGAACGAAGATCCAACTTGGTAAAATAAATTGCTCCATGTAATTCATCCAATAATTCATCAATCACGTAGGAATGGGAAATTTGTCTTTAATGGTGAGCTTATTGAGCTCCCTATAATTCTGACACATTCGCCATGATCCATCCTTCTTGTGTACCAATACTACAGAGCAAGAGAAAGAAATTTGATCGGGTTGAATTATACCCACCTCTAACATTTCTCGCAATCATACGTTCCATTTCGCTCTTTTTGGAAGTAAGGATATCTATAAGGCCTCGATGTTTGGAGGAACACTTCCCGAATCAAATGAATAGCATGATCATGATCACTAATAGGTGTGAGTCCTTTGGGAGTTTCAAACACCTTGGAATGATTGTCCAAGACTTGTTGGAGATCTCGCGTAAATAGATGATTTTGATGTTGGAACTTCTAGTGAGCATAATTGTGCAATTACGCCTGTTGTTCTTTCTTTAGAAGCTTTGTCATGACATTAGAGCTTATTATCCTTCCCGGCTTCCCCCGCAATACCCCGTAATTCGACTTCCTTTCCTTCGAAAAAAATTTCAAGAAAAGTTCTTGAAAATTAAAAGCTACCGTCCCCAAAGATTGTAACCATTGTACTCTTAGTATGACATCGCACCTCCCATAGGAATGGAAAGCATTGGACTAGTCAATACATATTCCCCCATGGTTAGCTTGATATTATGGCATTTTCCAGAGCAATTTATAGTTCCTCCATTTGCCACCATCACTTGACATTCAGTGTCGGGTATAGGAAACAATTTAATTTCCTTGGCTACCTTATAATGAATAAAATTATGGGTGCTACCTAATCAATCAACACTATTACCCTTTTTCTTCTTTATATGTCCTTCTATCTTGAGAGTTTGAGGAGTGGTAATTCCCGCAAATGCATTACACGATATGGTCGGATTCATTTCTTCTTCTTCTAGGGGTGGTTCTTGGTGTATATCCTCTTCTTGTTCATTTTTCTTCTTCTTCTTCACAATCTATGTAAAATAATTTCTTCTCAAAGACACTTATGACCTTTAGTGTATTTGCTATCACAACTATAGCAAAGCCCTTTTTTCTCTTTTTTTTCTTCCAATTGTTGTGGTGTCAACCTTGTAGGTTTGTGGAAATCTAGGCATAGCAACACTTCCTTCTTTATAGAATTGAGTGGTAGGCTTTCCCTTGTCGCCATAATTTTACATTCAAATTTTCTTGCCAACTCGAATGCCTTCTCCAATGAATCAGTGTTCCAAAACGCGAACTTCATGTTGGATGTTATCCTTTAAAGTGCCTAGGAAGAGATCAATCCCGTGTCCCTCTGGAATATCAGTCACCCTTATATTCAATTTTTGGAAGTCCTCAATGTGCTGCCCAACTAAACCCTTTTGTTTGAGATTTATCAATTGGGTAAAGAAGGTGTTGCTCTTTGTATCCTCATAATGTGCTATCATTTCCTCCGTAAAAATTGACCAAGTGACAATTTTTTTACTGGGAGCGAAGCCATTGATACTATACAAATGTATTTTGTTCTAAATGTAAAGTTGCAATGCGTACCTTTTGTGTGTTTTGCACGTTATGGAGATCAAAATATTGCTCCATCTCGTAGTATCCATGTTACGGATCCTTTCCATCAAACTTCTTCATATCCATTTTTGGAATATGGTGGTTCTTCCCGCCAACATTCGAGTTTATGAAATCATGATTAACATTTATTTTGTTCTCATCATGAGGTTCTTTCTCCTATATTTCCGCCATTAGGAATCATTTCTCGTTTTAAGCTTGTCATCAAGCCTTCCATGTATGCTTTTAGATCACTCTTCATGTTTTCCATGTTGTCTTTCATGTCATCCATCTTAGCTTCCACGCCATCCATTTTTAGCTTCCATGCCTTTCTTCAAACCGTCCATATTCACTTCCATGCCTTTCTTCAAACCGTCCATCTTCACTTCCATGCCTTTCTTCAAAACTTCCATTTCATTTTTTTGTTGCTCTTTGCGAGAGTGAAAATTGTTGCATTTGCTCTTGTAATTTTGATAGATCATGTTGCAATTCTTCATCTTCATGAGTCATAGTAGAGCCTTCGAAGGCTTAATGGGTGTTGAATTCTTTTTAGGGGCCATTTAAAATCCAATATTGATATCTATTCTACAAGTTTCCCTTGGAATCAATTCAACTTGATTCTTCCAACAAGACTTATGTAATTCGGAAAAAAAATACACACCTTTTACTAGCTTTTAGAGCTCGATATTGAAATTGAATTATCTCTCGTAATTGAAAATCTTCGATATCTCAAATTCAGCCCCGTAGTAGCCCTCTCGAAGCTTCTTTCAAATGCCACATGTCCGACTCCGATTTGGATTCTCCAAGACAAATTTGTGTCCAATCTCCCACAATGACCTAATTTTCGATCGGTTCGAAAGAGAGCTGAACTTGTACGACTTGCCACGTGTCACCGTTTTGTTCTTTGTCTCTCGAAATTGATAGCCAAGAAACTACAGAGCCGTGTACTTGTGACCACTTTTGACTCGCACTCCAATCCAATCTCCAGAGAGAGAATTATTGAACTTTTCCCACGATCACCTCTTTGAGATGCAATTCTGGAGCCTGAAAAAGCACTACCTTCCACAGATCATATCTCCGAAAATATTGTGAACCAAGCTCTGAAATTTTTTGACGAATTTCCACGATGACCTGTTTAGGAGCTTGAAAAAAGACCTAACTTCCACAGATGATATCTCCGAAAATATTGCGAACCAAGGTCTGAAATTTTTAGACAATCTTCCTCAGGATTTCAGCTTCGCACCCTAAAAATTTCAGCTTCTGAAACTTCGTAGAAAAAACGTT
The DNA here is from genome assembly GCA_034641835.2 of Pinus albicaulis. Classification (NCBI taxonomy): domain Eukaryota; kingdom Viridiplantae; phylum Streptophyta; class Pinopsida; order Pinales; family Pinaceae; genus Pinus; species Pinus albicaulis. The sequence continues at coordinate 265,986 of JAXQQM020086730.1, forward strand.
ATAGCGAAAATGCCACGATGACCTCGTTTGGAGCAGCTGAAAACCCTAGAATCCCAAGGCTCGATACCAAATGTTGTGTAACCAGCTCCAAAAATAGAAGAAAAAAGATGTAAACGCCTTAGAAATGAGCCACTTCGAGGGGGCAACCTCCAATACATTACATAAATGAACAATTCTTGGATGATACAATTCACAAAACCTCCTTTCTATATATAGGAGTCCATGGGGCCATAATGTAATCCTAGTGGGCCACAATGTAATCCTAGCCGACCTAACAATAATAATTTAAGGGCACAATAATAACAAAATGGGGGTTACAAGGGTACAATAATAAAAATAAGGGGTTTACACTAACAATAATAAGGGGCTATACTAGTGATATAGGGACCTAACATGGGGAAAATTTAGTGAGTTTTTGTTAAGTTAGTTTTAGGTGTCTTTTCTTTGCTTAGTGTGTGGTTGTGTGTGACCAAACATTCAACAAGCACATAGTTTGAACGTGTGTATATGTGACGTGTTAGTCATCAGTATTTTTTCACTATTGGTAGATGACTATAAATTGGTTCTAGATTTCTAAAAACAACATTTTTTGAACATTGTGAGTTTTAGAAATCTCACTACCTTCATTATCCTTATAGAAATTTTTCACTATTATATCAACCTTGTCATTTCATGGTCACCCTACCACTCCTAAAAGACTCCTTAATGGCTTGTGCCTCCTCTCATCTCCATCCTTTTTTCCTACCTATGACTTCATTACTCGTTTTTCCCTTGCCCATAACTCCACTTTCCATCTAGGGTTACCTATAGTCTAACTCATTCCCATGATACCCAAGTTCCTCAAGCATTGATGGTCTCAAAACTATCTTTGTAGGCTCTTTATATAAATCAAGTACATTGGATTCTAGATATTCAATACAGACACTTTGACAAATACTCTTTTTTTCACTTGAAGACTCCAAGCCAATTTTCAGCCAAAGACCGGGTCAAAGAATCCTCCCACTAGGTCAATTAGGGTTTCATATGTTCCAAGATAAACCATTGGTGTTTTAGACACTGTTTTTTCTTTGTTAGAAATTGGTTCAGAGGTATTGGAATGTTGAGACATGGTTATTCAAGAAAGGATCTAAAATTTTCCAAAGAAGACTACCTTATGAAATTCAAGGTCTACAAGAGGTAAATGTAAACTTTGACACTTTTGCAGGGAGTGTTAAAAGGTCTATCGATAGAAAGTTGGTGAGGTAGGAGGTCTACTCCTAAATGAAGACATCTTGCAGCAAGGAAGACAACAAACACTTGATCTTAAGAAGAAATAGGTTTCTTGAGCTTGATGGTCTAGCAATGTGCCAAGCAGTGGATCAAATGCAGAAATGACCATGGAGGAGGCACACCAAAAAACCAAACATGAAGAAAAGTCTTTCGGAGCTTATTGATGAAATATGGTAGAAAGATAAGGTAAATTGGACAAAAGTGAATGAACTTGAAAGGGCCATAAAGAACTCGAAGACAACAATGATAATTGTCTTAAAGCACCCAAGACACCTAGGGTTTTGGGAAAGTGGCCATAGAAGGTAAAAGTTATGAGTTCAACTCCATGTCGCAAGCAAAGGAATGATTTTGAAGATGCCACTATGTGATCAAACCCCAAACTTGTCAAAATGAGTTTTACATGTCTAAATGAGCAAAAGATGAGTTTCAGCTCCAAGGTAGAAGTAAAGGAGGTTTTTAAGGTTGTTGTCGTGTCAAAATAAACATATCAAAGTCTCCAGGATCAAAAGGAAAGACAGATTGCATGACTCCAAAGAACCGCCACCCAAGGTGAAAAGGTAAGTTGAGTATTGTAAAGGAAATCACAAAAGGTTTGAGGATGTTGGTATGTGTAAACATCACAAAATCATCAAGATAAACATGTCAAGTCTTCAAGGAACAAAAGGAAGAGCCACCTCAAGTGTTTCCAATCACCTACAAGCGAGAAGGCATAAAGAGTATTAGTGAAAGAAATTGGAAATGGCTTTAAACCTTAGAAAGTAGGCTTGTAAATATTAAGATCAAGTCATAAGCCTATAGAAACTCATTTTACACTTAAATGAATCATTGATGCCTTGCGAGAGAATTAGAAGTTTCATGAGATAAGAAAATTTGAGTTTCTAACTCAAAATTGGAAAACAATTTGTGGTGTCGCACGCTCGGAGTCGGGTGTCGCGCCCTTGGCGAAAAAAATCTCGTGAAAATTACATTGGCACCGCACACTGGAATGTGGCACTACGTGCCCAAAGAAAGTGTTGCGCCTTTGCCCAAACCAACCCACAAGTAGTACCTTAGGCGTTGCACGCTTGGCAAGAAGGGCCTCCTCAACCATAAAAACACTCAATTCACTCGAAAACTATTTCTAAAGGTCCTCCAGAATATTCAAGGTTAAGTAACATCATATCAACCCATTTCCAAGCATTTTTTCCATCATTTAATTGAAATAATTTGAAGCCCAAAGAAGGAAACCTAGGTATTTAAACTTGCAATCCACCATTTGTCATTAATTCATCTACCTATAAGGAAAATCAGTGATAAAAGGAGGATTACACTATTTGGAGGTTGCTCATTCACCCTAGCTATACATACATCTATATCATTCATAACACTCATTCATTCACCCCCTCACTTGCAATAAAGTTGACATTCCATTACCCTCATTCACCTAAATTATACATCAACCTCTAGAATTTTCAAAACAAAGTTTGACATATCGATAGAGGGTTATCATTAAGTGGTCGACTTATCCCTCATTCTCACATATTTACACCCTCACTCATTCATCTCATTCACAAGCAAACTTCCATTCCGTTACCCTCCTTCATATCGGGCCTAGCAAAGTGCTAGGGTGTCAAAGGAAGAGTGGTCAAAATGGCAATGAGGGAGAGGGAAATAATGAATCAAGAAAATGAAGAAGTGGAAGTGAAGGAGAAGGTCAGATGCCATGAGGAAGAATGTAAATGAAGAAAAAATCGATGATGATGGCATTCATAAGAGCAAGAAGAGCAAAGTGAGGCAAATAATGATGAAGCACAAAGTAGTAAGGCTGATAACAATGAGGCCTATGAAGAATATGGTGGGACCAATGAGGCTAAAGAAAAATAAAACCTTGAAAACCTAGCTGATCCATCCCCTACAAGCATCCCAAACCTAATCAGCAAGGTAAATCCACATTTTGGTACAATTTTGAAAATTTTGGAATTTTGATTGTTTTGAAAGGCCAAAGGTGCAAGTGCCACTAGAACCGCACTCTTGTCTCGGGGCACTCTTTTGAGGAATGGCTTACATTTTTTGAATCCTTAGGCTAATTAAATCATCCAAAAAATATTTCGGATCATTTGGACCAGAATTGGTGCTCCAAAAGTGCCAAAAACACCTAAAGAATCACCTTTCTGCCCTATTTTCGTAGTCGGTGTTGCGCCACTGAGCAATCTTGGGATATTGAGTTTTTGAGTTGGTAAATGAAGTCAAATCATAACACTAAAAGGAATTTTTGGAAATTATATTGGACAATATTTCCAATGAGATATCATGGAGCTCATTTGGAGACCTGGAAGGCCTTCAAATATTGGTCACAAAATAGGCAATTTTTTCCTAGTGTGTCGCGCCCTTGAACCTCGTTGTTGCACCCTTACAAAAAAAGTCAACAAAACACACTTGGAGATATTTTTGGAAGCTATTGGGGAGCCTCAATGTCCGTTTTGTTTTTTTCCAAAATTGGTTGAGAAGATATTTTGCATTTAATGAATTAGGATATTTGTACCTTGGGCCTTACATGGTCTCAAAGGACAAAAATGACATTTATGAGTAATTAATGGTTTCTAAAACCCTAGTTAGGATTTTGGTCCTCCTTGGTAGTTAAATGCTTTGCATTAAGGCCTCATCGTACATGTCTGTTGGTTATTGAGCATAATATGATCTAGACTTTGAGTTTGTTGAAGAAATTGGCTTTGGTGTGCTTGGATGGCTTTGGATTGAGCATCAATGGATCAAGCACATTCCTAGGATTCATGATTTTTGCTAGATGGTGATGTTGTTCCACTTTTGTATTTTTTTTCCTTCGAGTTTTCATTATGTCATGTTTTCTTTTGATCTTAGGACGTAAATTTTAGAGTAGGATATGCTTTCTTGGCACCCTACTTCTCTTTGCATCTTATTATCTCTATGTTTTCTTCCTTGAAGTTAAATTAAAGAATCCTTAAATGCTATTTAGTTTAACTGAAATTTTATGTTAAAAAGCTCTATTTGTTTGAAAGTAATGTTCAGAGAATTCTTAGCTGCTCTCTAAATTTACTTATTTTTTTGTTTTGAGGTCTCGTTTAGCAAAATTCTAGATGAAGAATCCTTCATTTCTCTTCAAGTTTTACTATGCTATCGTCCCTGGAAGCTTTTTCTTGTTTCTAGTATGTCGAAGGATCCTTAGTTTCCCTTTTTAACCTACTACACTCATAACTTCATGTTAAATTCACACTCACTAAACTTACTTAGATACATTTGGCCTTTTTAACTTGCCCCCTATGAAACACACTTGACCCCTTGTTGTACTTTTCAAGACCTTTGCATACTCCATAGCCCAATGGTCTAAACCTCTCCTACTCTATCTCGTTCTAATTGACAAGCAACCCAACCCAAAAAAAACAAACAAGAAAACCCTAATCCTTATAACTAGCCTAAAATCAAAACCCTAAAATCACTACAAGTTACATCTTTCACACAAACATAGAGAGAACCCTCTCTCGATCCCAGGGAAGGCTAGGTCCTATGACTCCCAAAAAATGGTTTGATGTTACCCTTGTACATTTGGTCTTGCCAATCTCGACAAATAACTGGGGACCTAACATAATGTCGATCATGGTGGGACTTCGGAGTCGCTGAAAATCTAAGTATTCCTTAGGACCTCGTAAAACCCAAAAACATCCTCGGATTGGTATTAACTCGTTGATGGTGGACAACAAGTGCTTCCTAAAAAACAAGTAAAAATCATCCACTTGGTGACGCCACTCGGTCTTCGGTAGCCCTATTGACCCCCCACTAATTCTCACAAACTCCCCCGAAAATGAATTAATCAATCCCCGATATTGTTGATGGTGGACAACAAAGTTGAAATCTTCCACCCGGGGACTCCACAAATCTCAATAGACCTAAAGAATCCATTGGTAAAAGACACTAGACTAGTTGGAAAGATGTTGTAGCCCTTGTTCTTACTAATCAAAAAATGGATCCAAGGACACAACGCAGTATGCTCCAATGGATAGAGATCACATCCCCTGATTCCCACACAAAATGCCTCGGATAAATTCAAACAAAAACCTTCCTATGTTTCAAGATGAAAAATTTGATGGCCCCTTGTTACATCTCATCAAATTTCATATACATGTATGGGGATTAAAATTTGAATGGCATGAGGATTGCCTTATGAAAATGTTCATGGGGACATTAGAAGGTAAAGCAAGGGAATGGTATGAAGGCCTAGACCCCTAGTAGTTTGTTTTCTTTAAAGGATTCTCACAAAGTGTTTTATGAACATTATAAGGAAAATTTTCCATCTTTATCATTAGCTGAAAAATTTTTTGTGATCAATCTGAAGATCTCATACAACACCTTGTAAACATTGATGAAGATTTGGGAAATTGGCATCCCTGAAGATCTCTTAGAGGAAATTCATGCATTTCATGCTTAATTTAATCTGTCATTACAACCAAGAGGATTTGGTTGAGAATGAAATCAATCGTGAAATAAAGGAAGTTCCACAAGATCTCTCTCAAGGCACAAGTGATGATTCACCATCTCTTCTAGGTAAGGCTCAAGAAGACATTCAACCTCATAATCAACCTTCACAAGAGGAAGAGAACTACTATAGTTCTATCCAAAGAAGAGAAAAAATGCCTCCTCTTTTAACTTAAGAGGAAATAAATCAGATTCTAAACATGCAACCATACCTCTAAACCTTCATATGAACATAAAATTTCTATTTATTTTCTCTGCTAACCCCTAACTACCATAGATTAGAAAATGGATTTTTAGATCAATTATAGGAGAGACAATCTGATAATCCAATATCTATGAGTGGTAACATTACTTATAATGATGATTTTCCAAAGTTTGATCAGCATGATGATGGTTATGTTCTCCAAACGAAGCTAATCTTGCAGAGAAATCATCGCTTGGTTTATGGGATGAAGTTCGGTTTCATCAACTTGAAAACGAGAATCGCCCAATATGTATCAACTATGACAAGTGATGAGGAAAGTCTATAAAATTTGAAGTAAGTGAAGCATATCTTCCTCTTTGTTCTACTTCATTTCATTCCATCAGAGATAACTTTCATATGATTAGAAATCAGCAAAGATTTCAGTTTTGATGTTGAGGTTGGGGAAGATAATGAACTTCTTGAGAAAGTTTCTAATGAGAAACCTTCTCCTAAAATGGTTGAGGAAATCATTTACGACATAGAATTCTCCTTAAATCCGAGATTTACTACCACCAAGTTCCATTTAATTTCAAATTGCAGATGAAGACTTGGAAATTGATAATCACATGAGAGTTGTTGCACTACCTTCTCAGAAGATCTATTTCCAGTAAAATTCTCTTAATGATGGTCTTCGAGATAAAATTCGACTCACTCAATCGAGCATATCAAGTTTGCTAGAGGAAAACATTACAATATATGATGAGGTTTCTAGTAAAGATGATCATGAGGAGGAGCAAGAGATTATTTCTCAAAAGAATCCCAAGCTTAGCCAGGTGGAGGAAGGAGTAGTCATGGATTAAGTGTATTTTTCAAATCCTGCGAGCAAGGTATTATTTAAAGATCCCTTTGCTATTTTCTTATAGACATTTTAAGAGGGAGTAAAATATGTCGGGGAGCAGCTTGATGTAGATTTTAAAGAAAATTTTAGGCACTACTATTCAAACACAAGTGAGGTGGAAGTGGCCTTTTGATTTTTTTCACCACACTCAAAGCGCTGAACAAATATCACTCATGGAATCATCTACTTGACTAGTTATATTGGAAAACTAAGTTCACCGAATGAATATATGTCATATGTAAGTTAGATTAGGATAGATAGGTATTCAAATAAACTCAAGCACTATGAGCATATTTCTAGTTTTTAGTCTTAGAATTTTGATCTAAAAAAAGACACAAAAAACAAATAAAAAGAAGAAAAAATAGGGTAGGAAAAAAGAAGAGGTACAACCCCATACCAAAAAAAAGAGTGTTGTTGAAAGTGTGCAAGCCTAAATGCCACTGATTTTGAAGAAAAGAAAGTATTGTTCAATCATTTAGCCTAACCATGATTGGACATGTTTTTAAATTTATGCTCGATACATTAGTAAAAGAAGATTTTCCAAACCATGTAAACTTGGCTTGTCAAGAGATTAGATTAGGAAAAGATGTTGGTTCCCAAAGCATAAATCTGAACCAAAGAAAAATGAGAGGGATGCATAACCAATCTCGAATCACGACTCTCATGTTTTCTAGTTTTTTATTGAACAAAAATAATGTCTCAGGTGCAACTTGTACAAATGCCACAACCCATGGCAAATCGATTGCTTAATCCCTGGTTTCGTCATATTTTGAATTTCATGTCAGTAGGTTAGAGAATGAAAATCTATCAAACATCTTAACCTTGACAGATAAGTAGACTAGGTAGAGAATAAAAGAGTTCATCAGCCTAATATGAGCTCTTGGAAGTGATATGGGTAGAAGTAGATAGTTTTTATGCTTTCAAAAGAAAAAAATGATGTTAAGCGTTTGCTGATCCAAGTGCACCTAAAAGAAAGAAAAAAAATGTTACGAAAAATATGATGGGTAGGTAGAACTGATATTGAAGCAATCATGTCTTTTTAGATTTTTTGAGATCATAGCTTCAAGAGAACATCAACAAATGAAGAAAGAGGGATCTCAAGTACAAATAAGGTAATGATCTTAAAAACTCGGAGATATAAACTTTGAGGTTCTTGACATCTCCTAAAAAGGAGCCACCCTCCCCAAGTGGAGCCACCGTTAGTCATCAAGTAATTTTTCACTATTGGTAGACGACTATAGATTGGTTCTATATTTCTAAAAACAACATTCTTTGAACATTGTGAGTTTTAGAAATCTCACTGCCTTCATTATCCTTATAGAATTTTTTTCACTATTCTATCAACCTTGTCATTTCATGGTCACCCTGCCACTCCTAAAAGACTCCTTAATGGCGTGTGCCTCTCATCTCCATCCTTTTTTCCTACCTATGGCTTCATTACTCTATTTTTCCCTTGCCCATAACTCCACTTTCCATCTAGGGTTACCTATAGCCTAATTCATTCCCATGATCCCCAAGTTCCTCAAGCATTGATGGTCTCAAAACTATCTCTGTAGGCTCTTTAGATAAATCAAGTACATTGGATTATGGATCTCTAATACAACACTTTGAAAAATACTCTGTTTTTCACTTGAAGACTCCAAGCTAATTTTCATTCAAAGACCAGGTCAAAGAATCCTCCCACTAGGTCAATTAGGGTTTCATATGTTCCAAGATAAATCATTGGTGTTTCAGACACTATTTTTCTTTGTTATAAATTGGTTCAAAGGTATTGGAATGTTGAGACATGGTTATTCAAGAAAGGATATAAAAGTTTCCAAAAAAGACTACCTTATCAAATGCAAGGTCTGCAAGAGGTAAATGTAAACTTTGACACTTTTGCAGGAGTGTTAAAAGGTCTATCAGCAGAAATTTGGTGAGGTAGGAGGTTTTCTCCTGAATGAAGACATCTTGCAGCAAGGAAGAAAAGAAACACTTGATCTTAAGAAGAACTAGGTTTCTTGAGCTTGATGGTCCAGCAGTGTGCCAAGCAGGGATCAAATGCAGAAATGACCATGGAGGAGGCACACCAAAAACCAAACATGAAGAAAAGTCTTTTAGAGATGATTGATGAAATATGGTAGAAAGTTAAGGTAAACTAGACATAAGTGAATGAACTTGAAAGGGACATAAAGAACTCAGAAGACAACATTGATAATTGTTTTAAAGCAGTCCAGACACCTAGGGTTTTTGGAAAGTGGCCATAGAAGGTAAAAAGTATGATTTCAACTCCATGCTGCAAGCAAAGGAACGATTTTGAAGATGCCATTGTGTGATCAAACCCCAAACTTGTCAAAATGAGTTTGCCATGTCTAAATGAGAAAAATATGAGGTTCATCTCCAAGGTAGAAGTAAAGGAGGTTTTTAAGGCTACTTTTGTGCCAAAATAAACATATCAAACTCTCCAGGATCAAAAGGAAAGACAAATTGCATGACTCCAGCAAACTGCCAGCTAAGGTGAAAAGGTAAGTTGAGTATTGTAAAGGAACTCACAAAAATTTTGAGGATGCTGGTATGTATAAACATCACAAAATTATCAAGATAAACATGTCAAGTCTTCAAGGAACAAAAGGAAGAGCCACCTCAAGTGTTTCCAGTCACTTGCAAGCAGAAAGGCATAAAGAGTATTAGTGAAAGAAAGCGGAAAGGGATTTAAACCTTAGAAAGTGGGATTTTCAACAATCAGATCAATTCATAAGCCTATAGAAACTCATTTTACACTTAAATGAATCACTGATTTCTTGTAGAGAATTAGAAGTTTCAAGGAGATAAGAAAATTTGAGTTTCTAACTCAAAATTGGGAAACTTTTTGTGGCGCTGCGCCCTTGGCTTGGCGTTGCGCACCTAGATTCGGGTGCTGCACCCTTGGAGAAAAACTCTCACGTAAATTACATTAGTGTTGCGTGCCTGGAATGTGTCACTGCACGCTCGACAAGGCACTGCGACGTTTCCCGAACCGACCCACAGTGTGCCTTTGGCGCTACGTGCTTGGCCAAAAGGACCTCCTCAACCCTAAAAACACTCAATTCAATCCCAAAATATTGTTGAAGGTCCTCCAGGAATATTCAAGGTTAAGTACTATCACATCAATCCATTTCCAAGCATTTTTCCATCATTTAATGGAAATAAGTTGAAGCCCAAAGAAGGAAACCTAGGTATTTAAACTTGCAATCCATTGTTTGTCATTAATTCATCTACCTATAAGGAAAATCAGTGATAAAAGGAGGATTACACTGTTTTTAGGTTGCTCATTTACCCTATATTTACATACACCTATCTCATTCATAACACTCATTCATTCACCCCCTCACTTGCAAGAAAGTTGACATTCCATTACCCTCATTCACCTAAATTACACATCAACCTCTAGTATTTAAAAACAGAGTTTGACATATCAGCGAAGGGTTATCATTAAGTGGCTAGCTTATCCATCTTTCTCACATATTAACACCCTCACTCATTCATCTCATACACAAGCAAACTTCCATTCCATTACCCTCCTTCATATCATTTTCACATCAAGTGCTAGGGTGTCAGAGGAAGAGTGGTCAAAATGTCAATGAGGGAGAGGGAAATAATGAATCAAGAAAATGAAGAAGTGGCAGTGAAGGAGAAGGTCATATGCCATGAGGAAGAATTTAAATGAATAATAAATCATTTATGATGTTGGAAGTGATGATGGCAGTCATAAGAGCAGTAAGAGCAGTGAGGCAAATAATGATGAATCACAAAGCAGTAAGGTTGATAACAATGAGGCCTATGAAGAATATGGTGGGACCAATGAGGCTAAAGACAAAGAAAACCTTGATAATATAGCTGATCCATCCCCTACAAGCATCCCAAACCTAATCAGCAAGGTAAATCCACATTTTGGTACAATTTTGAAAATTTTGAAATTTTGACTGTTTTGAAGGGCCAAAGGCGCAGCGCCATTGGTGCTGCGCTCTTTTTTGGGGCACTCTTTTGAGGAACGGCTTAAATTTTTTGAATCCTTGGGCGAATTACATCATCCACACAAAATTTCATATCATTTGGAGTAGAACTCATTCTCCAAATGTGCTAAAAACACCCAAAAAATCACCTTTCTGCCCTATTTTCAGAGTTGGTACTGCGCCCTGAGCAGTCTTGGGAGATTGCATTTTTGATCAGGTAAATGAAGTCAATTCAGAAAAATAAAGGCCTTTTTGGAACGTAGACTAGACAAGCTTTCCAATGAGCTATCATGGAGCTCATTTGGACACTTGGAAAGCCTCCAAATCGTGGTCACAAAATAAGAAATATTTCCAGTGCATGCGCTGCGCCCTTGAAACTCAGTGTTGTGCCCTTGCAAAAAAGTCAACAAAACACACTTGGAGATATTTTGGAAGTTATTGGGGAGCCTCAATGTTAGTTTTTTTTTTTTTCCAAAATTGGTTGAGAAGATATTTTTTCATTTAATGAATTAGGATATTTGTGCCTTGGGCCTTGCATGGTCTCAAAGGACAAAAATGACATTTATGAGTAATTAATGGTTTCTAAAACCCTAGTTAGGGTTTTGGTCCTCCTTGCTAGTTAAATACTACATTGAGGCCTCATTGTACATGTTGTTTGGTTGTTGAGCATAATATGATCTAGACTTTGAGTTTGTTGAAGAAATTGGCTTTGGTGTGCTGTGATGACTTTGGATTGAGCATCAATGGATCAAGCACATTCTTAGGATTCATGAGCTCTGCTAGATGGTGATGTTGTTCCACTTTTGTATCTCTTTCCCTCATTTTTCATTATGTTCATGGTTTCTTTGATCTTAGGACAAAATTTTAGAGTAGGATATGCTTTCTTGGCACCCTACTTCTATCTGCATCCTATTATCTCTATGTTTTCTTCCTTGAAGTTTAATTAAAGAATCCTTTAATGCTCTTTAGTTTAACTGAAATGTTATTTTAAAATATCTATTTATTTGAAAGTAATGTTCAGATAATTCTTAGTTGCTCTCTAAATTTACTTATTTTTTGTTTTGAGGTCTGTTTAGAAAAAGTCTAGTTGAAGAATCCTTCATTGCTCTTCAAGTTTTACTATGCTATCATCCTGAAAATTTTTCTTGTTTCTAGTATGTTGAAGGATCCTTAGTTTCCCTTTGAATCTACTACACTCATAAATTCATGTTAAATTCACACTCACTAAACCTAGTTAGATCCATTAGGCCTTGCTAACTTGCCCTATGAAACACCCTTGACCCCTTGTTATACTTTTCAAGACCTTTGCAGACTCCATAGCCCAATGGTCTAAACCTATCCTACTCTATCTGTTCTTCTTGACAAGCAACCTAACCATAAAAAACAAACAAACAAACCATAATCCTTATAACTAGCCTAAATCAAAACCCTAAAATCATACAAGTTACATGCCCTCTCTCAGTCCAGGAAGCCTAGGTCCTAGGATTCCAAAGACTGGTTTGATGTTACCCTTGTACATTTGGTCTTGCCAATCTAAAAAATTACGGGGACTTAACACGATGATCCTTTTCAAAATCCCCTATTAAACTATGTTCTATTGTTCCTTGCTTAAAAGGAAAACATGTGCGGATATGGGCCGCTTTCTACTTTTCCTATTTAATTTATGTGATTAACTACAGGGAGATAGTGAGTTGTGAATAGAGAGTGTTCATATTCTTTCCTAGGATCACCAAAGGGTGAAAAGGCAGCAGAGATTACTTGCTCTTCTATCGACAATTCAATCCCGATCCCGAAATCCTAGTGCAAAAATTGAACTAAACTAATGGATTTTACACTAGAAAAAGAAACTAGCTAAGCATGTGTCGACTTGGGCCACTTACTTTGGCTAATTATCTAGGTGTGTTGGTACCTAAATTTTCAAAACATAAAAAATTTCAGAATGCAAGTTAATTTCCCCCCCTACTTAAACTATGTGATAACTTTGCAGAAATCAAATTGAAATAAAACAAACACTAAGCCTACAAAAAGCATCTAAGAGTGAGCTTTAGCAAGCTACAGGGTACCTCAACTATTGTTGGAAGATGTATTATGGGCTACCAGGAACTTTACAAAGAGGAAAATATAGAAATATGGGAGAAATTTCCCATTCTGTCTTTTGCGTGTGAAAGACTGCAACATGTGCGATGTCTACGTGCAGGTTAGCTCTGAACGTGCGCCCTGGGAAAAGCGCGCAAATTCCTGCAAAAGTAATTTTTTGAGTTGTTATGCTTCAGTTTGTCACTTTGGATGAACTAGGGACTGAAGGAGAAAAAGGGGGCAATTTCAGCGCAACTCCACAGCATATACAAAGGTCTCTGCAAAAAGGCACAACCACATAAACTTGTACATAAATAGTAGTGGAGTCGCCAATCATATGTTAGTGTGTTTGGTACATGCATGTACGCAATCACACCAACTTAAGGGGTGTGGTTTACTCTCTAAAGTTATTGGTCACAAGCAGAAAAAGAAGTGGAGTCAAGCAAGTTAATGGAACATGCTAGAACATAAACATACTAGATATAGAAATAGCATGCATATTCAAACATAAAAATTAAACTAAAACTAAAACAAATAAAACAAAAGCTATGAATAGAGTCAAACAACTGCAATAATCCAAATGGCGGCGCTTACATCCCCTCTTATTGAGTGTTGGTAGGAAATGAGGATGAAAATTTAACCCACTTGCCAATGGGCTCCTAGAACTTCGGTTCTAAGTCCTGATGCAAGGATATATTTACTTCCAAGCTTGCCTCGGTGAAAATTCTCCCTCTCTCTACTATGGTGGACTGAACTTGTTGCATGGCCAACAATTGAGTCCCCTCTATCTCAACTCCAGATCACACACTGCTGGTATTGCTTGGAGCAATTATGGCCAGAATAACTATGTGCTCTCCAGTTGTTCATCTCTTGGTGGCCTTTTATAGGAGAATTAAAATCCTCCTTCCCTCTCTTGGTACATTGTGGATGGTGACCCAAGATAGGGGGATGATTCCATTGTGTGCCACACTTATTCCATTGTATTCTCCCTTGATGTCCTAAGGAGGCTTTGGTGGTTGTCCTTAGGCGGCTTCAAGTGTGAAATCACTGTCCTGGAGTGTGCTTTTTGTGGTCCCAGAAAGTTACTTCCGCCACTCCCAGGATTGCACGCATTTCGGGTCAAAAGGTGCGCAAAGACGCTCTTCTCGAAGGATTTTGTGTGCAAAAGAATTTATGACTTGCTCAAATTTGATTTTTCCTGAGACCTTAGATATTTTTAAATAGTTTCCAGATTCTCTAATGTCTCTCAACCCTATAAATCCTTCTGTTTGACATTAAATAATGTCGTCTTTGCTTGTACAATTTCCCAGTGTTAACAATGTTCATCATTAATTCCATTCAGACCTTCTGGTGAAAAAATATTATATTGTGGTTATCAGCTTCACTGGTTTTCTATTTGTAGCTTTCGCTAAGAGGCCAACTGTCAACATTTTATTTTTCTTTCTTTTTCAAAATTACTGACCATGGGGAGGTCAACATTTTTTGTTGTTTACTCCAAAAATCACTGACCATGGGAAGATCAACATTTTCATTTGTTTGAATATTACTGAAAACAAAGATGTCAGTGCTCCTTTCTGCTCCCCAAAATCATTTACCGAATGAATGTCAACATTTTCTTCCCTGTGTCATTTTTAATAAATAGGCACACAGTTTCGTCGAAAAACACTGACAATGGATCAATAAAATTTATCAAAAATGCTGACAATAAGGATGTCATCTTTCCAGACTTTTCCGATGACTGAAAAATCTGTAAAGCCGACAGTCAGCGATAAAATTAAAATCTTGTTTCATGAAAAGATAGGAAAATTTCTGATTTTTATTCCGCCAAGCATCTCAGCCGAGGGTACTAGCAGCTCTGAGAAATACAACTACATTCTCTAGTCTTTGTTTTTTACTTTGCCTTATCTCCATAAGTCCCTTTTTCAGAGTTACTTTTTGTCTGCTCTTCTTAGAGCCCATGGCCTTCTTTCTGTTTATAATGAGTTCCTTGAGTGGGATATCTTCAACATCAATTACTTGTTGAGCCAACTCTGGTTACTCCTAAGCTTAATTTTGTATCTTAACTTGTTATTTGACCTAGTATGGAATATTTTTCCACCCTTGAAAACTTCAAACAATGTCTCCTCCTTTTATATTTCAATATCTGGTTATTCTCCCTTAGGAACCTTATTTTTGGTTGTGTATGCAGGATAGTTTTCACAACTTGGGAAGGGTTGATATCAACTGATGGTTTTGTAGGGGATACAAGGTTTGGCTTATGAATTATGGCACTTTCTGGTATAATTTAGGGATATTTTGACCAGATGATGTAGATGGAACTTCTATGTTTACTTAACTGAGAGGTGGCTCAATAGGGGCTTGATTTTTAGTCTTCTTCTCTTTTTTAGATGTCTTTGGTCTACCTCTTCTTCTCTTAAGGGGTTGGGGTTGAAAAATTCCCCAAAAAATGAAATGGTCCCAAGTCCTCCCTACCTTGGCTAGTTGGTTCTCTATTAACAATTTTATCAGGGCTTTTTGATATATAAAATGAGGGGAGGGATGTGTGCGGGCCCTAAACCTATATGCCATATGTTTAAGGTTTCAAGCAAATAGAAACATGGATTCATTCTTATCTGTCCAACAAGATGTGCGAGGAAATAAAAGAGGTAAATATTTACCCGATTAAACCTCCCTGCACATGTGAAATATTGTTGACATATGCATAGAGGTACAAGCCACTTGTCCTACAACCAATCCTTTTGAACTTCAACTCTCTAACTATGATTTTTGAATTCTTCTTTGAAGAAGAAAGGAACATTAATCCCTACCAAAACATGATTATGGAAAATTTTCTCTTCGTCCACTCATAAGGTCGTGGCTTTTGAAATAGACTTCTATGTAACTAAAAATGACAAGCCTCCCACCTACATGTGATTTCCATCAAACGCATATGAAAAGACCAAACCACTACATCATGGTAGTCGGAACAACAGTGGAAAAACTCGCTCCAACCATATTGCTGAAACAATTGCCAAATTTTGTGATAGACTTCTAAAAAATCTAGTGCTTTTGGTTTAGAGTGATTTTCTTTACCTCCCTTCCCCATTCTATTGTGTGGTATTTCTAGGATTCGATTCTGAATCCCTATGAACAAAATGGTTTTTAGTACCAAGTGTAAGAAATTTTGAATTGACAACAAACAAATTGATGATGGGACAAGATAAACATCTTGTCATACTGATGAGATAATACAACTTGGGCAATGAATAATCACGGGTTTTCAGGTCATGATTACAAATAATATTCATATCACATGGTACAATCATGTTAAATTACATTCACTCGTTGGAGCGGAGGAAACACTGATTAACTGGTATGTTTACCCTTTCGAGACAGATAGAGATATGTTTCAATGAAAATGGTCAATCGAGTCATCACTTTTAATTTTGAACTTTGGTTTTGGCGTTGACATTTGGTATGTTAGCTAAATCGAAATCACTGATAATCACGTTGTCGGATTACTAAAATGTTGATAGCCCCATTTTCAACAATCTCCCTGTCTTATTACAATTAAAATGTTGACAATGGCATTGTTTAGATTTTCTGAAGAAAAAAAAATCTTAAACAAAAAATGAAGTTTATGGTGATAACACACATAATCATAGGACAATCAAGTTTTCGTGAGGCATACACATCCTATCATGAAATCATAGATAAATTATTGCAAAAATTTGAATGATATGTCAAATACACTGTTACATAACATAAATTCTCTCAGCATGTGAACATTGTTCATTATGTGAGTTATCGTGTAGCGTTGGAATTCATGTAAATGGATTTAAGGTGTAGAGGAATATTCTGCGTTGCTATTATAATGGGACAAAATACAAAGCCATGGAGATGGAGATGAGAAGAAAAAAAATAGAGGAATCACATTAGAACAACAGATGATATCAAAAAAACTACAACATATGATCTCAACAAAAGTAGAAAATATGAAAAATAGGGTTTGAAGGGGAAACGAAATATTGTGAAACAAGAATATAAGTTTCATTAATTTTTAGGCTATAAAGGAGTTAGATAATTAGGTGGTATAAATTTATTTGATGTTCCTTCACACTCTAGTATATGTTTTTTGCATTTGCAAATTGTCGATGTGCAAAAAAATTATTATTTTTTCTCAGACTTTAAAGTTTGGTGGCTATGGGAAAGATTTCCTAAATGTCCACCAAAAAGAAGAATATTTATGTTGCAATGCTAGGATGATGTCATCTCATTCAACTTATACTAAATCATGCAACATTCTAACAGATAGTTTATTGCCGAAATTTCTTCTTTGTTACACATGTTGTTAAATGTATGTGTGATACCCTCTTAGGAACTTGTAATGCACTTTTTTTTAGAGACCAATTAGGGTTAATGAATTTTAGGTTATTTCAACTCCAAAAATAAAAAAATAAAATAAAAAATCCAAAAAATGCATTTGGGTTGATGTGGACTTGAAATTAGGCATCCTAAAGAATTATGGACCCACTTAGGGGTTTCTACCCTCAAGTGAACCTATAAATTTAAGAAATAGTCCAAGTGAGTGTCTCAAGGGTCAAAGTGAGCCATACTAGCGCCTAGTGAGCCACACAAATATATACCTTCATATACAGGAAGCACTGCAAAATTATTTTGTAGCGCTTCCTATAGGCGCTAGAAAATCATTTTCCAACTCTCATTGACCAAGGATCCTACCTAAGCATTAAAAATCCTTACAAGTAAACATATCTAGGCAAAGATAGGGGTATTTATATAAATAATCGAGATATTATTATTATTCTTATTCCACCTGGCTTATCTTTCTTGTATGTAAGGACACTGGATATCCACTGGTTATCATAGTATCCATTGGTTATCCATTGGCAATCCACTGGTTTCACCTCAAAATCAAAGTATTCTATAATGGAATATTATTACATAGGCCTGGGACCCTCCAACAACTAACGTAATGGACTCATGTGCATTGAGGTCATTCCCTTGCCTATTTATAACATTTAATTCCTCTTTGAAAATAATCTTGGTGTTTTGAAACTCCTACTTGGAAACTTATACCTTGGAAGCCTTATCCTGCAAGGAAACACTTGAATAAGAAACACATCTTGATCTTCCACCTCATCCATGCTCTTGGGTTAATTGCATCTATAGTTTTCATCACCTCTATGAGGAATCTCTTATGCGTAACTTAGCTCCAACCTTACAGATTAGTCAATTCATGTGAGGACATATTTATTGACATAGTTTATCAATGTTGACTTACTATTATGGCTTTATTAAGACTATGTTGTGTGCTTTCAAGCCCAAATTGCTTCTATGTTACACATGTCACCAAATGTAGGTGTCGTACCCTCTTATGAACTTGTAATGCACTTTGTTTAAGAGACTAATTAGGGTTAATGAATTTTTGGTTATTGTAACTCCATAAATATAAAAAAAACCAAAAAATGGATTTGGGTTGATGTGGACTTGAAATTAGGCATCCTAATAAATTATGGACCCACTTAGGGGTCTCTACCCTCAAGTGAACACATAAATTTAAGAAATAGTCCAAGTGAGTGTCTCAAGGGTCAATGTGAGCCATATTAGTGAATAGTGAGCCAGACAAATATGTACCTTCATATACAGGAAGAATTACAAAATAATTTTCCAGTGCTTCCTCTAGCTGCTGGAAAATAATTTTCCAGTGCCTACAACAGTGATGGAAAATTATTTTCCAGTGTCTACAGCAAAGCTGGAAAATAATTTTCTCGTGCCTAAAACAGTGCTAGAAAATCATTTTCCAGTGCCTATTGACCAAGGATCCTACCTAAGCATTAAACATCCTTACAAGTAAACATGTCTAGGAAAATATAGGGGTATTTATATAGAGAACCAATATCTTATTCTTATTATTATTCCACCGGGATTATCATTCTTCTATGTATGGACACTGGTTATCATAGTATGCATGAAAAATAGAATCCATATTCATTTGGGAATGGAAGATTTCATTGTGCAAGTCCAATTTTCATTATTAGTAGAAGCTAATCTCAGGGAGTTGAAAAAAATAAAAAGCAAAAACCAATAGGAAAGCATACATAAAAATCAGTAACACAGATGTTGCACCTTGGAACAGTGTCCAAACAAGGTGTGTTATAGTAAAATAAATTTGTTCACTGGTAGTGGAAAATAGTTAGCTTTGATCAATAACATGATTGCACATAAGCATTATGATCATGTGAGCTGAAATTTTGAAACCAACACTTAGAAATAAGGAAAAAAATCCAATGCCAAGCACGGGTATCATGTGGCCATAAACTATATGAAGTTATGTGACAATTATGAGGGAAAGTAATGTGCTATATGAAATTAAAATATATTATAGTTGGATGGAAATAAAAACATTATATGATACAACCATCTTTGCAAGAAGGAAAAACCTTCAAGTGGGTCCATATGAGGCCAAGTCCATGTCCTAGGTGACTTTGACATTATAAATACACATCTCATAGCATGGAAGCTGAGCCACAGAACAACAATACAGACATCTTGCTTCATTTTCATAAGATATATTACTTAAAAAATGGTGATTCTATAGTGAAAAAACTAGTATTTTAAACCAGATTAGGACTTAATTCCATAGTTTAATTGTCCAAATGAATTAAACTAGATTAACCCCCTTAACAATAGTGGGTTGTACTACATTTTTCATTCACAAAATTTTTGGCATTAGGTGGATCACTACCCCAATCCATAACCACTTCTTATCCATATCTTCTTGAGTTGATCCCAAAACTTGTTTTTGGGCCTTCAAAATGTCATCCACTTTTAATCATGTTTCCATCATTTTACCGTAATTCCATAATTCCATAGCTACATAACCCTACATTAAGTAACCATTTTCATGATCATATGGGTTTAGCATTTGTAGGAATTTACAGGGTAAGTTCCTTAGATAAAAAACCAAAGGTCACAGTTCTCAAACATATCATAAATCAGTACACCAGTATATCACATGGTTAAAACCCTCAAAGAGGGAAACAGTCCATGGCCTGAGCCAACACGGACACTTCAGGAAATTTACTAATATAAAAAGAAAAGTTACATATTTTTCTCTCATAAATGGTTACCGAAAAAATGACCCTCCATGCTCTTTAAATAGAGATCATGGACCAATCGGGTGTTAAGCCACGGATCAAGTGTCATTAATACCGAGGACAGAGTGAATCGTCAGATCACTACAAATCATGACCTTTGGATTATAAGTTAAAAATTCACATGGTAAAGAAACAAACTTTACCTTGTTGAGATTCAACAAGATGATGAGCTTAGTGAAAAGAGTCGCCTTCACTAAGTGGGCCCGTAGGCTATTTTTGGCGCAAGTCTATTTTTAGACTATGTATATTTTTAGACATGGTGATCATATTTCAAAAGTTGCAGGATGTTTTTTGTGGATGGTTGATCAAGTTGGAAAAATAGATGAAATTATATTTTTAGAATATTGGGCGAAGTCTATTTATAGATCACTGATCTAAAAATAGATGCATGTCATTATTATTAGCTGTTAATATTAATCAGACAATAAACAACATTTTATTCTCTTGCAGTACTTTGTTTTAGTGCACAGATGTGGCACATCAATGGAATGAGGGAATTACGCAATTCCCAAGGGTTTAATGGAGTTCATGCATGGAGGATTCAGTTAGAACTCAAGTCGTAGAGTTATGACAGAGTTGGAAGAGTAGTTTATTGAGTTGTATTCAGTTTAACTCAGTTAGACTCAGTTGAGCTAGTTGTATCTAGTCTAACTGAATGATACACTAGTGAGAGTGGATTGAATTAATTAGTTAATTAATTCACAAATAATAACTCATTAATCAACTGAACAATACAACAGTTAACTACAGTGCATGTCAGTTATAGTGGAGACCCAGTGGAGAGATAGGTGAAAGGGAAAGATGGACTATCTGTTGTGACTATAGTGATGCATTGATTGCATCACACACACATTGGAGTTGCCAATGAGGATTGTGCATTCAAGGCAAGAGTAATTCAAATTCATTCAGAGCTATTCTTCAGCAGGGATTGCGCAGTGGAGGCAGGCTAGTAGGGGGCAAAGATCGGTGCATGGATTTGCAGATTTTTCCTGATTAGTGTATGACAATTGTATTGTACTGAGCTTGATGTATTAAGCTTTGTATGATATTGTCATATGATCTCCATGATACATAATATATGATAGTTGGGCTTTTCAACTTCAGGCTTTCCCGTTAAACAAATGTGTTATGTGCGATTGCTTTTATTTATGCTTTACATGTGTGTGCAATTAATTTTCCGCAAAGATTAACAGTGGAATGATTTAGTATTTTGCAAGAAGTTAAATATTGTGAGATCAGGTGAATCTGGGACATATGCATGCTTAGTGCATATAATTTCTACATGGTATCAAATTATTTTTAATTCTTGAAGATTGCAATTGTGAAGTATTGGTGAGTTTGTGCTGGTGGACAATTCGAATTTGCTACAGAAGATTCTTGGTGCAGAAGTTGAGTATACATTGAAATGGCTTTCAATGGGTTGCGATTGGAGTATGTCCTTGATGGGAGCTCGAATTACATAGCTTGGAAGGACAGGATGGAGGCAATTATGGAGGATAATGGACTGAAGAAGTTCATTGATAGCGATGTTCCTAAGCCGGGATCTAGTGATGTTGCATTACTTGACGCATGGCAAAAGAAGACAGCAAAGACGAGAAGAATTCTGTTGGAAGGTGTGAAGGACCATATTGTGTCCAGCCTTCATGGGAAAGCAAATCCATTCTTAATGTGGAAGGCTTTGGCAGACTTGTTCCAAAGTAGAAGTGACCAGAGGAAGTTGGCGCTTAAAGACAAGCTCAAAAAAATAAAAATGGAGAAGGGCGACAATATTCCAAAATACCTCAAGAAGTTTGTCCACTGCAAAAGGATGAACGGGGAAGTGTGGGGTTACTGTTGATGATGAAGAATTGGTGAGCTTGGCTCTCCTTGGGCTTCCAGAGAGTTGGCATAGCTACGAAGACTCTGTCAATGGACGAGAGAAACTGTCAGGATGGGAGCGACTTTGGTTGAATCTTGTGCAGAAGGAGATAAGGCGGGGTACCAGGGATGGATCTTCATCGAAGAATGAAGATGAAGAGAATTGTGCTTTGGCTGCCAAAGCAAGGAAAGGGAAGGGGAAGAAACATCCTTCAAAATCTGATGCTAAAAGTAAGAAGCAGGATTTTTCCAAAGTGAAGTGTTTTCACTATCACGAACATGGACATTTCGCCACTAACTGTCCATAGAAGAAGAAGAACAAGAAGGTTGTTGGAGCTACAGCTGGAGAGGCCTTAGCCTCGAAATTTGAACTTGATTTCTCTTTGATCGCATGCTTGGTTTCAAGCTGTATGGGATCAGTTTGGTATCTTGATAGTCGTGCGTTTTTCTATATGACGGGAGACAAATAGTTGTTTAGTGACTTGGAGGAGAAGGACCTCCAGATGCGTTTAGATATGGGCGACGATGGTTAGTACTGTGCGACTAGCATTGGAACCATTACCTTTGAGAGGGAGTCCGGTAATCCATTCTTATTAAAGAATGTTATGCATGTTCCAAGTCTGAAGAAGAACTTGGTCTCAGTCGCAATGCTGGACGACACAGGTTATGATGTTGTTTTTAGTGAGGGAAAAGCCTTCCTTTGACATAAAACAATGGGTCAAACCAAGAATATAGGGGTTCGAATTAAGAATCTCTATAAGCTGGAGTTAGATGGATGCGCTGCAATGGTGGGCAAAGCAGAAGAAGTGGTGAGCCGGGATGAGGGCGAATTATGGCACAGGAGATTGGGCCATCTTCACCATGGTGCTTTGAAGATTTTGCAGCAGATTTCTATTGGACTTACCAAGGGTACTCTTGCACAGTTAGATCAGTGCAAGGGATGTACTATGGGTAAGTTTGTGAAGACCAAATTTCATGAGAAGAAGAACCGTGCTTCGGTGATCCTGGAGAGAATTCACATAGACGTGTGTGGACCTTTCTCGGTTGCTTCAACAGCAAAACACGGGTATTATCTTATATTTGTTGATGAATATTCTCGTAGATGTTGTATATTTTTCATGTAGAAGAAGAGTGAAATGTTCTCAAAGTTCTGTGAGTTCAAGGCATTGGTGGAGAAGGAGTCAGAGAAGCAAGTGAAAGCTCTATGGAGTGATAATGGCGGTGAATACATCTCGAGTGAATTCAAAGACTTCTGTATCAAAGAAGGAATTCGAAGAGAACTCATAGCGCCTCATAACCCACAGTAGAATGGGGTCACTAAGAGGAATAACAGAACGATCATGGGTGTTGCATGAGCGATGTTGCATGACCAGGGCCTACTGATGCACTTGTGGGTGGAAGCATGCAACACTATGGTTTATGTGCAAAACTGTTGTCCTCATAGAGTACTTAGCATGAGTACACTTGAAGAATATTTTACTGGTAAGAAGCCTGATATTTCTCATTTGAAGATTTTTGGCTCACCTGTTTACATTCATGTTAAAAAGGATGCCAAGAAGAAGCTGGAGACGACTGCAGAAGTTGGGATATTTTTGGGGTACACAGAAACACCCCATAATTATCGTGTGTATTTGCTAGACAGTCAGATTACAGTGGTGCGACGGGATATAAAATTCAATGAAGTGAAAGCCATGAAGTTGTCGCTTGAGAGGGAGCTACACTTGCATGCGAAAGAGGAACTTCTTGTTCCCAAAGATGAGCCTCTAGATGTGGATCAGCCACAAGAGGAGATTCATGGAGTGGAGGAGTCCACTCATGCAGAACCAAACATCAGACAAGGAAGAAAGCATACCACAAAAGCTGAGAGACTAAAGCTTGATGCGGCACAGAATGTAGGAGTCCCTACATCACAGCGCAGACAGAGATAGTCACCTGACCGATTTACTGAATACATGGCTCTTATGAGCAAGTGTATCGTGACAGAGCCATATTCTTTTGAAGAAGTAGTGCAGGAGCCCACATGCGTAGATGCCATGGTGGAGGAGTATGACTCCATTGTCAGAAACAGTGCTTGGGAGATTGTTCCAAGACTAGTGGGAAAATCAGTTGTAGGATCAAGATGGATCTACAAGGTAAAGCAAGCTGCTGATGGGAGCGTCAAGAAGTATAAGGCAAGATTTGTTGCCCAGGGCTTCTCACAGATTGAGGGGATTGACTATGAAGAAATCTTTGCACCTGTTCCATGGTATTCTTCCATACAGGCCATCCTTTCTCTCTCAGCGCAAATGGGTTGGCACATTCATCAGATGGATGTGAAGACTATGTTCCTTAATGGGATCATTAAGGAAGAGGTTTACATTGAGTAGCCTAAAATATTTTAGATCTTCAGCAGTGAGTCACATGTGTGCAGGCTCAAAAGAGCGTTGTATGGGCTGAAACAAGCACCACGTGCTTGGAACACTCAGATCGACAGCTATTTCACTAGACTTGGCTTCACCAAGAGTGAGGCGGATGCAAACCTGTACCAGATTGTGGTGGAGGGTAAGCTTTTAATCATTGTTCTTTATGTTGATAATTTAATACTAACAAGTGATGAGCAGTTGATACACTCATGCAAGGCAGATCTTGCAAAGGAGTTTGAGATGAAGGATTTGGGCCTCCTTCATTATTTCCTTGGATTGGAAATATGGCAGCGGAAAGGTGAATTGTTTGTGTCTCAAGGTAAGCATGCCCATGAGATACTGGAGAAGTTTCACATGCAAGGCTGCAAGCCTATCGACACTCCTCTTCCAGGAAATTGGAAGAAACAGGATGCTACATTGGCAGAGGTAGTGGATGCCATTGTTTATCAACAGTTGGTGGGTTCGCTCATGTATTTAGTCAATACAAGGCCGGACATATGCTATGCAGTGAACCAGATTTCACAAGTGATGGTTAAGCCTACCAAGCTCTTTTGGAAGGCAGGCAAGCATGTCCTGAGATATCTCAGGGGCACATCTGAGTATGGCTTATGGTACAAACAAACAGATGAGATGAAGTTGCATGGCTTCATGGATGCAGATTGGGAAGGAAGCCCAATAGACAGAAAGAGCACATCAGGGGGGATTTTCAGTATTGGATCTACGGCAGTTTATTGGTACAGCAGGAAACAAAGATTCATAGCACTCAGTTCAGCGGAAGAGGAGTACATGGCAGCAATTCAAGCTGCATGTGAGGCTATCTGGATGAGGAAGATCCTGGTTGGTTTTTTCGGTTCACATTTAGATCCCACAGTGATACATTGTGATAATTAGAGTTGTATTAAACTCTCGGTTAATCCTGTGTTTTATGATAGATCTAAACATATTGATATCTGGTATCATCATATCAGAGATTGTGTGCAACATAAGATCATGTTGCTTCAGTACATTCCTATGGAGGATCAGGATGCAGATATTCTGATGAAGGCGCTCACTAGGAGAAAATTCGAATACCATAGAGGCAGGGTCGGGGTGAAGGATAATCCCTATCTTATTGAGAGGGAGTGTTGAGATTCAACAAGATGATGAGCTTAGTGAAAAGAGTCGCCTTCACTAAGTGGGCCCACAGGCTATTTTTGGCGCAAGTCTATTTTTAGACCATGTCTATTTTTAGACATGGTGATCATATTTCAGAAGTTGCAGGATTCTATTTGTGGATGGTTGATTAAGTTGGAAAAATAGATGAAATTATATTTTTAGAATATTGGGTGAAGTCTATTTATAGATCACTGATCTAAAAATAGATACATGTCAATTATTACTAGCTCTTAATAATAATCAGACAATAAACAACAACTTATTCTCTTGGAGCACTTTGTTTCAGTGCACAAATGTGGCACATTAGTGGACTGAGGGAATTACGCAATTCCTAAGGGTTTACTGGAGTTCATGCATGGAGGATTCAATTAGAACTCAAGTGACAGAGTTATGACAGAGTTGGAAGAGTAGTTTATGGAGTTATATTTAGTTTAACTCAGTTAGACTCAGTTGAGCTAGTTGTATCTAGTTTAACTGAATGATACACTAGTGAGAGTGGAGCGAATTAATTAGTTAATTAATTCACAAATAATAACTCGTTAATCAACTGAACAATACAATAGTTAACTACAGTGCATGTTAGTTCCAATGGAGACCCAGTGGAGAGATAGGTGAAAGGGCAAGATGGACTATCTGTTGTGGCTATAGTGATGCATTGATTGCATCACACGCACATTGGAGTTGCCAATGAGGATTGTGCAATCAAGGCAAGAGTAATTCGAATTCATTCAGAGCTATTCTTCAGTAGGGATTGCACAGTGGAGGCAGGCTAGCAGGGGGCAAAGATCGGTGCATGGATTTGCAGATTTTTCCTGATCAGTGTATGACGATTGTATTGTACTGAGAGCCTAATGTACTAAGCTTTGTATGAGATTGTCATATGATCTCCATGACACATAATATATGATAGTTGGGATTTTTAGCTTCAGGCTTTCCCATTAAACAACTGTGTTATGTGAGATTGTTTTTATTTATGCTTTACATGTGTGTGCAATTAATTTTCCGCAAAAGATTAACAGTGGAATGATTCAATGTTTTTCAAGAAGTTAAATATTGTGAGATTAGGTGAATCTAGGACATATGCATGTTTAGTGCATATAATTTCTACATACCTAACTATACACTAGACCAAGTTATACTTAATTATTTCCTATGTGTCGAAATACCCTAAGATCCCCCCTTAGGAACAACTTGGGATAGGATTGAAGGATTTACAAAGGTGACACAAAAGAAGCCTATTTCCTATGTGTCGAAATATCCTAACATCTCCCCTTAAAAACAACTTGTGATAGGATTGAAGGATTTACAAAGGTGACACAATAGGAGAAGGAAGGAGGCATTAGATCCTATCCCCCCCTTAATAATAAATTGCGTGAATTGGCCACGTTGGCTCAGGCTGTTGATTGTTTCCCTCTTCTAGGGTTTTAGCCACATGATATACTGGTGTACTAATTTGTGATCTGTTTGTGAGCGTTGACCTTTAGTTTTTTTATTTAAGGAACTTACCCTGTAAATTCCTACATCGTTATATTTTTCAAAGTAATTTATTTTAAGTGAATTTATGATAAAATATTATAAAATTAACATTTTTTCATATATACATAAAAATGGTATAAGTTTTATTATATGATAGGCCTACTTGAAGATTCTAGAATGGTCTTATTTGGCCATCCAACAACAAATTCGAATTTCAAATTCCAACTCATGAAGATTTGTGGAATATTTGTAGAATATGTGGATCATTAAATAAGCACATCTAAAGGAGAAGAATCATGGATAGGAGAGAAATTTGAGAGGATTTGTATCTTATATTAGGTGATTGGTTGTAACGACATGAGATAAATGTGGATTTAGGAGATATTTGAGGATTTGTATTTATTGTGTAGTTATCCTTAATTTTTGTATAAATAGGAGTTCATCCTTCATACAAGGGATTGTCAATGGTGGGTTGTTAATTGTTAGTTGTTAATTGTTAGAGGTTAGAGGTAGCTAGTGGCTAGTTGATAGTTTGAGGTTCCAAGTTCCATTCAAGATGTGATTTGTAAAGTGAGGAGAGAGAATTCTTGTAATATCTTGTAACTTCATTTTATGAAATATATACTACCAGTATGATCTCCAAGATGTCATAGTTGTTCAGTATTCTTGTTGAGGCATGGAGGGCCCCTATCAACCACAATTTCATATCTCTGTAAATATTGGTAACGTAGTACAATTTTGTTATTTCGTTTCTTTTTATCAAGTGTGTTTTTATTTTATGCAAGTGTGTTTTTCATTTCAGCAATGTGATTTCAATTATGCAAGCATGGTGTGCTTTCAATTATGCAAGTGTGCTTTTTGTTGGGCCGCGAATATGACCACTTTTTAATATTTCATCCATTTCTACTTTTCTTTATCATGTAATTTTATCATAATTTATCATATAAATCTATTTTATAATTATTTATGCTTTTATGGATAAATATTATTTCTTCTCCTTTATTTTTAATAAATTGATGATTATTATGCATCATTTTATCAAGGATGGTTTATTAATATATTTTTTAATAGCACTCACCATTTTGGCCTCCAAGATATTTGCTAGATTGCAGATTTGATCTCCAGCACATCATTCAATATTCCAACTCAGAAATTCGCTAGAATAAGAAGTGACAGTTTTGCAGTTGATATTCTGGACAAATGGAGAAGAATCTACAAAATCCGGAACATGGGTTTTGTCCATAATGGAACGAATTAACTATAGAGAAGAATGATTTACCCAAATTCGGCCTGTATTGAGAGAAATGAAAGGTTCTTTGAGCACGATTTTCTCAGATTTACTGTTACGGCCGTCCTCCAAATTATCTTAGCTGCAAATCCAAATTCGACTTTCTCTTGTTGAAAGATTGATGGAAATATATTTTCTTGTTGATCAATTGGTTGGGGACAATCCAATCTTGTTATGAAGGATCATATTTACTCTTTAATTTCTTCTCTTTCTGATTATAAAAGGAGAGCATGTATTATGTATGAGAACAATGGTTTGATGATTAAACTCTCTTTTTGTAACTCTGTAATTTCTTAACTCTTGTGATCAGAGAGCGACTGTTTTAAACGTTGTTTATCCCTGATTAATGCAAGAGTTCGTTGTCGTTTAATATCTTAGCTCTGGAGTAAAGCCCAGCGGCGTTTCACTCGTGGTTGAGGGCCTGGACCTCGTGGATCGATCCACTATCTATATCTCTATCTTTTCATTATTACTGTGTGACAGTTTCTAATTGTTTTCATTATGGTTTACAAGTAAGTGGTTTATTGTTCATTGCTTAATTAATATTGGTGTGTTACATTAGTGAATTGCGTTGACGTCCCTTTCTAATTTAACAAGAATCTTAATTACTTGTCTTGTTATGCTTTAACAGAGCTACGCTGTTCAACATTTGATTCATTTGTTGTTCTGTTTGATTGCTGTCCATTATAGATTGTTGTTCAATAGAATTTTCCATGCGATTCCATTAATTAGAGTTTTATGTTCAGATTTATTAAATAGGATTCGCTGTTCAATTCCTTTAATTACAGTTTGCTGTCCATTTACATTGTTGTTCATTTCCATTGATTAATTGCAAAGAGTTTGGTTTTGAAAGCTTTCCTAGTTTCCTTTCATTAGCAACTTTAGTTCAATTTCTATTTCCTTTTGATTGCTTGAAAGCAGGACTGTCAACTATAGAGAACACTGGTTATTGCTTCCAAGTTCTTGTTGAAGCCTAGAAAATCTCTGCTTCAAACATTGGGGAAAACCACCCGGTCGGGACCTTAGGACAGCTCCTTTTCCGTTTGGTATGGTGGCTCCGACTGGATTTAAAGGACCAGTTTCCTTATAACTAAATGGGTTGGTGATGGATTGATTTGGATGAGTGGAAATGGGACTAAAATTGACTGAAATAAAACTAACTAATTAAACTAAATTCTGATAAAGAAATTCTAACACTAACCCGGGTAATTATATGTGAATACAACTTAAGATTGTTTCAATTTAAAAATAACCATGAAAATGTATTATTATTCAAATTGAAATGTGCAAAAAAGAATAAAGATAAATTTGTTTAAGAAATTAAACAGAGTTATATTAGCATATTGCATTCATCATTGTATACCATCTATATATGCTTATAAAAGATAACATTTCAATTATACTCAAAAATGATATATAAAAGGAAACGTTATGAAAACCATATATATAAATGATAGCAAATTTTCAAGTGAATATCATATAACAAAGGAAATCAACAGTGAACAGATAGAAATACCTCATTCATCTTGAAGACTGTCAAATGAAATGTGATACTCTAATCCAGTAACTCTGATGTAAAATTAAATCCAAAGGTACAGAAATGCAACACTTCAAAGATAATTTCCGCACAAAATCGCCAGATGTGATCCTTCATCAAATATAAGAGGGAATGGAGTACAGAAATGTAAGCTCCAAGTCCAAAAAATATTACAATTTCGGATCCCCCTCTAAATGCATGAGAGGGATTTAAATAAGAAATTACATAACAAAATCCTACTACTACTGCTACAATCTATCAAATTAAAAACAGAAATGCTATCTTAAATGAAATTGATTCATTGTTTGTCTTTCTCGCTTGATGAAGCCAAGTCGCAAATCTTCAGCATATCTTGGAGCCTCGGTGGATGACTCATCTCGGAATGCAGCAGTCCAGCATAGGTGGCATCGGAAAATTCTGTAATTAAACAATCGACAGCATTTGAAAGGAATTTAATAGCCATTTTTTGATTGTTTGGCTTAATTAAATGAGTCCACATACTGTCCCAAGATATTGCTTGAAGTTTGTCAATTTGTTGACTTTTATTGATCATTTCTTCTTTCCATCTGTTTTCAGTTTCTTACACTTTAGGAAAACTGCCAGGAACACAATCTGAAATGATATTGATTGAATACAAGCTTTCATTTATAAATTGTGTGATATTATTCATCATGCTCCTAGCCCTTGATATTGCTCTCTCAGCTTTCATTATCTGATGTTCCCATTCTGTAAACAAGATTTCTTTATGTCTTTCCTCTATTCTAGGAAGATTAGCTTCTCTTCCTTTTTCTGTATCTTGCCAATTGAGAAATTAAGAAATCTTTTCATCAGCATCATCAATTTCTTGTCTGAGAGTAATAACGTTCTGGATCAAGGATGAGGTAATATCACAAAATGGTTCTGCCTGTGACAGTTTTGCACAAAATTCATTCAATTGTTGAGACAGCAGTTTATTAGCTTCAAGAGCTTCCGATTTGAATTCACTTAACTTCGGCAAATCTTTGAACCTATCTAAAGCTGTTTGAAACTCCTTTTCTTGTACAATCTTCACATTTTTCTCATTTTGTAATAAACCTTGTAGCTTGGAAATTTCTTCATTCAATTGTTGTTGCTTTCCTAAGACCTGTTCATCAACTTTCTTCTTTTCGTCGGCCAGATTTTCTTCTAACTCTTTGGACCTGAGTTCTTGATCTTGTAGTTGTTGTTGCAATTGAGCAACCTTTTGCTGACTTTCCTTAGTTTGCTCTTCAAGTGAAGCTATATAGAGATCTTTCTGAGTCATCATCTGAGAAAATTCTGTAGCTTTATCAATTGTTGCAGCACTATATGCCCCTACATATTGAAACAACTTAGTGAGATCCTGAGATGGATTCACTTCAGTGTTCTTGTAAACAATATTCATAAATTCTTCCGATGGAGTAGAAAACATGTGCTGATCCATCTTCCTTCTTTTTCTCTATCTTCTAACAACAACCTTATGCTTAGGGCTGTAAAATACATCTAAAGGAGGGATCTCCTCGATCTTCAATACAATCTGCCCTGTAGGATGTTCAGGAATGATTTAGACATCCTGCTCTATTTGCTCTTTATCTTTATCTTGCAGTCCCAATTGATGAGCGAATTGATCATATTGTTTCAATAATTGAGAGGAAACATTAAGATCAGTAGAGTCTACAATCTTCTCAGTAGTTTATTTTCCTCCCGATTGCATGTCTGCTTTCCCTGTATCTGTTTTCTTCTCAGTGGTTTTGCTATCCGATCCTCCTTTTTTATTATGCACATCAGCATCAGTACTTGTGCATTTTTATGTTGTTTGAGCAGTGGATTGCTTACTAGTATTTTGATCGGATCTACCATCAGTATTTCCTTTCTGAGCCTCAGGTTTGCCAACAGTGCCCACCTTTGTAGTATATACAGTTGGCTGGTTAACAGCCGATTGTGTAATGACTTTACCGGCAGATGTTTCTCCTGGCGTTTTTCCAGATATACCTTCTGTCTCTGACCCTTGTATTGGAATTCTTAGTTGGTCCAGAGGAACTCTTAACAATCTCTGACTTCTGAATAACAAAAATTTATTCATTTCCTCCTTCTGGAATTTAGACTTGGCTAAATCATAAATTTGAGGAAAATCATTCAATGAAACAAACAAATCATCAAAATCATCTGGTTCATGCTCAAATCGAGCAATTGAAACTGAAGCAGTAACATTAAAGGCTATCTGTCATGGATCATACTATCTCCCTGGAATGGTTGCGAATGTACAACCCTTTATTTTGGTGACTTCCTTTTCAGCATGTTTGAGGTCATTTAAAGTAAACTGACCACAATTGAATGGGAATTGAGGCCACATTATCTTCTTACTGTTGTTTAAAGATCTGTATATTCCTTCAACTGTTAATTGATAGGAAATTTCCTGAGCGAGAAGTTTGTCTGGAACAATAAGAGGAAGAAAATGTGGTTCCACAATACTACCAAAAATTCTGATGTATGTAAATTTCTCCTCCCCAAACCAATCTCCTATTGCGGATAAGTCGACTTTAGCTTTATCAGAGAATCTAGGAGGGAAGCGATTGAAAATGGTTTGGAAAACAGGGATAAGGAAACCATGGCAGATTCTATACACATTATCTTGGAAATGAAATTTCCAAAGAAGTTTATGATATATATGAATTGGGGTAGGGTCTTTGGGAGTCCATTTCCATCCAAACAAGGGAAACTCGGAATTAAAACAAAGAGCATCTAGAATATAGGCACAAAAGAAAAAAGGAGTGGAATTTCCAGCGGTTTTATCTTGTCTGTACTCAAGTATTCTATTAGCCATTCTATAAGAAAGAATCACAACCCAATCCATAATCTCGGAATTGACAGCAGCTAGGATTAATGGGACCATTTGTATAGAAAACCTAGCTGAATTATCATTGCCAAATAATCTACACATCATGGCAGCGGCATAGCAATACGAAGGTAAGAGGGAATCTACAGAATACATACCGGATGCTTCATTTCTGTGCTTCTCTCGATTTTTCTTCCAATCTCTGATAGGATCAGATTGGAATTTATTATTATCAGCGAACTCTTTGATAAATTGTTTGTTATACACCTTATGCGGATCCGGAAGGTGATACATTGCCTTAATTTCTTCTGCTTTAAACGACCCAAAAGACACTCCAGAAGCTGAAACAAACATTTTGTCCTGTATCTTCACACTATCGATGACCCATCGAATTACATCATAATAAGGCATGATGCTCGCTCTGGCTGCAATTCGATGCAAAAATGAGTTTGCAAGTGATATTTCAGTAATCTCAGAGTCAGAATCTGAGCTATCTTCATCTGGAACTGATGCCCTTTCCACTGTGACTTTGGGGTTTTCTTTCTCCAATAGATTGTAGACTCCTTCCCACGTCATTCTCCTGAGCCCTTGGCATGATGTATCTGTGACTAATCTCAGTTTTGTGGGCTTTTCTTTTGAAACTGTAGGAGTCTCAACAAACTTAACAGGAACAGTGGTCTTGGCTCTTCTCGCTCTCTTCGACATTTCTGCGTTTGCTATTGCTTCCCTTTGTCTGTGAATGAAAGGGCTTGGTGTTCCTTGGCTCTGCAAAACTATAAACTTTCAGTCGTGACAAACAAGCAACTTGAACGGAACGATTATGAACTCATGATTCATTATTTATTAGTTTCGTATACCGCGTAGATGTTCTTTTTGGGTCACATTCACTTATTAAAAACCAAATCATCAACCAATATTCATTCGATTTGCTATTGAATGCCCTCGTACAAATGGAGATTTGGCGCTTGTGAAACATTATAATATTCACCTATTCTGAACTTTTTGAATATAATAAATGACACTTATCAATCGCATCGAAAGTTTTCAAATGGCGCATAAATATCACAATACAGCTTTCTTCGATTGGCCGATTGCGATTGAAAATTTTTCCAATTTCCGATTCAATGGTTATAGATTGCGATCGGGAAGTTTCAATCGAAAAGAATTGTTAATAGCTTTCTCCGATTTCCGATGGTGGGGTCCACCATATAAAAGTTTTCTCGTTTAAACGAACAAATGTTTGTTTTCTTTTGAAAAGCGTTTATTGTAATAATGCGCGTCGCATCGGGAAATTTTAATTTGACCGCAAAGAGCTTATTAGAGAATGCTCCGATCATGTGATTGCGATTGATCACATCGCATCGGAAGTATATGAATGAATAACTTAAACTCTTTGCGATTGAAGTTTTGCGATCGAACTAATCGCATCGGAGGATTTTAAACAAGTATATAAAACTTCTTTTAAGGATTTCTCCGATTTCCGATTTCCGATTACTTGTTCATAGGACTTTTAAACTTGATTTGTTTTTTATGATAAGGTTTTCTATATTTGATCGGGTCGGAAGTTTTGAATGTTGTATTTGGTTTGTATACAAACAAAGATGAGCTTTTTCAAAACAATGAATCTTTATTTCTAAGTCTTTTATTTCTATAAAAAGAAAAAGGGACCCCATTTCTAAATGAATTTTATTCTAAAATTAAGAAAAAGGGAGGGTTGTTGTATAGTACAACAATTGGCGATTCACTGAAAGAACCAGTTATCTCTGAAAAAATAAAATGAATACTATATTTTTAGTAAGTAAAGATTTTTAAAGATAATGAAAACTATCCTAGGATAATCAAAAATAAAATCTAACTTATGAAAAAGAATAAAAATTATTTACAATTTCTTTCTAGTTTCTTGAGAATAAAAACATTTTGGGTTATCTCAAGCTTTGATTGGTATTAATAATGAAGTAAGTGGATTTCTCCAAGTTTGGTTTTATAATATACTCTATTGTCATAGGTATTGCCTCTGCTGCTCGCAAACGTTCATAGTTTCGACAGGGTTACCTTTTAACCATTAACTATTCATTATCCCATCCAACTAAGATTATGACCTTTTAAAAGATAAATTCATAAGACATATTATCTCATGTTTTCTGTCTTTTATATATTTTTTTATTTTTAAGAGCCATTGTTCTGGTTTGGTAGCCAATTAATAACAATGCCATTCAATAGTTGTAATTAAACTGAACAAGTTGGCTCATGATGAGACCCCTTTGTCTTATATTTATAAGCCATTACCCTGTTTTGATATGCAGTATTGGTAATGTCAGTTTCATTACTTCTTATGAATATGGTAAGTCAGCTCATGATGAGACCTCTTATCTCTTAAAAATTTTACATAATTTCTTAGAATTACATTCTAAAAAATCACAACCTAAATGGATGGGGTGAAATAGTTTTATCCTTAAGAATCAATGGATGACAATTTTTAGAGTTTTTTGAGTACCAAGACTTGAATAATCTTTACTTTTATAGATAACCTTTCTCTGCTTAATAAACTTATAATGATTTACATTTTCCTCAAGTTTTTTAAAAGATCACGCAAATAATTGGTATAATCTTCCAAAGTTTAACATCTTATTTAAAACTATCAAAAGACTATGATCATTTCTTTAAAAAATCTTATTTACCTAAAATAAATATTTATAATATTCTTCCTAAGAATTTTCTAACAAGTAAACAGTCAATTAAAGACTCATTAACAACCTTTATTTGTAAAAACAATCAAAACTTTGCAGAAAGGAATATGTACAGTTTTAAGAAGGGGTTACCTCCTTATGAAAAGAATTTCTTCAAGATAAGCCCATTTACAGGAAGAGATTCTCTCTTACCTGTTAAATCTTGGAGTATGAATGTATTTGAGCCTATCTTCTCAACGATCTGAAATGGTCCAAGCCATATTTTCTGAAACTTGGTATGCTTACCTTTTTCTTCATGTGCTTTATCCCATTTCAGAACAAGATCACCAATTAACAAAATTTTTGAGCCGGTAGAACTTGCATCAAAAGAAGATTTTACAAGCTGTTGATGTTTTTCATGAATAATTTTAGCTTTATCTCTATCTTCTTCTAGTTTAAGGATTTGATTATATCTCAATTGAATGGATGAAGAAGGATTTTCTTCAATAAATTGCACTAGGGCTAATGATGGAAGAGTTAAATTTGATGGTATCACAGCTTCTTTTCCATAAACTAAATTAAAAGGTGAAGTTCCTATTGAAGATTTTTCAGTAATACGATCAGCCCATAATGCAAAGATTAAAGATTTATGCCAATTCTTTTGATTTTGATCAATAGTCCTTTTAATGATTTTGATGAGATTTTTGTTAGTGGATTCAGCCAAACCATTACCTTGTGGGTAATAATTTGCTGAATATTTCAGTTTAAAACCTCTTTTGACTGCAAATTCTATTAAACTGTTTCCGGAAAAATAAGATGCATTATCAAATACAAGAGCTTGAGGTACACCAAACCTGGTTATGATGAATTGATCTATGAAATCAATAATTGCATCAGAATTGGCTACCTTAAAAGGGATTGCCTCTACCCATTTTGTAAAGTAATCAATTGTAGTAAGGATGTACTTGTGTTGTTTGGAAGAATGAGATACTATCTCACCATTAATGTCAAGCCCCCATTGTTCAAATGGTTGCTCAATACTCACTGGTTGCAAAGGAAAAGCTGGTTTCCTTTGTCTTCCACTTGCAGTTTGGAAAATTCTGCACTTCCTTACATAATCATGTGTATCTTTAAAAAGGGTAGGCCAGTAATAACCAGCATGAATTATTTTGTGAGCTGTGGTATCACCTCCAAAATGACCTCCTGCTGGTCCATCATGCAACTCCTGCAAAACCTTTTCAGCTTCAGTCTTTTCAAGACATCTTAATAAAATTGAATCATAATTCTTCCTAAATAACACATTATCAATGATCTCATATTTAACAGCCTTTAACCTTAAAGCACGTTTTTTCTTATAGATGAGATTAGAAGGAGCATACCCATTTTTCAAGTAATAGATGAGATCAGCATACTGAGATTCAGAATCTATAACACTTATCTGACTTACTTGAACATCTTGATTTGAATCTTGATTTTCTGGTATGTTATGAGCTCCTGCTAATAATCTGCAAAAACCTTGTCCTCTAACAATCTTAGCTGGTTTAATGTCAACATCATATTCTTGCAAAGCTGTTACCCAGTTAGCTCGTTTCTCTCCTACTTATCTCTGAATTAATAATTGCCTTACTGCAGAGAATGGGACAATGATTTTTGTATGAGTTTTCAAGAGAAAAGGTCTGAAATGCTTGATTGATTTAAACACAGCAAAGGCTTGTTTTTCAACATCGGAATAATTCAGCTCAGCTCCTTGCAGATTTGAGCTAAAGAAAGAAATTGTTGCTTCAATTTTCTGATCATTGAGTTGTGTTAAAACAGCGGCATAGGATGTCTCGGTGGCTAAGGTATACAAAATAAAATCTTTAGAAAAATCCGGGGTACTCAATGTTGGTGCATTAATGATCGCTTGTTTTATTGCCTCAAAGGCTTCTTTCTCTTCATGCCCCCATTTGAATACTGAATTCTTCTTGATCATATTTTTCATAGGCAAAACAATTAAAGAAAAATCAGGAATGAATCTTTTTACAAAATTGATCTGTCCAAGAAATGATTGCATGGATTTTTTGTTATGAGGTAAAGAAATATCAGAGATCTCTTTTACTCTATCTGGATCAATGTATATATCATCTTTTGACACAACAAATCCTAAAAGTTTTCCTTCATCCAAAGCAAAGAAATATTTCTTTGGATTTAAGGAAATACCAAACCTTCTACATCTTTCAAATATTTGCTTTAGATCATGTAGATGATTGGTTCTCTTTTTTGAAAATATTGTTATGTCATCAAGATAAACAACAACTGACTTATTGATCAGACCTTTAAATGCTATGTCCATGGCTCTTTGGAAAGTTGCTCCTGCATTTATTAAACCAAAAGGCATTTTTTGATAAGCATAAGTTCCCCATTTTGTTCTGAAAGTTGTTTTCAATCTGTCATCTGGATGAACTAAGACTTGATTATAGCCTGAGAATCCATCAAGAAATGACATAAGTTCAGAACCAGCTACCTTTTGAAGTATCTGTTCCATGGTTGGCAATGGGAAATTATCTTTTAAACATGCCTTGTTTAAATTTCTGAAATCAATACAGATTCTTATATCACCATTCTTCTTCCTTACAGGTACCATATTGGAAACCCAATTGGAGTGCCTGACAGGAAAAATGATTTTGACTTTTAAAAGTTTATTAAGTTCTGATTTGATTTGTCCTTCGAGATTAGGATGAACCTTCCTTAGCTTTTTTTGAACAAGTTTAATATCAGGAAGCATTGGAATTGTGTGTTGAATAACCGAAGTATCATACGTTTTTAAATCATCATAATTCCAAGCAAAAACCTTTTTATATTTGTTCAACGGTTTAATAAAAGCATTCCTTTCCTCTGGTGTTAAATTGAGTCCTAAATTAACGTTTTGAGGTTTGGAATCAGAACCAAGATTCACTAATTCAAACTTCAAAGTGGAACTTTGAAGCTTGGCATTAGTGACTTTCTTGAATCTGTCTTTAATATCATATAAGTCCTCCAATTTAACAACAGATTTCGGAATGGGATTTTCATTTCCTTTTGAAGCAATTTGTAAATCATGATCATCTTCGTCAATATTTTGCTCATCATATGATTTCTCTGAAGTCATGAAATTTAAAATATCTTGATCATGATAGAAAACTCTCCAATTTGTGACATTTTCTGGGACAGATGGACGAAAAATCAATTCTACAAAAAACCTATCAGGACTGCAATCTTCAGCAGGTAGGAGTTTAGATGCAACATTAGCTAACAAGTCAGCTGATGTATTCTGATTCCTAGGAATAGGAGAAATATTGAATGCTAAAAAATGAGTGGTGAGATCTTGTACCAGGGTTTGATAGTGTTTAAGATGTCCTGAAAGGCAATGAATAGTATTCCTAACTTGTTTTATGACAATTTCGGAATCACCAAAGACTTTCAAGTATTTAACATCTAACCCTATAGCTTTATAAAGTCCTTGAACCAAGGCTTCATATTCTACAGTATTGTTAGTACACTCAAATTCTAGCCTACATGACAGCATGGTTTTCTCTCCATCCGGATCAATTAAAATGCATCCTGCTCCAGCTCCATCACTAGACTTTGATCCATCGAAATATAACGACCAAAATAAAGACTTACCTATTGACTTATCTACAATTACATCAGAATTATTTACAATTCTGGAAGAATCGGATTGTGAAAAATTTTCTACTTGAGAAACAAAAGTATTTACAGAAAAAGGTGATCGGGGTGCTTTAAAGTTTCCAAGAAATGATTCAGCAGAATAACCTCCAAGAATATTGTTGTTGAATGCAACAGGTTCATTAGGTTGTTCAAATTCAGTGACAGTGTGTGTCATATGTTTTTCTCGTTCGATTTTGATTTGATTTGGTTTCCCTTTGTAGGGAAGCCACATATGTGAATAATCAGTCGAGATATAACCATTAAGTTTCGCAGACCAGTCCCTGCTTAAAATTAATCCATAGAATTAAGGAATATCAGCAATCAAAATATCAATTCTTTGGACAATTCTAGGATCGGAAGCTAATCTGATAGTAACTGAATTGATTTCTCCTACAACTCGAACTTTAGAGCGATCCAATTGAACAATATGAACTGCCGATTTCTGTGGTTCGATATTCAATTTGGCACAAACAGAAGTAGGCATTATGTTGGAGGAAGCTCCAGATTCAATCAAACAATTATGCAGATTCTTATTGTACATTTCATAAGTCAGAAGAAAAGGAGGAGTTTGAGAATTTGACTTTTCTCCAATGAGCACAGTATCAGTAGCATCTACCTTATCTGGTGGCTTACCAGCTCCTCTAGCTGCTTTTGCAACTACACCGCTTGGTAAAGGAGCAATTGGTGTATCATTTAATTCTTTCAATAGCAACTTCTGTTGGTGTTTCAGTTTGCTGAGTTCATGTAAGGAAATGTTGGCTTTAATCTTCTTCATGTCTTCAACAATGTTGTATTCCATAGGATCTGACACTACTAAAGTCTTTGTTGTCGATGTGGGAGGATTAGAAGAAGATGGATGATTTTGAGTAGGTAATGGAGAAGCTTTCTTTGCAGGGGATTTGTATTTGGTACTCGGAGTTGTGATTTTCTTTTTTGGAGCTGTTTGTATAGGCTCTACTGTAGATTTTCTCCAAGTACTTACAGGCATAGCTTCTTGTTCTACCTCACTATCAGAATTAGGGAGAATAAAATCCCACATTCCATGTAATTCAACTATTTCTTCATTCTCATCTTCCTCATCTGATATTAAAGATGTATCTTCTTCTTCTTCTTCTTCCTCTGACTCTGCATTAGAGATTGCATTAGGAGGTTTAGATTCAACTTGGTTTCTTTTGAAATTTCGGAATGGTTTTTTGGTAGAAGTTTCAGCTACTTGTTTTTTAATTTCAACCATTTCATTTGACATGGTTTTAAGAACTTTCTGTAAACCTTCCATGTCGTATGGATCTTTGGCCTTTTTCTTTGAATCATCTTTGAAGCTGACTTTCTTCGATTTCCTTTCCTCGATAGAATTTTTCTTTTCTAGAGAATTAATTCGTTTTTCCACTGCAATAGCCTCTTTCATACTTTCAGCCAACGTAGGTTTTGAAGCTCTATCTACGAAAATTGCTATGTTTGAGGGTAAGGCAGTTATGTACCATTCTATTCTGACCTGTTCACTGGGATGTGAATCTGTGTGGATTTTGTTCAAGAGTTTGTTGAATCTAGCGTTGAATTCTTTAATGGGTTCCTTGGGTTCTATCTTCAAATTTGAGAGGTCATTGAGTAAAGTAGCTATTGATCGGTCATCTCCAAATTTGGTTAAAAAATGATCTGCAAAAATGTCCCAACTTGTTATGGATCCCGAAGGTAATGAAAAGTACCATGATCCTGCTGCTCCTTGAAGAGTATAAGGGAATAGTCTGACTACAACATCTTCATGTGTGACTCCATTCAAATTTACAGCTAACATAAATTTATTGATATGTTCTTCAGCTTGGATGTTAAGATCTGGACTGAACTTTGGAAGCCATTTTCCAGGATTGTCTGGTAAATCATGTAAAGGTGCAGCCATGTTGACTGCCCCTGGAGTAGCACATGGTCTAGCCATTACTGGAACGACTATTAGAGGAGTAGTAGAAACTGGTGGTGTTTGAATAGAATTTGTTGGAATAGATGATGTTGAAATCGATGATGTTTGAGAAGATGATGATTGAAGAGATGATGAAGAAACAACTGCACTTTGTTGAGTTGTGGTTTTGGAAACAGGTGATTGAATATGAGATGATGAATTTGTATCACTTTTTGTTTCCGATTGAATTCTTTTGGTTTTTCCCTTACTAGGTAAAGGAAATTCTTTCGGAGGAATGCCAAGTTTTTCACTTTGCAACCTAGTAAGAGGTTTTGAAGGAACAAATTTTGAACTTACACTACCTTCAGATATTTCAGACTCTTCAAGAGATAATGAGAATCCTTTCAATTTATGGATTAAATCTTGAACTTCAGGAGACTCAGGAGATTGCTTGTCTGAATTTTTTGAGATTTTGGTAGTGGGTGTATGGATATTCACCGCAATTTCTTCTCTAGGATTTTGAATTTCAGAAGAAATTGAAGAAGTTGATGAGGGTGTTTTGCTCTCAGAATGGCCTGTGGATAAAGATTTACTTTCCATTCATAGCTCAGGCCCTCCTTCTAGCGCCAAAATTGTTGAAGCCTAGAAAATCTCTGCTTCAAACATTGGGGAAAACCACCCGGTCGGGACCTTAGGACAGCTCCTTTTCCGTTTGGTATGGTGGCTCCGAATGGATTTAAAGGACCAGTTTCCTTATAACTAAATGGGTTGGTGATGGATTGATTTGGATGAGTGGAAATGGGACTAAAATTGACTGAAATAAAACTAACTAATTAAACTAAATGCTGATAAAGAAATTCTAACACTAACCCGAGTAATTATATGTGAATACAACTTAAGATTGTTTCAATTTAAAAATAACCATGAAAATGTATTATTATTTAAATTGAAATGTGTAGAAACGAATAAAGATAACTCTGTTTAAGAAATTAAACAGAGTTATATTAGCATATTGCATTCATCATTGTATACCATCTATATATGCTTATAAAAGATAACATTTCAATTATACTCAGAAATGATATATAAAAGGAAACGTTATGAAAACCATATATATAAATGATAGCAAATTTTCAAGTGAATATCATATAACAAAGGAAATCAATAGTGAACAGATAGAAATACCTCATTCATCTTGAAGACTGTCAAATGAAATGTGATACTCTAATCCAGTAACTCTGATGTAATATTAAATCCAAAGGTACAGAAATGCAACACTTCAAATATAATTTCCGCACAAAATCACCAGATGTGATCCTTCATCAAATATAAGAGGGAATGGAGTACAGAAATGTAAGCTCCAAGTCCAAAAAATATTACAATTTCGGATCCCCCTCTAAATGCATGAGAGGGATTTAAATAAGAAATTACATAACAAAATCCTACTACTACTGCTACAATCTATCAAATTAAAAACAGAAATGCTATCTTAAATGAAACTGATTCATTGCTTGTCTTTCTCGCTTGATGAAGCCAAGTCACAAATCTTCAGCATATCTTGGAGCCT
This sequence comes from Pinus albicaulis, assembly GCA_034641835.2. NCBI lineage: Eukaryota > Viridiplantae > Streptophyta > Pinopsida > Pinales > Pinaceae > Pinus > Pinus albicaulis. The sequence goes on from JAXQQM020086730.1 coordinate 308,385, forward strand.
CGGTGGATGACTCATCTCAGAATGCAGTTGTCCAGTGTAGGTGGCATCGGAAAATTCTGTAATTAAACAATCGACAGCATTTGAAAGGAATTTAATAGCCATTTGTTGATTGTTTGGCTTAATTAAATGAGTCCACATACTGTCCCAAGATATTGCTTGAAGTTTGTCAATTTATTGACTTTTATTGATCATTTCTTCTTTCCATCTGTTTTCAGTTTCTTACACTTTAGGCAAACTGCCAGGAACACAGTCTGAAATGAGATTGATTGAATACAAGCTGTCATTTATAAATTGCGTGATATTATTCATCATGCTCCTAGCCCTTGATATTGCTCTCTCAGCTTTCATTATCTGATGTTCCCATTCTGTAAAAAAGATTTCTTTATGTCTTTCCTCTATTCTAGGAAGATTAGCTTCTCTTCCTTTTTCTGTATCTTGCCAATTGAGAAATTAAGAAATCTTTTCATCAGCATCATCAATTTCTTGTCTGAGAGTAATAATGTTTTGGATCAAGGATGAGGTAATATCACAAAATGGTTCTGCCTGTGACAGTTTTGCACAAAATTCATTCAATTGTTGAGACAGCAGTTTATTAGCTTCAAGAGCTTCCGATTTGAATTCACTTAACTTCGGCAAATCTTTGAACCTATCTAAAGCTGTTTGAAACTCCTTTTCTTGTACAATCTTCACATTTTTCTCATTTTGTAATAAACCTTGTAACTTGGAAATTTCTTCATTCAATTGTTGTTGCTTGCCTAAGACCTGTTCATCAACTTTCTTCTTTTCTTCGGCCAGCTTTTCTTCTAACTCTTTGGACCTGAGTTCTTGATCTTGTAGTTGTTGTTGCAATTGAGCAACCTTTTGCTGAATTTCCTTAGTTTGCTCTTCAAGTGAAGCTATATAGAGATCTTTCTGAGTCATCATCTGAGAAACTTCTGCAGCTTTATCAATTGTTGCAACACTATATGCCCCTGTATATTGAGACAACTTAGTGAGATCCTGAGATGGATTCACTTCAGTGTTCTTGTAAACAATATTCATAAATTCTTCCGATGGAGTAGAAAACATGTGCTGAACCGTCTTCCTTCTTTTTCTCTGTCTTCTAACAACAACCTTATGCTTAGGGCTGTAAAATACATCTAAAGGAGGGATCTCCTCGATCTTCAATACAATCTTCCCTGTAGGATGTTCATGAATGATTTCGACATCGTGCTCTATTTGCTCTTTATCTTTATCTTGCAGTCCCAATTGCTGAGCGAATTGATCATATTGTTTCAATAATTGAGAGGAAACATTAAGATCAGTAGAGTCTACAACATTCTCAGTAGTTTCTTTTCCTCCCAATTGCATGTCTGCTTTCCCTGTATCTGTTTTCTGCTCAATGGTTTTTCTATCCGATCCTCCTTTTTTATTATGCACATCAGCATCAGTACTTGTGCATTTTTCTGTTGTTTGAGCAGTGGATTGCTGACTAGTATTTTGATCGGATCTACCATCAGTATTTCCTTTCTAAGCCTCAGGTTTTCCAATAGTGCCCACCTTTGTAGTATGTACAGTTGGCTGGTTAACAGCCGATTGTGTAATGTCTTTACCGGCAGATGTTTCTCCTGGCGTTTTTCCAGATATACCTTCTGTCTCTGACCCTTGTATTGGAATTCTTAGTTGGTCCAGAGGAATTCTTAACAATCTCTGACTTCTGAATAACAAAAATTTATTCATTTCCTCCTTCCGGAATTTAGACTTGGCTAAATCATAAATTTGAGGAAAATCATTCAATGAAACAAACAAATCATCAAACTCATTTGGTTCATGCTCAAATCGAGCAATTGAAACTGAAGCAGTAACATTAAAGGCTATCTGTCGCGGATCATACTGTCTCCCTGGAATGGTTGCGAATTTACAACCCTTTATTTTGGCGACTTCCTTTTCAGCATGTTTGAAGTCATTTAAAGTAAATTGACCACAATTGAATGGGAATTAAGGCCACATTATCTTCTTACTGTTGTTTAAAGATCTGGATATTCCTTCAACTGTTAATTGATAGGAAATTTCTTGAGCGAGAAGTTTGTCTGGAACAATAAGAGGAAGAACATGTGGTTCCACAATACTACCAAAAATCCTGATGTATGTAAATTTCTCCTCTCCAAACCAATCTCCTATTGAGGATAAGTCGGCTTTAGCTTTATCAGAGAATCTAGGAGGGAAGCGATTGAAAATGGTTTGGAAAACAGGGATAAGAAAACCATGGCATATTCTATACACATTATCTTGGAAATGAACTTTCCAAAGAATTTTATGATATATATGAATTGGGGTAGGGTCTTTGGGAGTCCATTTCCATCCAAACAAGGGAAACTCGGAATTAAAACAAAGAGCATCTAGAATATAGGCACAAAAGAAAAAAGGAGTGGAATTTCCAGCGGTTTTATCTTGTCTGTACTCAAGTATTCTATTAGCCATTCTATCAGAAAGAATAACAGCCCAATCCATAATGTCGGAATTGAAAGCAGCTAGGATTAATGGGACCATTTGTATAGAAAACCTAGCTGAATTATCATTGCCAAATAATCTACACATCATGGCAGCGGCATAGCAATACGGAGGTAAGAGGGAATCTACAGAATACATACTGGATGCTTCATTTCTATGCTTCTCTGGATTTTTCTTCCAATCTCTGATAGAATCAGATTGGACTTTATTATTATCAGCGAACTCTTTGATAAATTCTTTGTTATACACCTTCTGCGGATCTGGAAGGTGATACATTGCCTTAATGTCTTCTGCTTTAAACGACCCAAAAGACACTCCAGAAGCTGAAACAAACGCTCTGTCCTGTATCTTCACACTATCGATGACCCATCGAATTACATCATAATAAGGCATGATGCTCGCTCTGGCTGCAATTTGATGCAAAAATGAGTTTGCAAGTGATATTTCAGTAATCTCAGAATCAGAATCTGAGCTATCTTCATCCGGAACTGATGCCTTTTCCACTGTGACTTTGGGGTTTTCTTTCTCCAATAGATTGTAGACTCCTTCCCACGTCATTCTCCCGAGCCCTTGGCATGATGTATTTGTGACTAATCTCAGTTTTGTGGGCTTTTCTTTTGAAACTGTAGGAGTCTCAACAAACTTAACAGGAACAGTGGTCTTGGCTCTTCTCGCTCTCTTCGACATTTCTGCGTTTGCTATTGCTTCCCTTTGTCTGTGAATGAAAGGGCTTGGTGTTCCTTGGCTCTGCAAAACTATAAACTTTCAGTCGTGACAAACAAGCAACTTGAACGGAACGATTATGAACTCATGATTCATTATTTATTAGTTTCGTATACCGCGTAGATGTTCTTTTTGGGTCACATTCACTTATTAAAAACCAAATCATCAACCAATATTCATTCGATTTGCTATTGAATGCCCTCGTACAAATGGAGATTTGGCGCTTGTGAAACATTATAATATTCACCTATTCTGAACTTTTTGAATATAATAAATGACACTTATCAATCGCATCGAAAGTTTTCAAATGGCGCATAAATATCACAATACAGCTTTCTTCGATTGGCCGATTGCGATTGAAAATTTTTCCAATTTCCGATTCAATGGTTATAGATTGCGATCGGGAAGTTTCAATCGAAAAGAATTGTTAATAGCTTTCTCCGATTTCCGATGGTGGGGTCCACCATATAAAAGTTTTCTCGTTTAAACGAACAAATGTTTGTTTTCTTTTGAAAAGCGTTTATTGTAATAATGCGCGTCGCATCGGGAAATTTTAATTTGACCGCAAAGAGCTTATTAGAGAATGCTCCGAAAATGCGATTGCGATTGATCGCATCGCATCGGAGATATATAAATTCATAACTTTAAACTCTTTGCAATTGAAGTTTTGCGATCGAACTAATCGCATCGGAGGATTTGGGTTTGTATGTCAAATTTCCTCTAAGGGTTTTCTCTGATCTTCGATTGCGATTATTATTCATTGGACTTTTAAACTTGATTTATTTTTTATGATAAGGTCTTCTATATTTGATCAGATCGGAAGATTTGAATGTTGTATATGGTTTGCAAACAAACAAAGATGAGCTTTTTCAAAACAATGAATCTTTATTTCTAAGCCATTTATTTCTATAAAAAGAAAAAGGGACCCTATTTCTAAATGAATTTTATTTCTAAAATTTAAGAAAAAGGGAGGGTTGTTGTATAGTACAATAGGTTGCAATGAACTCCTGACATGGAAATACTTGATTGGTCAAATGATTGTGATTTGAAACATGAAGAGAGATTCTTTGACAATTATGTAACTGCATGGAATCCACGTGAAATACATCGTCGTAATATAATGGTTCCAAGAAGTCTCAATGATGACCCTTGCCTACTGAATACTGATCATATTTTCTCTTGCAATCCTCATAATGATTATGAAGAATTGTTGAACCGTGTCCAAAGGCACAAAAAGTGTAGTGTAGATTCTTGTTTGTGCAAGAAGGGCACTATTCTTTCTTGTCGGTACAATGCCCCATGGGATCTTTTTGAGGAATCAATATTGTTCATAGATGATCAAGGAAGAAAAAAATATGACCTGGAAAAAAATGATGATAGGCTCAATGTACATAGCATTGACCTTCTAACAATGTGGCATGAAAATGTTGATTTCCAACCAGTTCTTTCTCGGCATGCTGTCCTGAAATATATTGCTAAGTATGCATCAAAAGCAGAGAGAAGGTCTGAAAGCTATCATGATATGTTAAATAGAATTTCAAATTCTATTGCGTCTGAGGATCATGCTTTATGTTCTTATAGGAGGTTTCTTGCAAAAACAGTCGTTGAACATGACAATGGGGCACAAGAAACTTGTCATATGTTGCTTAAGCTGCCTCTTATTGTGTGTAGTCGACAATTTGTTTCATTAAATGTTGGAAGAAAGGTGTTTAGGAAAATTTCAATGGATGGCCTGCACTGTTCATCTGAAAATAAATTTTTTCAACATTATTAGAAGAGGCCTTCTTTCCTTGAACATCTATCTTTGATAGAAACAACAAGATCTTGGACATTTGACAGCAAGCGTAAAAAAAATCCATGGAAGCCTAGAGATGCTCATGCGATTGTTCGGGTTTGACCACAGTTTTATTCTATTCCTGGTGAGGATTTATAGGATTTTGAAACCTTTTGCTAGAAAAAATTTCTCTTTTACCAGCCATTTCGTGACATTTCTGCAGAGATCGGGCTTTCAGCTGAAATTATTGTTGAAAACTGGAGGAATTTTCGATATCGAGCTTGGCATGTTGATCGAAATCCATCGATTGATGAAAATATTGAAGATGGAGAATATGGTGATTTTAATAACTAGAAAATGAATCTTGAAGATAATTTCCAAGAGTGGAAACTTTTCTCTCACTTGGTTCCACCAAATAGTGTCAATGTTTTTTATCTTCACACCCTTGGTCGAAGGGATTTTAATATATCCTTTGACTGGTAGAGTGCAAATATTTATGATGATGTGGCTGAAGAAGCTATTAATTTTATAAGGAATTTAATATAAATGGGTGATATTGGTGACCTTTCAAATATAACATTTACCTCTCCAGATTCATTGGCAGAAAAACAACGACTTGCTTTTGAAATCGTTTTTAGGCATTTTGCTGAATATGAGATTTGTGAAGCTCTTCTTATGATTATTCAGGGCACTGCAGGCACTGACAAGTCTTTCCTTATCCATTGTATTTCTGAGACTTTCTAATCTGTCAAGTAATGGAAAAATTCCTTTGCTTGTTCTTGCCCCAACAGAAATAGCTTCTTTCAATATACATGCAAAAACAATACACTCTGCTTTGAAAATCCTGATTAGAGATATGAAACCACTACAGGGTCAATCATTGGCACTCTTTGAAGAGGAAATGAGGCACATTCGATATATATTGATTGATGAAATGAGTTTTTTAGGATCAAGGTTGTTCATGCAAATAGATGCTTGGTTACGAGAAGAATTTCTAGATAAAAATAAATGTCCTTTCAGTGGTAGATCTATGATCCTTGTGGGTGACCTTGGCCAGCTACCTCCTGTGAGAGATAAGCCTCCGTATGTAGGTAATATAGTAGGGAAAGTATTATGGAAAAATTTCGACACTGTTGTCACTCTTGACACAATATTTCACCTACAAGGGAGTAATGAGAAACAATCTTTTTTTCGTCGAGTCCTCAATAACATAAGGAACGCAGAACCTGTTCTTCATGATTGGGAGTTTATTATGTCACGGGCTGATATCAGGTTCCATCCTAGAGAAAGTGATTTATTTAATGCAGCAGTTCACATGTTTCCAACAAATAGTTTGCTCTCCTTCCATAATAGACATACGTTGAAATCATTAAATTTTTCAATTGCACGATGTGTTGCTGTGAATTCAAGGCATTCAAAAATTAGTGGTGCCGATGATGATCAACTGGACTATGAAGTTTTGTTGTGCCGTGGCCAGCGTGTTATGTTGACATGTAATTTGTGGGTTGAGGCTAGTTTGGTGAATGGTGCACTTGGGTATGTGAAGGAAATATTTTATATGCCTAACTCTAAGCCACCTGAGCTTCCAATGTTCACAACTATTATTTTTGATAAGTATGTTGGTATTCCATTTGATGCAAGCAATCCAAACATTGTACCTATCACACCAGTGATAAGAGGAAATCGAAAACAAATTCCTTTAAAGATGGCATGGGCTCTTACAATTCACAAGTCACAAGGTTTGACTTTAGAGCGAGCATCAATTGATATCGGGAATAGAGAACAACAAGGCATGACCTTCACAGCCATATCAAGAGTGAAATCAATAGATGGTTTACGCATTGCACCGCCTTTCTCTTATCATCGTTATGCCAAGATGAATAATAGTGCATATGCTACAATTAGGAAGAAAGAAGAGGAGAGTTTAAAGTCCATATCGCTATGATATGCAACTATCGATATAATAATAATGCTTTCGATATATTAATGAGATGTCTACATTTATCAAATTCATAGTAGTATTTAAAGATGGCTTGGCTGGATTAAGTTTCTTAACAACGGATGGTTTCACGGGGCAGGGTAATCAAATAGGGAACAATTAAAGATCTAAAATGGATGGAATCGACTCGAAATGGGTGAAGGGAAATTAAGAATCCTTCAACATATTCGAGAGAGGGAACTTGAATGATTATGAATAAAGAGAAATTGAGAATTATTTATCAAATAATCAAAATGAATAAACTAGAAAACAGGAGCAATTAAGAATTCACTGTTTATAGTATTTCAGAAGAAAACATTAAGAATAACAACGATTGAAAACATATTTCACTTAAGCATTTTTTGAATTATTCCTTCTCGTTTTTCATTCAGATATGAAACAAAAATGGTATAATAAACAAGTATAAAACTCTAAAAAATATGAGATAAATGACTTACTGATCCTTTGTCTGACTCGAGAATCCTGTGAAAAGTGCTTTGCATCAATTCCTTATCCAGCTAGGCATGCGAAATTTGTCCAATAGCAATTTATTTCAAAATAATCAATGTTGCAGCAAAGTCTAAGAATCCACCCCCCAATACTCTAATTGAGGGAATATTTATACAAAAAATTATAGAAAATATCTCCCAACAAAATGAGATATAATTTAGGATGACTTATGAATATGTTATAGGAAAATAGAGACAGATGGTCTCGTAGATAAGAGAAAAGATAACCGATGTTGTGTTTTTCCCTTTTTTTCATGGATGTGCTGGAGGCAGGCCCTTTGATTAGGCTTGTTTCTGTCCTCTTTAGTAACTCTGTGCTGGCTGGTCTGTTTTACAGATACTCTTTACCTGTACTGATACACTTTGACCTGTTTGATCTCTGTTTATGATTTTAATCATGACTTGCTGTAGTAAATAATCAAAATTCATGCAAGGATAATTTTTACAAAATGTCTAACATCTCTTCCCACCATTCTTCTTCTGGTATTCTGGTTCTTTGAAACTTCCTCA
>JAXQQM020080626.1:0-166613 GCA_034641835.2 Pinus albicaulis
TGAAAGCCTTTTGTTTGCTTGGAAGAGTGCATCCTTATTTTGAGTGTGTTTTATGTTTGTATTGCATTTTATTTATTCGTTTAGATATTTACATTTGTAGTGCTCAAAACTAGTGTTTGCTTTTCTTTTTAGTGGAACAGTGCATTGTGTGCTTCATTCATCTAAAAAACAAAAAAATTTGTGTTCCTTCGCTTGAATCGAAAATGAAAATTTCTTTTGCATAACTAGCTCTTAGCAAACTAGGAAAGAGTTCTCATTTTCTCGTTTGGTTGTATTAGATGCATTAATGAAACTCTTCTTATGTTTTCATTGATAGCTACTTTGTTAAAGATTCCTATCCTTCTCTTAGCTAGCATTCATTGAACATAAATGGTGTTCATTTGCATGTAGCGTGCATTTAGGAATTCGAGATCATATTCGGTAAGGCCTTGAAATCAAAACATTAATTCAAGATCAACCTTAAAATCAATTCAATCAACCTAAGGAAGCATTGAAACCTAACACACATATTTTAGAGGTCTAGGCTCATGACGTGCTCCGGTGTCGTTAAACCTAGTAGTTGTCATTCGCCATCTGGAATTATATAGCACTTGTACGGACTTGTGCTCCCCATACCATCGCGTATATAAAGGGAGACCCACATAGGTTGCAATCCTTTATCCATTGGAAGCTGAGTCTGCCACCCTATAACTGTGATACACTGAACATAACATTCAGGGAGACTACCTGCACGTACGTCATGTCCTTGGTCATTTCTCTTTCATTTGATCACCAAGGTGTATATGGCAATTCACAGAAACTTGGTACACCCTCTTGCTTAGATTACTTGAGTAGTTATTTTGATCTTTTCGTGACTCTCTAAAAGAGAAAATATCACATAGCACTTATCATTTCATGCTCGTTCAATATGAAAGTGACTAGAGTCATGTTTTGTCTATTTCTCGACTCTTAAAACAAGAAACATCAAAGTTTCGTTTCAATGCCATAAAATTCATTTCCTACGATCACATGCCCGTTAAAGTTTTTCTGATTGTCTTGTTTTTTTAGTTCCTTTGTGTTTGATCTTGAAGCCTCGAATAGACTATCTCGTTTTATTCCTGTGTTGAAATATTTTCATGGTGGCAGAACCACCAGTTTCATTGTCTTCTTCACTGCCTCCTAGTGGTAGTCATTTTCCTTACGTTTCTTTGGAAACACCTTAGTCCACTAGGTATGCCTATTTTTCGCAGCCTATTCTCCTGGATGTCTTGCCTATCGCTACCTGGCCTCCTCCTAAAGGGTCGGTTGATTTCAATTGGCCATCTCAAGGTGTTTGGTCTGGTTTTGGGAGCAAGGAATAATTCCCTCCTTTTACTTCGGGATCACCATTATTTGTCGTTGCTTTACCCCTAGTCCTCGTCATATTTTCGACGATATTATGACCTCGTCAGATATGGATTCTTCTAGTCCTGTTGGTAATGAAGAGTTGCATGTTTCTACAGGGGAATATCAGCTTTTCCCATAATATTTCCCGTATGTCTCTAGTCAACCTTCCCCCCAATCGGTGTCTCTTCCACCTGGTTATCGTACTTTGGGTTAGATCATTTCTTGTGTGGCATCCATGGCACAAATAAATACAATGGCTCCCACTAGAAGCTTATTTTGTCCTACATTAGGAATGTCGCCTTCGACACCCATCTCGTCGGCCACTGTTACATCTGTCCCAGTCTGACCTACCATTTGTGAGGCCTCATCTGCACTGGTTTTTAGTATGACTCAGTCGTCAGGGTCTACTGTTGTTCGCAGGTCTATTTTTATCCATCCCACATTGCCTGTTAGGCCTGTTGTGAGTGGCTCGCAGCCTCGCGCTGTGGAAAGTCATTCTATGTGCACTGCACCTATGGTTTCTACCTATACATTCGATGACTATTTGTTGGATATTCAGTGACGATATGCTCCCTTTCCGGATTCTCGGCCACAAATTTCGCACTTTAGCATTCTCAGTAGTCGCAAGCTCCTGGAAATCCTCCCCATCATTATGATGAATATGGTAATCCCATATATTTTCCTCCCATTGATCCTAATCAAGTTGTTTATTTTCCTCTAGCTACTCCCTATTAGACCGTTTCTCATTAAGGGCCATTTTTATAGGCACAACCTTTGGTCCAGCAGGGGCAACCCTTTGGTCCACAGGGACAACCTTATGGTCCACAAGTACAACCCTTATAGGGAAAACCTTCGGTCCAACAAGAACAACCCTACCATCTGTCTGGTAAACCTCAGTTTCAACCAAGAGCAACTTATTTTCCTAGGGGGAAAATGTATCCACCACAGGGACAACCTTTTGTGCAACAACAACAACCTTATGTTTCGTAAGGCCAAGATTTTGTACAACAAGGACAACCCTACGGTCTTGCTCTAGGTCAACCTAGTTTTCAGGGGTAACTTGGTCCATCCCAACCATTGGTCCAAACTATTCCACAAGGGAAACCTGGTGGCCCTCAGTATCCAGGCCAACCTACTCTGCAAGGACAACCATCCCAACCTCATCAGTCGATTCAACCTGCTCAACCAGATCAACAGCCGGTTCAACTTGTTTAACCTGCTCAGTAGCCGGTTCAACTTGTTCAACTTTCTTAACAACTCATTCAACCTGCTCCACAGGGACAACCTGCTCAACCTCAAGGCACTACTTACCCTCCTCAAGGTCAATTTTAGGCAGTATATATTGCACCTCAAGGTTTCACTTATTACCCTCAAAGTCAATCCCAGATGGTGTATAATCCACCCCAAGGAAATGCTTACATTCCGCAGCAAAATCCATCTGTTTCTCAGCAAAGACCTTAGTGGTATGCTTAGAATCAATATCCTGGTCCTCAACCCCAATATGGGTATAACTATTAGGCTTATAACCCCTATGGACAGAATCCTTTGGGACAAAACATATGGGAGAAGAATTTCTCTCAACTTGGGTGTAGTGCTAACACTGGTCTTTATCAACTACCTCCAATGCCTTTTAATCCTCAATTACTGTTGCTCGCAACATTGGAACTACCTGATGTGTCAAAGTTGACAAACGATCTGATCCTTCATAAACCATATTGGCCTCCAGTTCCAACCAAAATCCCTGGTTATTGTCCCAAATTTGAGGGCAAGTCCGGAGAAGACCCTCACGCGCATGTTATGACATACCATCTTTGGTGTCTCTCTAACTCTTGGGTTGACGATTATATCTAACTCCATATTTTCCAACAAACTCTTACTAGTGCCACTGCCAAGTGGTACATCGAGTTATCTCGTGGAATATTTCAGGATTTCAATTCTTTAGCCATGGTGTTTCTCATGCAATTTTAGTTACCGGTTTGGTATGAAACTAGGACGCACCTCCTCACATCCTTGAAGCAATATTGAGCTACCCATATCTCAGATCATATTCATGAATGGAGGTGTCATCGTCGCCTGATCAAGTTTGAGATTCCTGATCAACTTCTAACTAATTGGTTTACTGCCTATTTCATCAGTCCTATTGCTAAGAACATTGCCATGGGGGCATGTGTCACTAAGGAACAAGCCAATGGTCGTGCCCAGTACCTTGATCTTGTGTACTCTCAGTCCAACACATCGTATTATCTCTTGCCTGATGCTCCTAGACCTGGAACTTCCAAAGCAACGACGACACCATCCATCGACGGTATTATTGGTTCTGTGTCTCAGACTTCTCAGAAGTCTTCTCCTCTAAATCCTAAGAAGAAAAAATCTACTCCTTCTAATGATATTTCTTCTCAGCCAACCTTGAATTCTGGTAAAACCACGGAAGTGAATGTCATTCAGGCCAATCCAATAGATAAAAATTCCAAGGGTAAAAAGAAGGGTAAAGGTAAGGCCAAAATCGATACCCCGAAACACGATTCTCAAGAATATCTTGCTAATGATGGTTCACAACGTAAACTGAAGTATCCTTGCTTTATTTGTGATGAAGAGCACTACACTAAGGACTATCCTCGATGGGCTGAAGTGAGTTGATTGCTCAAAGGTACCCAAGAAACTCCTGCTATTATCAAAGAATGGTTGCCATCACAACAGAGTTAGTTGATAGAGAAACCTCAGTCCTCTACCCCATTTGGCTCTCAGGTTTTCATGATGAACGGTTCTACATCCATTTCCATAGCTACCCAGTAGAAATATTATACCAAACCATGTCAGGCAGTGGGGAAAGAGATCGTTGATGATCCTCCTCCTCTGCCTGCTTCTGGCCCTTTTCAAATTGAAAGGCCCAGTACTAAGCCCATTGTATGGCCACCTTCCAAAGGTGTAATCTATAAGTCTTCTTAAAAATCTAATACCCGTGTTGCTCAACATTATAGTATTATTGTTGATTTGGCTCAGGAATCATCTACGATGTCTGCATTAGAAGTACTTCAGAGTTGTCAGTCTCAACAGAAGGCTTTTCTATCTGCGATCGGCAGGGTTGATCCTGCTGATTCGAGCCTTATCACTTTCAACTTGGAGAATTTCATTCCATGTCTCCCTCACTAGCTTTCACTCATCATAAAAGTTGGCATTAATGGACTGAATATCCATTGAGTGGTTGTGGTCGAGGGTGCATCTACGTGCGTCATGTCATCTGCCTGCTGGAAAGCTATTGGTTCTCCAGCTTTGAATTCATCTCCAAATGCTCTAGAAGTGTTTGATGGAAGGGAATCTAAACCTCTTGGTGTTCTCGCTAGTTTATTGATTACTATAGAAGGGAAAATAGTCAAAATTGAGGTTGAAGTAGTTGACGCCAAGCTCAATTACAATATTCTCCTCGGTCGCAATTGGATCCACACCATGATGTGCATTCCATCCACTCTCTTTCATGTTTTGCAATTTCTGCACGAATGAAATATTGTTACTGTTGATCAGTTGTCATTCTTCACTTCTTCTTCCAAGAACAACATTCCATACGGAGATCAAATTCCTACGCCTTACCAGAGTGTAGGGCCGGGTCTCTTCAAAGATCCTGTCCTCATGGGTATTTTTCCTCTTCATCCACCCAACACTGTTCAGGTTAATATGATCTCCAGGTCTGACGATCCATGGATCATCCCTTCACCCAAGCAGGTTGATTCATTTGGAGATTCGATGCCGTTAAGTTCGATTGATATTGATTATTGTGAACTTATTTTGGCTTCAGATCCTCTGCCTCCTGATCATGCTCCTTTGGGCATGTATCTTGATACTTATTCTCAATCCCCCTGGCTCGGTGATTCAAATTCGCCCGATCCCTTGAAAGAGATATTTCCCTCTGATGAAGCCATCGTGGAAACTATGTCTCTCGAGGATCCTCCTTGGGACGATAGTCATCATCGTTCCTCATTCATGCCTGGCCTTGGGGCCATGTCTACGTATCTTGAGAGGTTTTCTTCTCATGTTCCTTCTCCTCTACTTCAAATTCCTATTCTGACACATAGAAAGGTAACTTGAGTAACATCACACAAACAATGCCTATCAAAATTTTCGTCAAGTCGGGAATTTTTGAGAACATCCATATTGGGTTGACCTGTTCTCCCGATGAGGTTCAGGTCTATACGAGTCCCTTCAACGATTTTCGCGAAATCTTTGCATGGTCTTACAAAGATATGCCTGACATCGATCCAAGTATAGTGGTGCATGAGATTCCTACCTATCCTGGTGCAAAGCTTGTTAGCCAGTGTCTTCGTCCTGTGCACCCTAGAAAGGCTACTGCTATTAAGGGAGAAGTTGAAAAACTTCTGAAATCTTGTTTTATCTATCTGATTCCCTTGACAAAATGGGTTTCCAATATTGTTCCTGTAGATAAGAAATAGGGTACTATTCGTGTCTGTGTTGATTACCGTGACATTAACCATGCTTTCCCTAAGGATAATTATTCTACTCCTATTATTGATCAAATCATTGATGACTATGCTGGGAGTGAGATTTTTTCTCTTATGGACGGGTTTTCTAGGTATAACTAGATTAACATTCTTCCACCTGATCAACATAAGACCGCCTTCATCTACCCTTCAGGTACTTTCTCTTATAAAAAGGTCCCTTTCGGTCTGAAAAATGTTGGGGCTACATTTCAGCAAGCAATGTCATATGCTTTCCACGATATCAAGCACATTGTTCAGCCTTATCTAGATGACCTTCCAGCTCATTCAGCTAAGCATAAAGACCATCTTGATCACCTTTGTCAGATCTTTCTTCGATATCAATGCTATAACATCCAGTTGAATCTGCATAAGTGCATCTTCTGCGTTGACACCGGTAGACTCTTAGGGTTTATCGTTTCCAAATACGGGTTTCGTCTCGATCCACTCAAATTTGAAGCTATAGTTAATCTCCCCTCTCCTTCCTCCTTACATTAGGTATAGAGTCTGTAGGGAAAATCTAACTTCGTATGCCATATTATACCTAACTATGCCGAAGTGGCTAAAGGATTTACGCAATTACTGAAACAAGGCATCACGTTCCTCTGGGATGAGATCGCCCAAAATTACTTCGATGCACTAAAGACGTTGCTCATTAATGATCCTCTGTTGTGTTCTCTGAATTATCATCGTGATTACTCCCTCTACTTGGCCGCCACATTCTACATGATTGCCATGGTTTTGGTACAAGACGATGATGATGGTGACGAGCATGTCATTTAATATCTGTCTCATAATCTTCTCAATACTAAAATGTGATATGCACATGTCGAGAAGTTGGTGTTGGCTGATGTTCAAGCTATTAAAAATTTTCTCCACTACATTCTGTTGTGTACAGTGACTGTTATTTATGATTGAAACCCTATGACTTACATATTGACTTGTCATTTGATGGGGGGGAATTACTCAAAGTGGATTGTCATCCTCTAAGAGTTAAATTTGGAGTTCACTACTACCAATTAGAAGAATTCATTAGTCTTCACCGATTTAATCTACTCTCTCCCTTCCGATTCTGCCCCGTCTAGTTTCAAGGAATGCATTTTGGACAACACGATTTTTCTAACTAGCACCCTTGATCCTTGGTATAGTGATATCATCGTATATATTTATACTTCTACCTTCGATCTTAGTTTGTTAGCCACCTATAAAATCTGTTATACCAAAAGGTGGCTAAATCATTTTTGGAGCCTTCAAGGAACAAATTTTATTGCAAAAAGTGTTGGCTCTTGAAGACTCTTGAAGGCCTCATGCCTCTGTCTAAAAATCTTCCTTACTGTTCCCATTTTATACTCTGGAATTCTGCTGATTTCATGAGAGACTACTGCAAAATCCCTTTTTCCCTTTCCTCCATTAAACAACTAACCTCATTTTCTACCCTTTTCATTTTCATAAAAATCCTTCATTTTCATATTTTTCTCCTTCCCCTCCATCAAAACCCCTTTGTTAAGGTTTAAGACTCATTCTTTGCCTTAATTGAAACTCTCACAACCTTTGAAAAACATTGAAAACTACACAAAAATACATATTTTTGTTTAAGCCCCCCTTGGGCTGAGTCCTTAGCCATTTCCACTCAATATGCCCTGGCACTGGAACCAGGCGCTGAGCTATTTTAGGAGCTTATCACATCAGAGGTAACACAGTGTGCAAGTCTTCCCCCTTTATCGAAATCTCCGATGTTTATTAGCCCTGTGCATAAAACCCCGGTAATATTATTTTCCATACACCCGTGGCCCTGCAGGCGAGCGCCAAGCCAAATCGAAAATATAAAACCCGCCCGACACACAAACCTTTGTGTATATTTGATTTTTGGGTTTTTTATGTTTTTTGTCATTGTATTAAAAAGAAAACCGAGCGGAATTCATCGCACCGCTTTTGAGAGGGAGGCATTTTTTTCCGTTTGGCAGCGATCAGCGCCACTGGCCGACACGTGGCCTTGAGCACTGTTGAAAAACCGCCCTCATCGCGCATTAAAGTTCGGATGTGGAGTAAGTGCGATATCGATGCACACCGTCCGATCTGAGGCCGCTCATCGGATGGTGATCACGCTCTGAAGAAGCCCGACATATAAACTAAGGTACAACGCGGTATTAAAAGCATCTCCACCGTTGATCTGATCTGTAGATCGACAGCCCAAAAGCAGTCGCCCTGGTCCCCACAGCCATGAGAGCAGTCCTGCAGAACCGGTGGCCCTGAATACCCAGTCAGCATCCACACTACATCAACGGATTGGGGCAGGTCTTCGTGGGTTCATCATATAGTCATCCAATCCAGACCCGGGGGAATTTATACAACATGATTTTATTAACCTTTTTTGAAGTCCAGGCATGTTTTATAAGGTTTGTCGGCACCCGATCTCCACCGTTGATCGTGTGGGCCGATCTCATCCGACGGCCCACGTGTGTCCCGGTCCCCAAACTCATTTTTCAACCATTTTTCGCCGAAACAAGGTTTTAAACCTTTTTCTCCGTTTTTTATTTTATTTTTTCCGAATAATGTGACCCCTTCGCGTTATTTATTCACCTCCACTCCCGACCATTGATTTTTGCACGATCAACGACTTTGATTTAAATTCTTCTTCCTCCTTCCCTTTGACTTCTTCTGATCAATCTCGACCATTGGATGATGCCATCCAACGACCATGCTCTCCCCACACGTCCTTCCAAAGAAGTAAACCTATATATGCAGGATTTCATAATGTTTTTTGTATTTTGAAGGGTTTAAATGGTTTTTCCGCCATGATAAAGACAATTCAAAGGCTGAGGGTGACGATCCTCCTGACTTCGATATATCAAAGAGAATCATTCGCAGGGTTTAAAACTCCACATTTCATCGGTGTTTCATGAGTCATTGATGCCATATCACCCCTGCGTAGCCCTACACACCAACAAACACAGTGAATCAGGCACAAATCAAAGAGTATCAGTGTCGAAGACAAAAATATACTAGAACAGAAGATTAAAGACAGATCTATTGGGATTACGTCTAACACGGTTTATCAAAAGCCTAATCACCAATTAATACACAGTTAAAAGAAAAATCATAAAGGTTCATCAGACATAAAGCTTCCACCGCCACAGCTGAGGCAAATAGATTCCTCCCACCTGCCACAGTGCCACCTGTGCCTCAAATCATTCATATCAAAGGCCGAAGTTATTAATCAGGATTAGATATTTGTTTCAAGCGCAGCCAGAGAGTAAATTCTGAAAACAAACTTAATGACAAAATATCAGCAGAGTTACTTTGACACCACACAGAGCTTCAAAAATCAGTAAGAGCTCCCACCGAGCTTAAATCTTAATGTAAAATCATTTAATACAGAGGACACCTATGTAAGATTCTTTATTGAGCCACCCAAAGGCCGAGAAGCCATTAATTCTATATTAATTATCTTTAGAGATATTTTATCAGATCTCACTTCCTCATTCTTCTATAAATACTTCCGGAGAAGATGAGAGAGGGGTTGGTTGAGTTAGCTAATGAACATTGAAATGTAATTGAGATTGAGACTTCTACTTGTAAATAGTGTTCACTGACCCTTGGAGCTCTTCTTGTGATAGATAAGTTAGGCTGAGATGTGTAGATGATTGTTAAACTAAAGCATTAGACTTAAAGCTGTAACTGGTTTGGAGCATCAATACAAGCTGATTTATGGGATCCTGGTCTATGTTTACGGTGATGTTTTTCTCATTGTGACTTGTTATTTTGTTTCTGTTTTCACTGTGTTCATCTTCTCTTATAAATAACAACATGCATAGAGTTAGGACCTATTGTATATCAGTACCCTTCTCTGACTGGAAATATTTATCTGAATGTTTTCTTCCAATCTGTGTTATTTAGGAATGATTTAATTTAGTTTAAGCATAGGAATGCTGGCGTTCCCTCGTCTTATTGTTTTAGCTAAATATTTTTCTTGAATTTTACTTTAATTTCATGTTAAGTAGAGATGAACTAAGGAAGATATGGTGTGCCCTGGTCCTATTTTTATCCCCAAATACGGTATGAATGTTTCCCTTGGAATGTGTTAAAAGCTGGCTAGTTTAGAAGTACTTACCAGATCTTAGACCATTCTTTGTTATCATTTGTGTTTCCCTCTGTTTTTATTATGTTTTCTATTGAAAGTAGATCAAAGGATGGCTAGTTTCAAAGTACTTACCAGATCCTAGATTAATTTTATGTCTTTCTTAAGTGTTGGTCAAAGGCTGGCTAGTTTCAAAGTACTTACCAGATCCTAGGCTACTCTTTGTTCTTCATCTGTTTAAATCCCCTTCTTTTTGTCTCATTTCATTCCATAAATCAAAATTTAAAGAGATCCTTAGACATAGATGACTTGCCCCATGGACCACTCTTGAACTTGATTGTTTCAATTAAACCCTATTATGACTCCATAGCCCAATGGACTAAAACCTGCAATTATCTATCTTCCTGGCCAAAGCTTGTTCTATTTGCTTGCAACTTCTCACCTTTGAAACTCTTTGCACTTAAAACTTTCCACCTCAAACAGTAATAATGCTCAACCATCCAAAAAATAAAACAAACCCTCGGCCTTCATAACTGGCCTAATATCATTACCTAAAACTCCAAAGATAAATCCATCTTTGCACTTATTGGAGAGATCCCTCTCCGGATTCAGGAGGGTTAGATCCTAGAATCCCAAAGTGGTTGAAATGATGTTGTTTCTGTGATTGGACTTTTCCAATCTTGTTGATTACATATTCCTAACATTTCTGGCGACTCCGTTGGGGAACTGAGTTATTATCTGGTTGAATACTGTAGGTATCTCAGAAATCCCTTGATTTAATAACATTTGTTCTGTTAGCTGGTTGAAATGTTAGGCATAAAATCTTTGGCCAACAAACATTTTTTAAGTGAGTAAGAAGCAGCCTTTGCAAGCACTACCAAGAAATGGTGATCATGATGAAACTTGTGTGAATCAGTGACAAACTAGGTAAACCCTAAGATTCTCATAAAAATTTATCTAACCTTGAAAGATCAGCTAGCTTAGCCATAAGAGTAGACTGTCTTTGTCTCATAACCGTTGCTAAGTTTTGAAACAGAGTTAGGACATTCTTATAAACCAAACAACTAAAAAATAACTTAGAAAAATCAAAAATATTTTAGGTTGGTATCAAATAAACATGGTGGTGGACCGTAAAACCTTTTACCTCCTTAGGAGCTAAAAAATTCCACTTGGAGACTCCAAAATCCTGAACAGACCTTAAGTCTCCATTGGGAAGAACCCTTATCATTGAAATATCATTCAAATTCAGTTAGAGGACTGTAGGATTAAAATTTGTGTAAATAGATTGGTTGACCTTTTAAAGACTGTCATGCCTGGTTGAACTTTTCTTGTTTATTTGGGTCTGAAAAACACAACATAGTGGCTCCTAGAAAGATTCACACTAGAGCCTATCCTGACCCTGATCCACCTGAGATAATCGATAACCTAGAAAGAATCCTTAGGAAGTCTCTTAGGATTAAATTATCAACTGTTTTCAGATCACCCTTAAGAGCTAATTATGTTCCTGAAAATATTTTAGCTCTACAACAAGCACAAGTCGACTTAGTAAATCCATTTAGAACTAAGTCTCTTGATGATTTAGATCAGTTAGATTCTGAGTCTTCACTTTCATCTCCTAAAACAAGTGAACATTCTGGTAGAAGAGAAACAACACCTCCTGATTTACATTTCCTTCACAACTTAGGTGTCTCTCATCCAATATCAGCTTAGTAATCTACTTCTGGTCCATCCACTTCTTCTCACCCTACATCCACTGTTCAAACCACTCCATTCTAGCCCACTTTCCCTCTTGTTAATCCCCCTCTTGTAAATCCACCTCCACCTCCTACCATGGCTACATGGTATGCTCCCTTAGTCCTTCCTATACCATTAGTCAATCTTCCATAGGACTATCAGTCCAAAATTCCATTGTATGATGCTAGCAATACTACAACGGCATCACAACATGTGGATAAGATGAATGACTACTTCGACAGAAATGAAATTGATGATGATTCTGTCAAGCTTATATTATTTGCTCAGAGCTTAGGGGGAGAAGTAAGAAAATGGTTTAAGGGCTTAACCCCCCATAGTATCAATGATCTCCAAGCCTTCCATCAGACGTTTTTAAACAAATGGGAAGTAAAGAAGAATCCTCTCCAAGTCCTTTCTGATTACAAGAACCTCCATAGAAACACCAGGGAAGGTGTACAAGCTTATTGTACCAGATTTAATAGTGTGTATAATTCACTTTCCCCAGATCTAAAACATCCACAAGGCTCATCTTTAAACAAGTTTCCTAAAGGGTTTGACCCTGATATGGCCTATCAGCTGAGAGAAAGAGATCCTGCAACTCTTGAAGAGATGCAAAAAGGTGCTCTTTCTGTGGAAGTCAACTTGATGGAGAAGAGAGCAAGAATGAAAAATGAAAAGAGAGTGTCATTTAGAGAGGAGTATACACCCTATACTTCCAATTCAAAGATGGAGAGAATGATGGAGGAGATTATGAAAGAGACGAGCATAATTAATAGAGCACAAGCCAGCCAAAACCAATCTGCTCCTCAAAACAGAAACCAAAACCAGAATCAGAATTTTAGAAGGAACCAACCTCCCAACAGACCCAGGGAAGATGATCAACAGATCACTCCTCCTTTTCATCAAAACTATGTAAGTGAGGTTGAGGAAATAGATGAGATAACATAGGAAGATGATATCAACATGTTGGGGGTAGATGATGATGACTTTGAGATTCATTACGATAGAAAACAAGGTATTTATACACCTTATGATGACAAAAGAGATGATGATGAAAGTTATTATCAAGACATGGAAAATGTCATCATAGAGTCTCAAAAAGAATATGACCTTAGAAGAAAAACCGGTCAACAAACCCCCAACACCAAAACCTCTGACAAATCTTCACAAAACAACACTGTAACCAAGCCTAAAGTTGTCAAACAAAAGGAGAAAACAGTGGCTGTTAATTCTGATAGAGGTAAAGAGAAAGGCACTCCAAACAATGAAAAGCAGAGTGTGGACGTTAGTAGTATTAACACTTCAGCTAGTACTCCTGTTAAAACCATTTTGTCAAATGTAAATAGAACAGATCAGCAAGATGATGTTGTTGATAGACTAGCAGCTAGTAAGGCTGAAACAATTTTTTCAAAGAACCAAATTCCTTTCAGCCTAGAGCAGGAAATTTCGAAGATCAAAATCTCTGTTCCCCTCACTGAGTTAGCTACCCAGAATGTATATAGGACCCAAATTTTGAAGGCTTTAAACATTGAATAGAATAATGACACACTCAATCTTAATGATGACCAGCCAGAGCTTATTTTTGGTCCTAAGATTGAAGGTAGATATCAAGAGGGACCTGTTCCTCCCTTTTATATAAGTTTAAATGTTCATGACAAAATTTTGCACAATGCTATGCATGATTCAAGCGCCTCATAATTTAATGCCCAAAGCTATCATGGAGAGCCTAGGCCTTGAAATCACCAGACCTTACAAAGACCTTTACTCCTTTAACTCAAGCAGGGTGAAATGTTTAGGATTAATCAAAGACCTCTGTGTTAACTTAGCCCAAATTCCAGCCAAATTCTTAGTAATGGATATTGTTGTGGCTGATGTTCCCCCCAAGTATGGAATGTTGCTATAAAGATCTTAGGGGGCTAAGTTACAAGGGACTATGCAAATGGATATGACCTATGCGACTATTCCTGTTTTCAATCAGACTAGAAGACTTTACAGAAAGTCTCATATGCAGTACACAGTTACAAGTCAAGATAGACCATAGAAATCTCCCCTTTATTCTGTAAATATAGGCCTTGATTCTTTTATTATGTTTAACGATGAAACACTTAGTGAACAAGTCACTTTGACAGGATTAATAACAAATAGAGAGGAGGAGGAAGATAACGTGGGAGTGTCAGAACAGTTGGCTGAACCTGTAAACTCTAGCAAACAAAACACAGGTCTTGAGCTACAAATCGCTTGTCTTTTTCTTTTAAACATTGAGAGTCAAGAAAGCAGTCCCCAACCCAATAAAAAATCTGAGGAGTTAAAACAAGTTCAACAGTGTGCTGACCTCCAAGAACAATTCGATAGCTCACTTATTGAAGAGCACTGTGATCCAAATATCGAACTCGAGACTAGTACTTTATGGAGTATGCACTTCGATGGGTCTTTCACTAAGACCAACACTAGTGTAGGTGTCTGGATCCGTGACACTGAAAACAACCACACAGAAAGCATTTCTTTCAAATTAAACTTTCAGTGTTCTAACAACATAGCGGAATATGAATCCCTGCTTCTAGGCTTGCTTTTGTTGAAAAGGTTAGGAGCCAAGAAAATCAAAGCATATGGGGATTCAGAGTTAGTCATTAGGCAAGTCAATGGGGAGTATAACGCAAATCACCCAAGACTTAGGGCCTACCGAAATGATGTCATGGACCTTTTAAAAACTTTTGAAGAATACCAGATAATTTTTGTCCTGCGAAAAAGAAATATTGCCGCCCACAATTTAGCCTTTGCAGCTAGAACATGCTTAACGCCATATGAAACCAAAGACTGCACAAATCAAATAAAATTTAGACTAGCCGTGCCTGATAATGAAAAGTATTGGCAGGTGTTTGACGAAGACAAACAAATAGAAGACTTCATGCAATTTAGAAATGAATTCGAACTACACAGTTCGGACTCAGATTATGATATAGACTGCAGTGAAGAAAATTTTCTTGGTGAAGAAGAGCCGTCTCTTGAACTTGCCAATATTAATTTTCTGACTAGCAAACTTAAAAAACAAAACAGAACTGACTGTAGAATTAGAAACAGAAGATTTAGAAACCCTGAAGTCCAAATATGAAAGTTTTCCTAAGGGTCTGGCCCCTTTAGAAGAGTTGTTTGATTTTAACGATGTGGCCAAGAAGCCAAAATTAGAACCTGTAGAGACTGAAGTGGAAGAGTGAAATATAGGCAGTAAACTTAAACCAATTATGATCAAACTGTCTAAGACTTTACCAGCTCACATTAAACTTAAATACATAGAGTTGTTTAAAGAATTTTTTGATGTTTTTGTGTGGAGTTACGAAGATCTGAAATCCTATGACACAGAAATAATACAGCACAAAATTCCCCTCAAAGAAAACCAAAAACCATTCAAACGGAAACTGCGTAGAATAAACCCTGTCCAGTTGCCCTTGGTTCAAAAGGAGATCATGGAAATGTACGATCACTGATATCAAACATCTGTGATATTACAGGTGGGTGTCTGGCTATGATGGGTTAAGGAAGAAAACTGGAGAAATCAGGCTTTGTATAGACTTTAGAGACTTAAACAAAGCTTCATTAAAATACAACTA
This sequence comes from Pinus albicaulis, assembly GCA_034641835.2. NCBI lineage: Eukaryota > Viridiplantae > Streptophyta > Pinopsida > Pinales > Pinaceae > Pinus > Pinus albicaulis. Next base: position 15,270 of record JAXQQM020080626.1, read on the forward strand.
CCCTTTACCTAAGATGGATCATATTTTACAAAGGGTGGTAGGTTCTAGAAGAATTTCTTTTCTTGATGGCTACTCAGGGTACAATCAAATCTTAGTTCACCCTGTTGATCAATTAAAGACAGCCTTTACTACACCATGGGGCACTTTCATGTATGTGAAAATTCTCTTTGGCCTAATGAATGCTGGAGCAACTTTTCAATGAGCCATGGACATAGCATTATTGAAAGAACTGGGCTTCTTCATCATTATATACCTTGATGATGTTACAGTGTTTTCAAAAACAGATGAAGAGCACTTAGCACATTTAAGGAAAGTTTTCGAGAAATGCAGAAATTTTGGGATATCTTTAAACCCTAAGAAGACACTATTTGGGCTCCAAGAAGGTAAAATTCTTGGGCACATGATTTCAGAAGAGGGTATTAAGATAGATCCCAAAAGGATTGAGGCCATATTGCAAATCTCTCATCCTCAAAACATCAAGGAGGTTCAATCTTTGATCGGAAAGATTAAATTTTTTAGAAGGTTCATCCCCAACTTAGCTGAGCTCCTTGGAAATATAAAAAACATGTTGAAGAAGGAGCAAGGGGTAAAGTGGACCTTGGAAGCAAAGAAGTCCTTTGAGCTGGTGAAGCAAGCGTTAACCAAAACACCGGTTCTAATAAGAACTAATTTTTCAAAATATTTTTATATTTTTTCTTTTGCATCAGAACATTCCATAGCTGCTATCCTTTTACAGAAAAATCCACAAGGACAAGAGCAACCTTTTGCATTCTTTAGCAAGGCATTGAGGCATGCCCCTCTGAAGTATAACTTTATGGAGAAGCAAGCTTTTTCTTTGGTTAAAGCTTTGAAAGACTTCAGAGTGTACATCTTGCACTCACACATTATTGCCTTTTTCCCAAACTAGGTTGTTAAAGACATTCTAACAAAGGACCCAGATGGTAAGAGAGGAAAGTGGATTGCTGTTATTCTTGAATATGATTTAGAGATAAAGCCCACTAAAGTCATCAAAGGCCAAGGTCTAGCTAGATTAATGGCTGAACAAATTTTGAAGTTCTGGATATAAATATGATTAATGCTTTTGACGACCAAGAAGGATTCTTGACTCCTGTTGTTGAAGACCATTTCATGAATTCCTCTTGGTATGCTGATATTATTTATGTCTTTCTTAATTTAAATGCACCTCCTGGTTTGACAAAAATAAAGGCAAGGTTCCTAAAGTTAAAAGTTGTAAACTATTACATTATAGATAGATGTCTTTATTGGAAAAATGCAAGTGGTGTATTGCTTAAATGTTTGCCTGAGTTTGATGCAGAAAATTTAAGCACGAGTTCCATGAAGGAGAGTGCGGAGGTCATTTGTACTGGAAGACAAAAAGCAACAAAATTTTGAGGGTTGGTTTCTATTGGCCTACTCTTTTTCATGATGTGCACAAAATGATCATAGCCTGTCATAAATGTCAACTTTTTGAAGGCAAAAGAAAATTGTTGCCCCTATCTCTGCATCCAATCACTGTTGAAGCTCCTTTTCAATAGTGGGGACTTGAATTCATAGGATAAATCCATCTGCCATCTTCTGCCCAGCATAGATGGATTCTCACTGCCACAGACTATTTCACTAAGTGGATAGAAGCCATGCCTTGTAGGCAGGCCAATGATTCTGTTATTATAAAATTCATAGAGAATAATATTCTCTCTAGATTTGGTTGTCCTACCAAGATCATCACTGATAATGCAGCAACATTTGGATCAAAGAAGATGGTTGAATTCTATCACAGATATCAGATTACATTAGGGCATTCCACGGCCTATTACCCCCAAGGTAATGGACTTGCAGAATCCTCAAACAAGAGTTTAGTGAACGTAATCAAGAAAATGTTGGAGGAAAACAAAAAGTATTGGCACACAAAGCTAGTTCATGCACTTTGGGCTGACAGATTGAATTTGAAGAAATCTATTGACATGTCACCTTTCCAGCTTGTGTATGGTACTGATGTAATTTTTCCAAACAGCCTTGGTGTACTAGTGATGAAGTTGATTCAAGAGTTGCAAACTGAAGATAATGACATGATCAGAATAATAAATCAGACCATTCATATTCAACAAACCAGAGAGGAGGTTTATAACAAAGCATTGCAGAAGCAGGACAGCATTAAAAAGCTTTTTGACAGAAGAACAAAGGCCAACAATTTCAATATTGGGGACAAAGTTTTGAAGTGGGACTCAAGGATGGAAGACAAGGGCAAGCATGGAAAATTTGACAACTTATGGCTTGGCCCTTACTCTATCCATTCATCTACTGGTAATAATGCCTATTTCTTGCAAGAGTTGAATGGAGCAGAATTGTTTGGGGGTCCTGTCAATGGCAGGATGCTTAAGCATTAATTCTCTTGATACATTTCATGTTTTGAAAGACTTTTATCTTTTTCTCATTATAAATATCTCACCCATCATTGCATTCCAAGTTACAAAAAATCAAAAATACAAAAACAAAGAAAAGAAATAAAAGAGGGCAGATTGTGAAAACAAGAAAGGTATAGTCCCATACCTAAAAGAGAAACAAATCTGAAAGTGTGCAAGCTTAAATTCCACTCCTAGAGAACACACTTCTAGTTAGTTAAACAGCTTAATCTTGACTAATTAGCTTTAAATTTTTTGCTGATAGGATAGTGAATTTGATTCGCCAAACTGTTTAATCTTGGCTTATCAGCAGATAGTTTAGGCTAGAAATTAAAGGTTCAAACATATTCGAAATCTGAACCTAAGTTTCCAAAGAGAGTGACTCAAATATGTTTCAAATTCTGAGTCAAGAAAGATGTAAATCTGGTTCCAATTAGCTCAAAATCTGAACCAATTGACAAAGGAAAGACAGCTCAAAGAAAGAGTCAAAACAGAGCTGTAAAAAGGGTGAAGGAAATGCTTTGAATTTTCAGATCTCAAGCCTTCCATTTTGTTTTAAATTTTGTGCAAAATAATTTCTATGTGTAGCTTTTTTTTATGCCATATACCAACATCAGGCTAGACTGTTCAATCCTAACTTGATTGCTTTTTAAATTTTTGTTGTAGAATTTAGTGAATAAACTCTGTTGGACAGTTTAATCCCAACATATAGTAGATTAGCTAGAGAATAATATGGGCTCAACTGTTTAATCTAAGTCCATGGAGAAATAAGGAGTAGAAATAGATTATATTTCCTGCTTTCAAAAGAATAAAATGTTGTAAAAGAGTTTTCCAATCCAAGTGCGCTCTAAAGAAGAAAAAATGTTAGATCTATAGGATTGGGTAGGTAGACAGCCTGTTGATGAAAGATCCATTGTTTTTATGACTGCTAATATGTTTTTAGAGAAAAATAATATCATACAAGGAAAGAAAGGCAGCCCAATGGATGAGGCAACTGATCAGCCTCCCAGAGAATGCAAGTCTGAAGTTCTTTATGCCTTCAATAAGGCACCATCCCCAAGTGGAGCCACTGTTAGCCACATATAAAATTTGTTATACCAAAAGGTGGCTAAATCATTTTTGGATCCTTCACGGAACAAATTTTATTGCAAAAAGTGTTGGCTCTCGAAGACTCTTGAAGGCCTCATGCCTCTGTCTAAAAATCTTCCTTACTATTCCCATTTTATACTCTGGAATTCTGCTGATTTCATGAGAGACTACTGCAAAATCCCTTTTTCCCTTTCCTCCATTAAACAACTAACCTCATTTTCTACCCTTTTCATTTTCATCAAAATCCTTCATTTTCATATTTTTCTCCTTCCCCTCCATCAAAACCCCTTTGTTAAGGTTTAAGACTCATTCTTTCCACTCCATATGCCCTGGCACTGGAACCAGGCGCTGAGCTATTTTGGGAGCTTATCGCATCAGAGGTAACATAGTGCGAAAGTCTTCCCCCTTTATCGAAATCTCTGATGTTGATTAGCCCTGTGCATAAAACCCCGGTAATATTATTTTCCATACACCCATGGCCCCGCAGGCGAGCGCCAAGGCAAATCGAAAATATAAAACCCGCCCGATACAGAAACCTTTGTGTATATTTTATTTTTGGGTTTTTTATGTTTTTTGTCGTTATATTAAAAAGAAAATTGGGCGGAATTCATCGCACCACTTTTGAGAGGGAGGCGGTTTTTTCCGTTTGGCAGCGATCAGCACCACTGGCCGACATGTGGCCTTGAGCACTGTTGAAAAACTGCCCTCATCGTGCATTAAAGTTCGGATGTGGAGTGAGCGCGATATCGATGCACGTCGTCCGATCTGAGGCCGCTCATCGGACGATGATCACGCTCTGAAGAAGCCCGACAGATAAACTAAGGTACAACGCAGTATTAAAAGCATCTCCGCCGTTGATCTGATCTGTAGATCGACAGCCCAAAAGCAATCGCCCTGGTCCCCACAGCCACGACAGCAGTCCCGCAGAACCGGTGGCCCTGAATACCCAGTCAGCGTCCACACGACATCAATGGATTGGGGCGGGTCTTCGTGGGTTCATCGTATAGTCATCCAATCTGGACCCGGGGGAATTTATACAGCATGATTTTATTAACCTTTTTTGAAGTCCGGGCATGTTTTATAAGGTTTGTCGGCACCCGATCTCCACCGTTGATCGCGTGGGCCGATCTCATCCGATGGCCCACGTGTGTCCCGGTCCCCAAACTCATTTTTCAACCATTTTTCACCGAAACAAGGTTTTAAACCTTTTTCTCCGTTTTTTATTTTATTTTTTCCGAATAATGTGACCCCTTCGCGTTATTTATTCACCTCCACTCTCGACCGTTGATTTTTGCGCGATCGACGACTCCGATTTAAATTATTCTTCCGCCTTCCCTTTGACTTCTTCTGATCAATCTCGACCATTGGATGATGCCATCCAACGTCCATGCTCTCCCCACATGTCCTTCCAAAGAAGTAAACCTATATATGCAGGATTTCATAATGTTTTTTGTATTTTGCAGGGTTTAAATGGTTTTCCCACCATGATAAAGAAAATTCAAAGGCTGAGGGTGACGATCCTCCTACCTTCGATATATCAAAGAGAATCATTCGCAGGGTTTAAAACTCCACATTTCATCGGTGTTTCATGAGTCATTGATGCCATATCACCCCTGCGTAGCCCTACACACCAACAAACACAGTGAATCAGGCACAAGTCAAAGAGTATCAGTATCGAAGACAAAAATATACTAGAACAGAAGATTAAAGACAGGTCTATGGGGATTACGTCTAACACGGTTTATTAAAAGCCTAATCACCAATTAATACACAGTTAAAAGAAAAATCATAAAGGTTCATCAGACATAAAGCTTCCACCGCCACAGCTGAGGCAAATCGATTCCTCCCACCTGCCACAGTGCCACCTGTGCCTCAAAGCATTCATATCAAAGGCCGAAATTATTAATCAAGATCAGATATTTGTTTCAAGCACAGCCAGAGAGTAAATTTTTCAAAAAAATTTAATGACAAAATATCAGCAGAGTTACTTTGACACCACACAGAGCTTCAAAAATCAGTAAGAGCTCCCACCGAGCTTAAATCTTAATGTAAAATCATTTATCTGAGAGGGGAACCTATGCAAAGCTAACAATAAGTCTTCCAAAGGCAGAAGCCATTAAGTATGTATTAATTATATTTAGAGATCTTTTATCAGTTCTCACCTCCTCATTTCTATAAATGTTCTTCGAGAGAAGTTGAGGGTTGGATAAATTGAGCTCACGAACATTGAATTGCGTTGAAACTTAGGAACTTCTGTAAATAGTGTTCACTGGCCCTTGGAGCTCTACTTGTGATAGATAAGTTAGGCTGAGATGTGTAGATGATTGCTAAACTAAAGCATTGGACTTAAAGCTGTAACTGGTTTGGAGCATCAATACAAGATGATTTATGGGATCCTGGTCTATGTTGACGGTGATGTTATTCTCATTGTGACTTGTTATTTTGTTTCTGTTTTCACTGTGTTCATCTTCTCTTATAAAGAGCAACATGCATAGATTTAGGACCTGCTATATATCAGTACCCTTCTCTGACTGAAAATCTTTATCTGAATGTTTTCTTCCAATCTGTGTTATTTAGGAATGATTTAATTCAGTTTAAGCATAGGAATGCTGGCGTTCCATCGTCTTATTGTTTTAGCTTAATATTGTTCTTGGATGTTACTTTCATTTCATGTTAAGTAGAGATGAAATAAGGAAGATATGGTGTGCCTTGGTCCTAGTTTTATCTCCAAAGACTGTCTGAATGTTTCCCTTGGAATGTGTTAAAAGTTGGCTAGTTTAGAAGTACTTACCAGATCTTAGACCATCCTTTGTTATCATTTGTGTTTCCCTCTATTTTTATTATGTTTTCTATTGAAAGTAGATCAAAGGCTGGCTAGTTTCAAAGTACTTACCAGATCCTGGATTACTTTTATGTTTTTCTTAAGTGTTTGTCAAAGGCTGGCTAGTTTCAAAGTACTTACCAGATCCTAGGCTACTCTTTGTTCTTCATCTGTTTAATTCCCCTTCTTTTTGTCTCCATTTCATTCCATAATCAAACTTTAAAGAGATCCTTAGACATAGATGACTTGCCCCATGGACCACTCTTGAACACGATTGTTTTCAATTAAACCCTATTATGACTCCATAGCCCAATGGGCTAAACTTTACTACAATTATCAATCCTTCTGGCCAAAGCTTGTTACATTTTCTTCCAACTTCTCACCTTTGAAACTCTTTGCACTTAGAACTTTCCACCTCAAAACGATAATCATTACTCAGCATTATGTCATTTACATTCGAAATCATGTCATTTAGGTTTTGTGTCCCCCGAGACATTATTTTTTATCATGGTTCCAATTTTTGGCATTATATAGTGGCAGAGTTGAATTCCAAGTTGGGTCTGTGTCATGACAGCTCAACTTCGTACTATCCTTAGACCAATGGCCAGGTTGAATCCGTAAACAAAGTTCTCGTTACTATGCTTCAACGTACGATTGGGATGCACAAATCAAACTGCCATCTTATGTTTTTTTCGGCTCTTTGGGAATAACAAACCTCAGTTAAGGATGCAACTAGATTCACTCCATTCAAGCTTGTTTATGGTCTAGAAGCTACCCTTCCAATTGAATGTGAAATAGCTTCACTCAAACTAGTTGTTGAATTGTTGCCGAATACTTAACTAGAAGAAGATCATCTTCTCTATTTAGAAAGGTTGGATGAAACTCGCTGCTTTGCTTCTTTGGTCATTGAAGCACATAAAAAGCGGGTCAAATCTCATTTTGACCAGTCGGTTTCCCCTCGTTCCTTCATAGAAGGAGATCTCGTCCTCTTGTACGACCAAGCTCACGATAAGCTGGGGGCAGGAAAATTTCAACCCACATAGCATGGGCACTACATTATTAAACATGTTTTACGGAATGGGGCTTATGAGATTATTGATTATGAAGGTCATCCTCTGGATCAGCCCAAAAATGGGTTGTATCTTAAAAAATACTATGCATGAGTCATTCGTGCATGTTTTATGTACATAGGTGTTCTTTTCATTTTTTTACATTTTTGGCTTGATGTGCTTTGCGAGCATTTTCCTGTTTATTGGATCATTGCTTATTGTGCAGATGTCTATTATCCCTTATGTCAGTTTCGTGAATGGTGCTTCCCGTAGTACCTAGAACCTATCTTCAACAACCTGGGTGATTTATGATCCTACTGGTGAGTTGATAGACCTTCAAGGTATCTTTCTAGGACTAACTACAAACAATGTCGTTGAATATAGTGTTGTTATTGAACTATTAACCGAGGCTATTACCCTCAACATTCGTGCATTGATTGTTAACCTAGACTCACAACTTGTTTTTCTTCAACTTAATGGACATTATTCTGTTATAAACCCTCACATATTAAGGTTGTATTTGCATGTTTGTTTACTGGAAAGACATTTTTATTACATTACTTATCAACATATTCCTAGACGAATGAATGCATTAACTGATACAATAGCTAACATTAGATTATATAGAGATTTGCGTAATTTGTAAAAAAAACATCATCACATGACAAGATCCATACAGGAATATATATATATATATATATATATCGATTGTTTGCATCCATGTGCATCATAAGTTCAAAAAATATATATGTTTCGGTTACATCCCGAGACATCATGTCTCTCAAAAATATGTGGAAATAAAACCTAGGTGTCTACTCGGTGTTACGTTCATGATAACATGTCACTGCCTGTACAAGCCGCCTCAGTAAGTGGTGTACATGGTTTGACACCCCTGCCGTGTGTCTCTAGTATGCACGAGGAACATCATCGAATCGCACATAGTCTGGGATTCCACGGGAGATTCCCTCCAAGTTGCATATGATTTCCTCCTCCTCGCCTCCCTCACCATGAGGGGATACATCAAAATCGCAAGGAATCCACCTTGCTATCGGGGACATACCTGCAAGTCTCTCTGGGCCAACATCTACAATTAAATGGATTAATGTCAGAACATGCATAACAAAAAAAATCATAATACTCATTAAAATAAAAAATGTGCCTTACTCAGTACTTCATCCCAATCCTCTCCTTCTGGGAGCGAGAGATCTGCATCACCAGTGAAATCTATGCCAGAGTAGGGCCAGTCCTCCACGACAATCAGCTGTCGACGGAGCCACTGAAAGAACTCCGGTCTCCAGTACATCTGTTGACCACCCTCTGACCTTGGCATCAGAGCTTCCCACCGGGCCATCCGTGGCTCCTGGGCTAGTGGTGTAACAAATATTACCTCTTGACGATGGAATATTGGTATTTTTTCCAAGATGAACGATACCAATATGGACCCATAGCCGAACTACTTCAGCCTGGTTTTCTTGCATTTTATCAGTTTATGCTTCATGTTAATTGTTACCACCTCTACCCATTTGTAGAGGATCGATGCCATGCAATATACAGCAAGAAGTAGATGTGTTTTTGTGGCCTCGTGTGGCAACTGTGATTTGGCAGCTAGTGTGATGGTGTGCAGCACTACCTTTGGTGCCAAATCTAAAATAGTTTGGATGTCCACTTTTATGCTTCCCGATCCTTTCCTTGCCCCTAGGCACACCCTCTCAATAACCATACTCATGTTCTCCATTGAGGGCTGGTTGCCAATCAAGATTGGTACTACCCCCCTCCGTGACAGTCCGATTATGAAATAAACATCTGAGACTTCAATCTCAAGTTCATGGTCGTGAATAATGAATTTTTCCTGATCAACGTCCTAGACACTGATCAAGTACTGCAACAAATCTGGTTGAGCTCTGAGACATGGTGTCATAAATAATTTTTTTGAGCCCACAATCTCTGAGATATTCCATGCATCTTCTATTACCCATGGCTTCCTCATCTTCTTCACTATGTTCTCGTTCTTTCTATTTGATCACCATTTTGTCTTTTCACACCTGCAAAAACATCCATATGGTTGGCATTAGCCAAATCCAAAGCTTTTGAATGATTAATTTGGGCCTCGTTGTTTAAAAATACATGTTAAAATTGATTGTTGCAGTTGACGCGACTGTTTTAGAAACATTCATGCTAGTTAGCACACTCCAGTTCAAATTTCAGGCCGGTTGGCGTAAGTCTGTGCCCGATACCCGCGACAATCACCGCACCCTAATTTTTTAAAAATCCCCCACAAATATACAACATTTGGGTTGCAGGTAATGAAAGTATAATCAAAATGTAGGGATGGATGTTAGCTCTTATCTGGAACTGATGGATTCGAGATTGGTCTTCCAGATTTCCCATTGTCAATGCCGCAAAATCGCAGTGAAAAAGGGTAGAAAATTGATCACAAGAGGTAAAAGTGAAAAGTAATTTATTTTTTACCATATTTTGAATTTATAACTTTTTAGAACCCTAATTAGGTTTTAAAGCGTATTTTTCGATTATTTCACTATGTTATTTCGAGAAATGGGTTTTATGTGCATCTCTTGTGTAGCGACAGGTTTTCAACGTCACAACGATGAAGTAACGAGTTGTATTTTATACTTTTTCAGACTCGGTAAAAACATGAAAAATTCATTGTTGGAGTCATCTTTCAGCTCTTTTCTAACTATCTAAAATTGAAAATATTGTCGAGACTCTTATTGTTTTGAACTCATTAAATGGTAGTGAAACGATATCTACCTAGTATACGTTTACCCCTTTTCTGGGCTGGGATAGATTATTTACGAAAAAGGAATACCTTAGCCTATCGTGACTAAGAGGTTCTCTTAGACATAGTTTTCTACCTTTTTGGATATGTGAGACTACCTACGAAAATGGACTGCTGGAGTTTTCTTTTTCGATTCTTTTCAAACTCTCTAAACATGAAAATATGTCGAGTTCTTCCTTTGTCAAACTCGCTAAACCCTAAATAACCTCGGAAACCGTCACCATGATGTCATCAAGTTCCTCCTTCCTAGGGCTTGTAAAATGTACTAGGATGGATTTTTCCGAAGGACAAACTTACATGACAAGCACATGCTATCCCCTTCAAGATTTTTTTCCAAAAATAATTGGGGTACTCGTGAGAAATGGTGGGGGAAAATGGAACTAGTTCTCAGTCGTGTCGGCAGTATGTCGCTCTTGAACATCATACTCATCTACATTTGTGTCGAGTTGGGGACATTTCATTTCGTTATTTTTTTTGGGTAATCTGTTTTGACCTCTCATCTTCTCTTTGCCACGTCATCGTGACCTCAGATCCCTTGATGTCAAATACTGCCAATTCCAGAGTCGTGTTGTTGATATGTTCAAGAGAAGTTTTTGTTTGCAGTTTTCAACCTCCATCTAATCCTCATTTTTGGTCCTGATTCACTATTATCATATTCCTATGTCTTGTGTCGATGATGTGGGAAACATTATGGCCCTCCTTCGACCAGGTCACTTCCTGTTGACTTCAGTTCATTATCCAGGAAGTTTATCTAGAGACTCCCTTCTGGTACCTTGGAGCTTGCATGCCTCAATGGCAAGTTCTTCGCATTCGACGACAGGTCCACATCTTTGGCCTTCGATCGAGTGATTCTACGGGTATTTGACGTCATATCACTATTCACATTCCGTGGCTTGTACCTGTTGTACCTTGAGAACCATTATCATTATTGGTGGTTTCTCTCGTTCCTATTAACAACTTTCATCATTGGCTGGTAATTGGGTGATTTTCTTTCATGTTCAACTTAAGCTCACATATTTGCATGCTTGAATTTTTACTTGTTTGGGTCAAGATGGAGCACAAGACCCTGTGTTTTGTCTGATAAGATCTAAGTTGCGAGATATTTTGGTTTATCATGACTATATGCATGACTCTTTTGATTGGATGGTTGCGACCATACCTGTGTCTATTTGCTGATCCTTATTGCTGGATGGATGCATCCATACCTCGATTTTAGTTTTTATGTAGTCTATTATGGATGGCTGTGCCCATGCCACATGTTCATGTATCAGAGGTATTAGTTGTATTTGTACTTACATGTCTTCCAACAATGGTGTTTGGTTCAAACACGTTCTCGTAAAGCATTTCACTCCTCCCTTTCTCTCGGACCTCATGCTTTAGGGGGCATCTATTACACAACATCTTGTCACCATCCCTACAATCCCCATCCCGTACATTGGAGGACCATTTATGTGACTTATATTAAGTGTCATGCCTTGCAAAAAGTGTCATTGCATCCCTTGCCATGAGAAGAACATTTCCTCTGTTGACTTTTCCTGGAACAAACAATAAAAAACACATGCTTTTGGGTTGGCGCTGGAAAGTAGTTATGGCCTCGTGCCGATAAAGGAAATTAACACTGTGCCCCGCGCCCAGTGGCACTCTGTCTCAGTGAGCTGCCCGCACCGAGCTATTTTTGGAAAGTTTTTTTAAATATAGAAGCGATGTTTCCAATATAACTGCTTCTTGAGTGAGTCAGCTTAGGTTATTCAACTAAATAATGTCAAGCACTTTCCTTTGGCTTCTTATTTCCTCCTTTTGGGGCAACCTCCCAAAGCACAAGGCCTCCCTTCCACCATTTGAGGGATCCCAACATCCTCCTCTCCTTCTATAAATACATCTCTCTCACATAGATGCAGTTAGCTGAATAAGAATTGTTGAACATTTTGCTGAAATAGTCTGATATAGCTGGTGTGAGATAGAGAGAGAGATACCCTTGTTGAGAGAGAGCTTAGGCTTATTGCCTCGCCACGTCCAAATTCCCTGACGAATGTTCGAGACGCGTTTTGACTAAACCTGCTGAAGGAGGCTGCGACGTTAAGGCTCCGGTTGTAATCCCTTTATTTCTCTTAATATATACATGAATGATGTTTTGGTTCTTGTCTTGTGTTGATGTGATTTATCTTACGCAATACGTTTAATTCTCCTTGACTAATTAGCTAGTTATGAATGCAATTATTGTCTTGTATGCTGTTTTTTTCCTTTGATCTTTGTGCAGGCACCCAAGTACTATTGTTGAAGGATCACGACGTGTCGGGGCGAAGATCAAGAGACCATTGCTTTAGCTATGACAACCGCGTTGGATCACAGGTAGGACAAACTATCCCGACTCATTTCATTCATTAACTAGGAATCGACACATTAGCATGTCCTCTTTTTGCTAGACCCACCCTAGGGCTAAAGGGATCGCCTCTGTCTGCAGAGGGGATTTACCTACACAACAATGGTAGTATAGTAATGGGAGGCTTGTCTCTCAGCATTAGTTTATTATTGATTTTTTTACTAAGTTTTTAAAAACATGTTTCCACCTGACCATCCCTAGCCATAGTCTCATTGATTCCATGGTTTTGGCCACTTCCCGAGGTGGGGAGGATGTAATATTGGTTTTTTCCATTCATTTTTTAATTTTATGTTCTTCTAGCTGAAGCTATGCTAGCATTAATTAATATATCAGGATATATTTTACCTTGAAAAGGTGAGGAGGGCTTACACATGGCAAGTATAAACAATTTTACTCCACTTGTCTTTAGAGTATGAGTATAACTCCACTTGCCTTGAGGGTATGAGAATAACCAAGAATGCCCTGGAAGTAAAGCCATAATGCGATGGAAGTAGAGGTTGTGTGAAACAATTTTTTACACTACTTGGAAGTGATAATTTCTAGAACTATATAATTTTTTTTGAGAAATTGGTGTACTTATAGTGGAAATGTGGTGTAGGCACTGTAAATGTTGTGCAGGCCATTCATAACCTGAGTGAGTCAGACTATAGTGGAAATGGGGTGCAGGAAACACTGTAAATGTTGTGCAGTCCATTCATAACTTGAGTGGGTCAGACTACAGTGGTTGGGGAAGATTTGCCGGAGATGGGTAGAAATAGAGACTCCTTTCCCACTACTAAGAGAGAGCAAGGAACAAATGGGGCAGGTCGATCCTTCTGCCAATACTATTATAAGAGATAATGAGGAGGCAATTATTATGATCTAGAAAAGGGCACCACAGGACCTACAGGACTTCAATTCCATCAACCTAATCCATGTTGAAAATATGGAATAAACAAAACACAGAGGGATGCTTCCCCCACAACATAAAGAATGCAAATAAACACGAAAATAAACAGTAAAATACAGACAACGTATTACATAGGAGTGGAATGAAATTCAATTTTCTACTCCATTACACTATCAAAATGAAATTACATATGTTTTAATACAAATGGCCGAAGCCTGAAAAACTTAAATTCTATTCAATGCTTGATGGACATTCAACAACCAAAAATGTCCTTTGCTCTGTTTTTTGTTGTTTACACATGAAACATCGTTCAACACAAAAACTAGTGAACCTAAAATATTATGGATTTAAAATGTGAAATCACATCGCATCCACGCCCTTATTGCATATTGGCGATATCAACTCTTAACTTGAGCTCTATCCATTAATCATTGCAAACTGCAATGTGTGATTGCGGTCGCATCACATCCAAAACAAAATATCTTGTGGGCGTTTAATGGTAAACACATAATCTTGCAATTGCGATACGTAGCGGCGTTATCGCATCGCAACTCAAATAACATTTCTTGCGAAACTTTAACAGAAAAAAAAACATATTGTGATTGTGATGTGATGTGGCACCATCGCATCGCATGTCAAATAATATAGTCGGCGAGCGACAGAAAGGTAAAGTGTAAAACTTGCAAAGTGTGCACTACGGTGCAGTAAAGTGCAGTAAGTGCGGTAAGTGAAATACAAAGGAAATAGACATAAAACAAAGGTTTTCATGGTTTGGTTTATGCAATAAGTTTTAAGTTTGGTCCTGCCAGATATCACATCATCGGGGATTTAACATTGTGGCGAAGGCTTAAGGGTAAACCAAAAAAAATTGTGATTGTGCACTGTGGGAAAAGGTAAGTTAATGCAGTGGTTCAAGAAATAAACACAAAGTATGGTCAGGTACTCTGTTATTTGATATTTTACATGAAAACGCCTCTGATTCTTGGATCTATTCTCATCCTTCCCTGCAAAAAAATTCAAATAAGTGTGGGCTGCTGCTACTGTCTTATTCATGGTGGTGGTTGGGAGTTAATTTCAACACTCACCCTTAATCACAACTTCTGCCATCAGTCATTCCCAGACACTGTCTGAGATAAAAAAAAATTCCCCTGTCCTAATGGCTTTATGAGGATATCATCAAACTGTTCCTCTGTCCTGCAATGCTGCAAAACAATCTCACCATTGTTAACCAATTCTCTTATAAAATGATATTTTGCATCTATGTGCTTTGTTCTCTTGTGGAAAACATACTTATTTGATAATGCAATCGCTGAGCTATTATCAAAATAAATTGTGGTTCCTTTGTATTTCTCATGACACAAATCTCTCAGCATCCTTCTCATCCATACTACTTGACATGATGTTGTTGTTGTTGCCACATATTCAGCTTCTTTTGTTGATAATGCAACTATTGGTTTCTTCTTGGAAGCCCATGAAATGGCTCCTGATCCCAAATGAAATACATACCAAGATGTGATCTTTCTATCATCTACACTTCCAGCCCAATCACTGTCTGTGTAACCAATCAATTTAAAATTATCAGTTGAGGAGTATAGAACACCATACTCCTTTGTTCCATTCACATACCTCAATATTCTCTTGGTTGCTTGCCAATGTGTCTCCTTTGGTGTCTCCATGAATCTGGAAATTAAACTTACAACATACATAATATCAATCCTAGTTACAGTCAAATACATTATATTGCCAACTATGCTCTTGTACATTGTCGGATCAACATTCTTGCTGCAACATTCTTTGCTTAATTTTAACCCCATGACAGTTGGAGTTGTTTCTCCTTTGTTGTTTTGAATATTGAACCTCTTTAAAACTTCTGCAACATATTTTTCTTCGGAAATAAAAATTCCATTTTCATTTTTCTTTACTTCTATCCCCAAAAAGTATCTCAATAAACCCAAGTTAGTAATTTCAAATTTACTCTTCATGACTGCTTTAAAATCAACAATGAGAGAAGTATCATTGCCTGTAAAAATTAAATCATCTACATATAAAACAACAATAAGGATTTTACTGTCATTTTCTTTAATGTAGAGTGTGGGTTCACCATCACACTTGTCAAACCCATTATCCTTCAGGTAAGCATCAATCCTATTGTACCATGCTCTTGGTGCTTGCTTCAGCCCATAAAGAGCTTTCTTCAACTTACATACTTTGTTCTCTTGGCCTTCTATCTCATAGCCAGGAGGTTGTTCAACATATACCTCCTCTTTCAACACTCCATCCAAGAATGCTGACTTTACATCAATTATATAGACTTTTCGCTTTTTTTGTGATGTTATGGACAACATTATCCTCAATATCTCCATCCTTGCAATTGGTGTAAAGGTTTCTTCATAATCTCTTCCTTGTTGCTGCTTGTAGCCTTTGACAAAAATTATTGTTTTGTGTCTTTCTGTCTTGCCTTTAATATTTCTTTCTATCTTGTATACCCATTTCACTCCAAGGACTTCTTTACCTTGTGGGAGTTCCACTAACTCTCATGTATCATTCTTTTCTATTGCTCCAATCTCTTCATTCATTGCTTCAATCCATTTTTTTCCTTTTACTGCATCTTCAAAATGGACTGGGTCATCAACATGACAAAACAAAGAAAATAAATAATTTAGAACAGTATTATTATTTACTTCTTCTTGCTCATAAATTTCACTCAAATTTCTGAATCTTGGTCTTCTTGGTGTGCTTGGAGTTCCACTTGAACTCGAGGGAGTTTCTGATCCCTGTGCTGTGCTTGGAGAAGCGCTTCCTTGGTTATACACTATTGTTTTGTTGCTTGCTTGTGGTGTGATCTGTTGAGCTTGTGTAGATGGAGGAGGAGCCATCATTGAGGGATTATTTTCTGCAATCAATTCCTCTTTATCTTCATGTGAAATACATGTCTCCACATTTACAGTTTTCTATAAACTTCCATCACAAGCTTCTTCTTCAATGAATTTAACATCTTTTCTGATTATTACCTTCTTGGTTGATGGATTATAGAGCTTGTGGGCCTTGGATTCATCACTGTATCCAATAAATATACACTTCTCCCCCTTGCTACCCAAATTATTCCTTAACTGATCTGGGATATGTTCATATGCCACATATCCAAATACTCTCACGTGAGTGATAAACTGCTTTGTTCCACTCCATGCTTCAAACCGGAACTCTGTTCGTAGCACTTTTGGTTGGAAATCTATTTAAAATATATGCTACACAATTGAAAGCTTATGCCCAATACTCATTTGGAAAATGCTTTTCCTTCAAGATAATTCTTTCCATGTCCATGATGGCTCTATTCTTTCTTTCTACTACACCATTTTGTTGTTGTGTATACCTTGTGGTAAATTGCTTGTGTATTTCATTCTCCCTATAGAAACGCAGGAAGTCTTTTGAAATGTATTCTCCGCCTCTGTCAGTTCTTAACACTTTTATGTAGTGTCGACTTTGCTTCTCAACAAGAGCTTTGAAGTGGTAGGACTGTTCAAACACTTCACTTTTTTGTTTTAGAAAATACACCCATGTCTTCCTTGTGTAATCGTCTACAAATGTCAAAACATAATGATTGCCAACTAATGATGGCATTTGCATTGGTCCACACAAATCTGAGTGGACAATCTCTAAGGGTGCCTTTGCCCTTATAATATTTCCTGTTGGAAATGATTCTCTATGTTGTTTTCCTAAGATGCAGCCTTCAGATAGGCTGTCTGACTTCACTATGAGTGGTAATCCTCTTACCATTCATTTTCTATGCAACAGATTCAAACCTCTGAAATTTAGATGTCTAAATATCAAATGCCATAACCAGTTTTCATCTTTCACTTCTTCTTGAAAGACTTCTTGTGTTATGACTGCTACATTGCTTCCTTCCTTCAAGCCTGATCCGATCTTGAGAGGATACATTCTATTGCTTGTCATATAAACTTCTGCAATGACTCTTTTACTTGGAGGTATATCCATGATTGTGCACACATCATTTTTAAAAAACAAATTGTAGCCCTTTTGTGTGAGCTGCCCAATGTTTAGAAGGTTACATTTCATACCAGGGACATAATAGACATATGGTATGAACTTCTTCTCTCCCTTATTTGTCAATATTATTACTCTTCCTTTCCCCATGATAGAGACTTTTCTATCAGTCCCCGTTGTCACTTCAGATTTCACATTCTCATCTAGATTGGCAAAAATTGCTATGTTTCCAGTCATAAGGTTGCTACAACCTGAATCTAAGAACTATACATCTTCTTGTTTATCTTGTGCAACATTACAACTTAAAAACCACATTTCCTTGGTTCTAATTTTCTCCTGTAAAATTTACATTTGGTCTATTACTCATGTCATTTTGCTTCTTTCTACATTCATTGGCATAATGCCCATACTTTTTGCAATAATGAGATTGGACTTGGGATTTATCATACCTCTATCCTTGTGCTTGATTTTGTCTTGAGCCTTTGCTTGAGTTTTGGTTGCTATACCTTCCACTTGTGCTTGCAGGGCTGCTTCTTCCACCTCTGTGTGGGCTTCTTCCTCTTCCTTGGTAGTTTGATCTTCCTCAACCCCTATCTCGACCAAAAGACATTTGTGTCTTGAAATCATGCTCCAATGAGGAGTTCATTGCTCTATTCAGTCTATGTTCATGAGACATCAGTGATGCACAAAGCTCATCCACTGAAAATGGTGAGAGATCCTTTGTCTCTTCTATGGCCACTACTATGGCATCAAATCTTGATGGTAGACTTCTTAATACTTTCTCCACTATTCTTCTTTCCTCAAGTGTCTCTCCATGAGACCTAATTTGGGTAACCAACCCAATCACATGTATGAAGAATGATTTTATGCTATTAGACTCTTTCATACAGAGAGTTTCAAAATCTCTCCTCAGCAATTAAAGTTTTGTTGTCTTCACCTTCTCCATGCCTTGATAGGTTGTCTTGAGGATATCCCATGCCTCCTTGGACTTCGTTGTTGCTGCAACTCTTGGGAAAATACTCTCATGTACTACTTGGAAGATATAGAAGAGGGATTTATATTCTTCTTCCTATTATCTTTCAACAAGACTCTTTTTGTTGTTGTCAAAGCATTAAGCACTATTGCATATATTGATTCTTGGAAACCATGTTCCACCAGCACCCATATATATTTTGAAGCAAAGAGGGCCCTCATTGGAATGGCCCAATAGTCATAATTCTTCTCATTAAACTGTGGTAGTTGGGGATTTGTTAGGCTTGTGCCTATTGCTGCCATTCTAATTGTGTAAAAAAAGAATGTCCTTGATTGTATAAAACATAATCCTTCTCACTACTGGAGAAATCCGCTTCTTAGACCAATATTACAACTTCGTCACTAAAGAGCGAGCTTGTGCATATTTCACTTGTTAGAAAATTATATATTACAGAGCAATGAAACACATAAAATATGCGGAAAACACAAGCACAAAAAACACATAAAACCAAAGAGACACAGATATACGTGGTTCACCTAGTTTGGGCTACGTCCACCTCGAACAACCAGTCCTTCCTTTCTATTATCCAACAAAATGAAGAGACACAACCTACAAAAGATTCGTTGTAATATCATATGTTCTCTCTCACAGTCTCCCTATCTGTTTCTCGCTCTGAGAATACACATACAATACACAGTTGCAATACAATACCCTCATACAAGCGAGGGGTTTCCTTCTAGGGAAAAAAACCATAAACTAAGCATAACTTCTACCATCAGGTCATCCGCCTAATGAACGGCCTAGATTGACTAGAAATTACTATACTTTTACAAGGCAATTTTACATATGTTTTTAGCTTCGGGGGTGTTGCCCCCGAAACCCCTTGCCAGGGGGGGGCTCCATAAATCTGTAGCCACCCCCCCTGGACCCCCTAGGCAGTGTTTAATTATGGGCGGAGTTACAACCCCCATTAAGGTACAGGGGTCCAATGCTGTGATACAAAATAAACAAGATAATCAAGCTCCACACCCAAAAATCTCCCACTTGGAGACTGATTGTAGCAACTCCATCGCTGCTTCATTTGCTGGAAAATGACTCCTCTTTGGACCTAGCTATTTCTCATCTTCATTTTCATCCTTGAAGACCAATTTAAACTGAGCATGTTCTCAGTTTCTCCCTGGTTACAACTTTTGTTAGCATATCTACAAGATTCTAGCTAATGTGTATCTTTTCCAACTTCAACTGTCCATCTTCCAATACTGACCATATGAAATGGTACTTGAGCTGTATATGTTTAGTCCTGGAATGAAATGCTGAGTTCTTTGCAAGATGAATGGAACTTTAGCTATAACTGTATAATGTGCCCATATTATTCTTCTTACCCAATTCATCCATAAACCTTTGTAACCAAATCATTTATTTACTAGCCTCTGTAGCAGTAACATACTCTCCTTCTATTGTTTAAAGTGCAACAACACTTTGGATTTTTGAAACCCAACTAACAGTTGTTCCACCTATAGTAAATACATATCCTGTAGTGCTCCTCCTGTTATCTCTGTCACCTGCCATATCTGCATCAACATATCCGTGTAGAGAAATGTTTGAACCACCAAAGCATAATGCTTGATTTGTGGTACCTCTCAAATATATGAGAATCCATTTTATTGCCATCCAATGTTTTTTTCCTGGATTTTTCATGTACCTTCTTACAACTCCCACCACATGTGAAATATCAATCCTTGTGTAGACCATTGTATACATTAAGCTTCCAAGTGCTGATGCATATGGAACTTTAGACATATAGTCCATTTCTTCTTGGGTCTTGGGGCACATCTCCTTATTAAGTTTGAAATGGCTAGAAAAATGTGTACTAACTGGTTTTGCATTCTGCATATTAAATCTTTTCAACACCTTTTGTATGTACTCATTCCAAGACAGTGTTAATTTGTGATTTTTCCTGTCTCTAGTTATTCTCATACCAAGGATATGTTTTGCAGCTCCCAAATCCTTCATTGCAAATTAATTTTCTAATTTTCTTTTGTGCACATTTATTTTACCTTGCAATAAGCATGCCATCTACATACAATAACAATATAATAAAGCTGCCATCATTTTTTTTTTCAGATAAAGACAATAATCAGAGTGACATCTAGTATAACCTTGTTCAGACATAAACTTGTCAAATTTTAGATACCATTGCCTTGGAGCCTGCTTTAAGCCATACAAGCTCTTCTTTAACCTGCACACTAATGTTTCTTTCCCTTTGACCTCATATCCTTCTGGTTGTTGCATATAGATCTCTTCCTCAAAATCTCCATGGAGAAATGTTGTCTTTACATCTAACTGTTCAAGATGTAAATCTTCCGCTGCTACAAGACTTAAAATAGTTATGATTGAATTCATCTTAAAAATAGGAGAAAATATTTCATCAAAATCAATACCTTTTTTCTGTGCAAATCCCTTCACCACAAGTCTAGATTTGTACCTTTGTTTTCCTCCATCTTCTTCCTTCAGCTTGTAAACCCATTTATTCTGCAATGTAGTTTTACCTGTAGGAAACCTGACTAAGTCCCAAGTCTGGTTATGCATTAAGGAGTCCATCTCTTCTTCCATGGCTAGCTCCCACTTCTTCCTGCTTTCAACCTGCATTGCTTCTTCCTAACATTCAGGTTCACCAGAATCAGTCAACAATAAATAATATAATGAAGGAGAGTATTGTTCAGGGGATCTACTTATCCTGGTAGATCTTCTAACACCACTTTTAGGTTTTTGAGGTGCCTGTTGCTATTGTGGTGGTTGTTGTTGTTGTGGCTCTTAATTATTATTATTTTTAGGCACCTTTACCTTTTCTTTGATCTCATCAAGAACTGTGTATTCTTTGTTTTCTTTTTCCTGTTTCTTTTCTTGCAACTCATTCTTATACAATACCATTTCATTGAATATTACATCTCTGCTCTTAATGATTTTGTGATTTTCATAATCATATAAGTGGTAACCAAAATCATTAACACCATATCCAACAAAGGTACATTTCTTTGATTTTGCCTGAAGCTTTGTTCTATTTTCTATTAATATGGACAAAGGCCTCACAACCAAAAGGCTTTAAAAAAGAGTAGTTTACCTTTTTACCTATCCATGCTTCCTCTGGAATACCACCATCCAAGGAACTTGAAGGCCCTCTGTTTATTAGATAAACAATAGTATCTACAGCATCTGCCCAATATTGTAAAGGCAATCTTGCATGCAATCTCATGCACCTTGCACGCTCCATGATTGTTCTGTTCATCCTTTCTGACACATCATTTTCTTGTGGTGTTCTTGGAACTGTCTTCTCTCTATAAATTCCATGATTTGAAAAGTACCTATCAAAATCTTTGCTGCAGTATTCACCTCCATTGTCTGATCTGAGACACTTCAACTTCTTTCTTGTCTCAATCTCAACCAAAGCTTTCCATTTCTTGAAAGTATCAAATACATCAGATTTATTCTAAACACAATAAATCCAAGTTTTTCTAGTTGCATCATCAATAAAAGTAACATAATAACGAGAGCCACCAAAAGATGATACCTGAGCAGGTCCCCATACATTTGTATGCACAAGCTCTAATTTTTTTCTCTTCTTTTCTTTCCCAACTCTGAGAAATCTGACTCTCTTCTATTTTCCATAAATTAAATTATCACAGAAATCCAAATCAACATTCTTTAAACCCGGAAATAAATTTCTTGAGTGAAGAATCTTCATCCCCTTCTCACTCATGTGTCCGAGCCTATGATGCCATAATGCTACATCTGCTCCTTTGGAAGTTAAAGCATTAACAGATTTATAAATACCATTGCATAAATACAATGTACCAACCATTTCGCCTTTTTCTATTACCAATGCTCCTTTGGTGACCTTCCAAGTTTTATCTGTGAAAGTTGTCACACAACCTTCACTGCCTAACTGCCCCATTGAAATCAGATTTTTCTTCAGATATGAAACATGCCACACCTCCTTTAATAGCCATTGGTTTCCATTCTGCTGTTTTACAAGAACTTTACCCATTCCAACAATTTTACAGGGTTTATCATCACCCAAACGGACTTGTCCAAAATCTCCTTGAACATAGTCATGAAAATATTTCTTATCAGGCGTGGCATGGAATGAGGCCCCTGAATCTACAACCCAAGAATTAGTAACATTTTTGAAAGAAAGAACCAAAGAATCTTGTAACAGATTACCTGTCACATTTGCTTCATGATTGTTTTCTTGATGTGTGTCTCCTTCTTTTCCCTTCCGAGATCTACAACCTTTCTTTAGGTGTCCTTTCTTTCTGTATTTCCAGCACACTAGCCCCGATCTAGACTTGGATCTGTCTTTCCTTGATTTACTACGAGATCCTGATCTCTTTCCTCTTTCCATTCTTCTTCCCCTAGAATCTGCACTCAAATCATTACCCGATGTCTCACCAGAGCTTTTCCGTCACATTTCCTCTCTAAGGATAGCACCGAAAACATCATCAAAATTTAAAGTACTAGATCCAGAGATAGAGTTACTAATGGCCATAACTAAACCATTCCAGCTTTCTGGAAATGAGAACAAAAATAACAGAGCTCTAACTTCATCATCAAAGTTTACCCCTACAGAACTTAACTGATTGGTATCTGTATTAAAATCATTTAAATGGTCTTCAATAGATCCACCTTCTGACATCTTCATATTAAATAAACGTTCCATAAGAAATACCTTGTTTGAGGCCGAAGGTTTTTCATATAGTTTCTCCAACGCCTTAATCAAACCCTCTGTTGTTGTTTTCTTCGAAATATTTAAGTCTACCGACACTGCGAGGCATAACCGTATTGTTTCGAGTGCCTTTTTATGAAGAATATGCCATTCTACATCTGTCACAATCGTCAGCTTCTTTGTTTTTCTGCTCAATGGTAGGTACAGATCTTTCTGATGGAGATAATCTTCCATCTGCATCTTCCACAACGGGAAGTTTTGGCCTTTAAATTTCTCGACCCTAAATTTACCATCTTTCGCCATTACTCCCACTCGAACTAGGAACCCTTCTTTCCTGCGAGTTTATTAGCCAAATAGACCTTCGGCTCTTATACCAGTTGTTAGAAAATTATATATTACAGAGCAATGAAACACATAAAATATGCGGAAAGCACAAGCACACAAAACACATAAAACCAGAGAGACACAGATATACGTGGTTCACCCAGTTTGGGCTATGTCCACCCCGAACAGCCAGTTCTTCCTTTCTATTATCCAACAAAATGAAGAGACACAACCTACAATAGATCTGCTATAATATCCTCTGTTCTCTCTCACAGTATCCTATCTGTTTCTTGCTCCAAGAATACACATACAATACACAGCCACAATACAATACCCTCATACAAGCGAGGGGTTTCCTTCTATGGAAAAAAACCCTAAACTAAACATAACTTCTACTGTCAGATCATCCACCTAATGAACGGCCCAGATTGACTAGAAATTACTATATTTTTACAAGGCAATTTTGCATATTTTATTAGCTTCGGGGGCACTGCCCCCGAAACCCCTTGTCAAGGGGGGGCTCCATAAAGTCGCAGCTGCCCCCCCGGACCCCCTAGGCAGCGTTTAATTACAGGCGGCGTTGTCGCCCCCATTAAGGTACAGGGGTCCAACGCCGTGATACAAAATAAACAAGATAATCAGGCTCGACACCCAACATCACTGAGAGCCTAGAACTACTCTGATACCATGTTGAAAATATGGAATAAACAAAACAAAGAGGGATGCTCCCCCCAAAACACATAGAATGCAAATAAACATGAAAAAAAACAGTCAAACACAGACAGTGTATTACACAGGAGCAGAACAAAATTCAATTTTCTATTCCATCACACTATCAAAATGAAATTACATAGTTTTTTAATGCAAATGGTGAAAACCTGAAAAACTTAAATTCTATTCAATGCTTGATGGATGTTCAACAACCAAAAATTTCCTCCACTCTATTTTTTGTTGTTTACATACGAAACAACGTTCAACACACAAAATGGCGGACCTGAAATATTATGGATTTCCACTGTGAAATCACGTCGCATCCACGCCCTTATCGCATATTGGTGAAATAAACTCTTAACCTAGGATTTATGCATTAATCATCATGAATTGTGATGTGTGATTGTGGTCGCATCGCATCCCAAAAAAAATATCTTGCGGGTGTTTAATGGTAAACATATAATCCTACAATTGCGATACATGACATTGTTATCGTATTGCAACTCAAATAACATTTCTTGTGAAACTTTAACGAAAAAAAAACATATTGCAGTTGCGATGTGATGTGGCACCATCACATTGCATTTCAAATAACATATCATATGGGTGGCAGAAAGGTAAAGTGTAAAACTTGTGAAGCGCGCACTACGGTGCGGTAAGTGCGGTAAGTGAAATACAAAGGAAATAGGCAGAAAAAAAAGGTTTTCATGGCTTTTTTATGCGGTAAGGTTTAAGGTGGGTCTTGCCAGATATCGCATCGGCGGGGATTTAATATTTTGGTGAAGTCTTAAGGGAAAACAAAAAAACTTGTGATTGCGCGCTACGGGAAAAGGTAAGTTAATGCGGTGGTTCAAGAAATAAACACAGAGTATCGCTGAGTACTATGCTCTTTGATATTTTGCATGAAAACACCTCCAGTTCTTGGATCTGTGCTCGCCCTTCCCTGCAACAAAATTTAAAGAAGTGTGGGCTGCTAACACTATCTTATTCATGGCGGTGGCTAGGAATTAATTCCAACAATACGCTATAAAAAAAAATGAAGAAGACCTATTACAAGCGATAATGAGGAGGCGATTATTAAGACCTAGAAAAAGGCACCACATGACTTACAGGGATGCAACACCATCAACTTGATCCCCTAAAAAAAATGAAGAATAACAGGGCCCAATTGATGGATTCAAAGCTCTACAATAGAGGCATATCATCCTCGCAATAACCCTCATTTAGTGACCATCCACCTCACACTCGTGAGATCATAAAACCTCCCTATGGTTGGCGGGGTTTTCGTTAGTCATTCAAGTAGAAAAAAACATGCGTTTTTTCATTCATCCATCCATCAAGTGAGAAAAAGCAGTAGTGGTATCAAGTGGTGGAAACACGTGGTTATTCATCAGTGGAAATACCAACAAGCTCCTCTAAAAAATTCAACCTGCAGACAAGCAAAGATTTGGGTATGAAGTTGGACATAATATCTTTAACTATCACAAGCCTATAATGTAAGTTTATTCTATACACTATGTTGAGAATGCAACAAGATGATGAGCTTAGTGGAAAGGAGTTGCCTTCACTAAGTGGGCCCGCAGGCTATTTTTGGCGCAAAGTCTATTTTTAGACTATGTCTATTTTTAGACATATGGATCATGTTCTATGAGTTGCAGGATGCTATTTGTGGATGGTTGGTCAAGTCGAAAAAAATAGATGGACTTCTATTTTTAGACATACTGGGTGGAATCTATTTTTAGATTGCCAGTGTAAAAATAGATATGTCGAATATTATTAGCTCTTAATAATATTTGGACTATAAACATTATCTTATTCTCTTGGAGCACTTCAGTTAAGTGCACAGATGTGGCACAGGAGCTGACAGAAGGAATTACGCTATTCCTCAGGGTTAAGTGGAGCTATTGCATGGAGACTTCAGTTAGAACTCATGTGACAGAGTTTGGTGGAGTTATTGAGGTAGTTGATGGAGTTGTGTTCAGTTTAACTGAGTTAAACATAGTTGAGCTAGTTGTATCTAGTCTAACTGATCGATACACTAGTGAGAGTGGTGTGAATTAATTATTAATTAATTCACTAATTATTAACTCATAAATCAACTAAAGAATACATCAGTTAACTTCAGTGCATGGACAGTTTCAGTGGAGACCAGTGGAGAGGTAGGTGAAAGAGCAAGTGTAACTATCAGTTGTGACTATACTGGTGCATGAGTTTGCACCACACATTAATGGAGATGCCAATGAGGATTGCGCAGTGCATACCAGGTGGATTCGAACTCAGTCAGGGCCATTATTCATCAGGGATTGCGCAGTAGAGGCAGGCTAACAGGTGGAGCAAATTGGAGCATGTGTTTTGCTAGATCTGAGCTTGTGTAGTGTGTAAAAATTGGAGATTGTACTGAGAGCTTGTGAGAAGCTTTGTTCAATGATTGTTACATGATCTCTATTATATAATATACAGATAGCTTGTGAGAAGCTTTCCCATAAATACTGTGTTTATATGTGTAATTGTTTATGGTTTTAATGTGCGCATGCGATTGTTTATATTTCCGCAATTAATGATCAATAGTAGAAGAGGTTATGTATTATGCATGAAGCTCAAATAGTGCGTGATCAGGATAATATCAGTGAATAATTTAACAGTTATTCAAAATTTCTACACACTATCTAAATTTACCTAGACTTTCTCAAGCAGTTCTATGATTGTGTTCATCCAAATCACTAATTTAAATAGTTGAACTAGTTTAATTCCTTCCAGAGGACCTTCCTTTAGTGGGAGAGGAGCTCTCAAATACGAGCTACATATAGCTTCCTAGGGACCCAATGGAGCATATGGAAATGAATTAACCTAAGGGAATGTTGATTAGTTCTAGATGGAGCTGCACCTCGAACAGGTGGTGAAGGGCAGGTAATTGGATTGGCTAACTAGCCAACCAAACGAGAATATTGTATTGGCTCAAACCAGTCCCTCTCTATCCATTAATCTACCTGTGGTACCTTCTCATTTCCATCTCGACAACCATCTCTCATAAGCAATCGCTGTTGGTTGATCCCCATATCCCCACGCCTCATGTCTATAATGAATACATCAAAGTGATTATTGGTATGCAACATTAACTAATTGTAGTAACTCACGGAGCACCAAAGACCAACACTTCGAGTTGTGAAAAGTCGGAAATTGAAGGTTGGAGTGGTTGTTCAATAACTCAGACACCTCAAATGCATGCAACACCGAGTGATTGGACATGTGAAATGCATGAAAAACCTAGTGATAAGTCTTTCTTTTTAATTTAATTTTATTGTATGTATTATCTTATTTTTAATTTCAATTGTTATTATATGCATGGGCATAAATTAAAAACAAACCAACATAATGTTGGCTCAACAATCTATGTGAAAAAGAGACCATATGCATTATGTTGTTGCTCGGCCATCTGCATGCAGAAGAGACCATGATACAATACCATCCCTTTTGCTATATTGGTAGCGAGGTATTGCATGCTCAAGCTACCTAAAAAATAAAGAAAACAACCATTTACTCTTAGTAGATTTTGTTTAATGAAGTCATTCCTCATGTTTTTCATGGTTATCCCTACCTCTTATTTCAAATTCACAAATATAGTAGACATGAAACTATGTTCAATAGTATATGTTGTGGTAGTTCAATAAGAGCCCAAACATAAATAGTGGGTAGGTATGTTGCATTGCTTTTACCATTTACTCGTCAAACATCAAGATTGCGAGTACAATTAATAAATGGCCGATTTCACTCTTTTACTGGATTTTCTTGAGAAGGCCTTTAACATTAAATCCTTAAATCCTTGTCATTTCAGCAAAGTTGCTACTTTTCCTCTTTCATTTTCCAAAATTTGATTTAAACATGACAATTTCAAATCCTTCCATAATACAAGTTACATGAGCTTGCTACAACTTTATTTTACTGGAAATAAACTATTGAATTCAAATTAAGTATCTAATTGTCGAGCTACATTGGTAACAACCAATTGAACTTACCCCTAGAGCTTACTCTTCGAGCAATATACATAGTTACTTCTGTAACTCAAGCCCATTTTTGATGAAAAAATGTTTCTACTTCGTTATTATTTTTTAATATAACATCTAGTAGTGGAATAATAACATCTAATAGAGGATTTTGTTTAGAATGAAATTTCACCCAAATAACCTAGTAAACACTTAATAAACCAAATTTCATAATCCAACTCCCCAAAATACCAATACCTTTCGGTGTCGTATTCTCTTATAGTTTTTTTCATATAGGGATAATTTTTTTATTCCCGGCCTGCCTTCCGGATCAAACTAGATTGATACCACTCCGTGGTAAATGGAGACTTAGCAGGGTGGTAAATGGTATGAGAACGACACAATCACATGGCACACGACAAAATCTACGGCTTACTGCTACAGCACTAGCACACAGCACTAGATAGGAGTTAAAGCAGATATTTTCAGTTTCATACATTTAATTAATTACAACCATTCAATTATGTTCAAGCCAGAAAGCATCTGGAGTATGGATATGTTGTAGCTTATTACCATAATCAGTGTAATCATCTTAACTAGCGTGGTAATGATCAATGAACCCATATGGATTGATGTATAAGGGTTACTTATGTCATACTTACTTAGCTCTTAGTATTCGATCACAAGAGATCTTGTCATTACTTGCTACCTTACTTACCCATTTCTTATCATTAATATTGAAACACAAAGCCCGTATTAATTGGCACCTTACTTACCCATTGTTTATCGTTACCCATTGTATTTACAGTAATAGAACTACAAGAGCATTTTTATGATCAAATGCCAGACACTATGAAATCCTTGGGTATAGCTGTGTATTTGAGTGTTTTAGGAGTTGGTAGTTTTCTGAGCAGCATACTTATTTCAGTTATTAAGAAGGTTAGTTGCAGAAGAAAGGGGAGTTTCTGGTTTGCAGACAACTTGAACAAAGCTCATTTAGACTACTTTTATTGTCTTCTAGCCTCTCTGAGTGTAGTCAAACTTTGCATTTGCATGTCCTTAGCCAACTGTTATAAGTATAGAAATGCCAAAAATAATATTTCCTATAGCTCGTGTTTTGATCTTTATATTTCCTATAGCTGGTGTTTTGAAATTTTCTTTAGAATTCCATGGATCTGAAAACTACTCTGAGTAGTTGTTGGTCTTACCCAATACTCTTATCTATGCCTTTCATATGCTCATTGTTTGGATGCTACAATTGATAGCATTTTCTTGGGCAGGGACTTGTTGCTCCCAACCCACCTTGTTTATACAAATATTTACAATCAAGAGTGATTTGGACATTGTGTCCAAAGGAAGATTCATGGGAATTTACTCTTCCCAAAACCTAATGGGAAGATTTTCTTTCAAAATTTTAAAAGTGATTAAATTTATTTTAATTGGTATTCAAGGGAGTAATCATCTCTACCCTGTGAGTAAATTAATTATAAAAATAATAATTAAAAAATTTTATTTACTATTTTTTATATTTATTGTTTGTTGTTTATTTATATATTTATATTTCTCATATAAGTATTTATCAAAAGAGATCACATCCACATTAATGAAATTTCTCATAAATTATTTTAAGTAGTGTTTCATATTAATTTAAGAGATATATGTTTTTTCAAATTGTAAATTGATTTAAATAATTTTAATGTTGCTTTTTAAATACAATACAATCAAATATTTTAGCTAAAATTAGAATAAAAACTCTTAAAAATAATACATTCGATAAATGCGGATAGACCATTAAAAGCTAACTTCAAAAATAGCCTAAGTATGACTATACAATGATAAAACATTAAAAATATCCTCAAAAAGGCTATAGATGTCAATGTAAAGACTTCAAAATGTCGACTTCATCCTCAAAAGACAAGTCTCTATGTTAAAAATTGGAATGAATAGTCCAAGGGTCATGTATTATCTCCAAAAGGTTCCCTCTTAAGCCCAACACCACCTTCTTCAAGCCCCATTTCATGTAATAGTGTACCATGTTATCATGTGGGAGAAATGTCCTACCTCCAATGGGAAGCATCCAAGGTGCCAAGGGTGGAGGAGGGTCTCTCGAGATGTTCCAAATCGTAATCAATCCAACACTCTCCATCAAGTGTGCAACATTCATGTAAACTACAAAAGAGAAAGAGAGGATGGATAAATCTTTAGAATTATGTTTTATTGGTATTGTTTAATTTTTTTATGTATGATGACTCTATAATTCTCTACCAATATCATACATTTTATTTATAGGTTCCTTAATATTTTCTACATGGTATTTCATAATAGTTTCTCTACATAGAATAAACGGATTTACATTAAAGTATGGATAATGGTTGCAACACTTCCTCCCACCTCCTTGTCCTTTCTCAAGCTACAGGAAGTGTTAAATGTTTATTTTAAGCCAGTCTCAAAAATACTAAGACCTATCCATAATAAAATAAAGGGGCTTCAATAAGGCATAAATTAACACTAGATCCAATATAAGAGGAATACATGGTTCCAAAGGCCAATTCACCTAGATTCAAGCACTCCATCTCTACAATCTACTGTAGGTTAGTTAATTTCATTAGTAAGGTAAGAACCCTTCATTCCTATTCAAGGGGATACAAACAATATTTTAAATAACGAATCTTAGGATATTAAGCTTGTTACAATTCTTAAACACAACAATAATATAAGTATGCACAAACCCAAAAATTTATTACATATCATTAACACGAGGCAAAGTTTCATTTCACAATAGATGAGATATAATCACAGCATATAAGATAAAATCATAGCATATGAGATCAACTATAATTATGTGTATGGAAGTGAACAACCATTTCCAACACTTAGTACCACTAAAATCTTATAATATAATTAGCTACTTCTAAGTAAATTTCAGGCCATCAATCATAAACATATTAGATAACCTAGGATTCATTAAGATGGAAGCAACCAGAGAGTTCAAACATTCATTACCACCATAGATATATAAAATAGCTTTTCAACCATGAATATAAAGTGATTTAAGGCATCCTTTCATGAATGATATAGGACAATACATCAATTAATAACATAAAAAACACTATCAAAATCAATAATGAGTGTGTTTGACTAACTCGAAACTAAGGGAGGGACTTCCCCTCTTCACCCAACTATAGGCCAACTGCATTGCAATCTGACATGTAAAGTTTGAGGAGATGTTTGCATTGAGGAAATTCAGGCCAATGGATTGGTAAAACACTCAAGAGATGGGTTCCACTGTCCAAGTGGCTCATCAACTCCTCTTTGGAAATGAGCAAGGCATTTACTCACTTAGTCTTTGAGCTTCAAATCAAATAATTTTATCCAAATTTTAGAGGGATATATCAATCATTTCTAGGGGATTGAATCGATTATGTAGATGGTTTAACAACCATTTAGAAACTACTTAGTGGTTGATAAGCTAAACAGTGAGCTCTAAGTGGTTCACGAGTCAAGAGAAAAAGTAATTTTTATTTTATTTTTTTCACCATAAAAAGAGTTTTCATCTCAAGCTATTTAATATTTATCATCTCTTACTAGATCCGTGATTAAAATAAAACTATACTTATAATAATATGTTCTAAGCGTTGATATATATAAAAAAATTTTAATAAGGATTTTCTCTCTGGACGGAGAAGAGAGCCGAAGGCACTACACAACCATGACCTAGGGTTTGGTGAGTTCTAAGCAGGCTACCTCTGGCAG
This sequence comes from Pinus albicaulis, assembly GCA_034641835.2. Classification (NCBI taxonomy): domain Eukaryota; kingdom Viridiplantae; phylum Streptophyta; class Pinopsida; order Pinales; family Pinaceae; genus Pinus; species Pinus albicaulis. The sequence continues at coordinate 47,160 of JAXQQM020080626.1, forward strand.
AACTTCTTCCTCACTCTTGGGGCCCCATCCTACACCTGAGTGCATATAGGCTCCCTCATGACAGACAACATCGAGGGGACAGGTGCTCCCCCCACCTCTAGTTCGCCTTCCATAGGAGTGGCAATAGGGGCTGACAAAAACCATCAGCAGAACTCTGGCCCGCACCCTGACTCAACAGGGGCGTCTCCCGCTGCGAAATCGACATCCACAGCAGCAACAGAAACAGCAAAAGTCACTTCTTCCACATGCATACCCAAGACCACCACAAGAACTAATATCGAGCTCCCTGCGCAATGAATCAATGAAAAAATCCAATACAAGAAGGACCATGCATTGATAGGAAATTTCATGGGTTTCTATCCCACAGAAAAATCCCTCTTAGGCTGAATCGTCTCCAAATGGAAGCCCAAGGGCCATATCGATCTTCAGCTATGTGCCAAGGGCTTCTTCAATGTGGTATTCACCTGCATTAAAGAAAAAACCAGATCATGGACAGTGGGCCATACTTATTTAAATCTACGGGCCTGTACCTGTGCAATCGGGTAGAATGCTTCAACCCAGACAAGCAATATTTCACTTGGGATCCAGTCTAGGTCAGGCTCTACATCCTCCCCTAGGACTACTCGGATGCGCTGACTCTTCTAGACATAGGCAATGCTCTTGGAGAATTTATTAAAATGGCAGAGGAGACAAAAATCAACAGACATGCAACCTATGCAAGGATTCGTGTCTACATAAACATCACAAAGTCTCTCCTTGATGAGGTAATTCTTCTGCATGATGATTATGAATGGATTCAAACAATATATTATGAACATGTCCCTTTTATATGTCGGAAGTGTCACCAACATGGGCACCTATTCAGATATTGCCCCATAAATCAAAAGGTTGCACTAATCAATGATTCAACATTCCACAATCCCGATGGGTTTAAAAAAGTCGTAGGAAGGAAAAGGCACAACAGGAAGTCAAACACGAACTAGAAAAAAAGAGCCCTAACATCAAGCAATAGCTTTGAAGCCCTAGCTCAACTGAACGAAAATGAGAACGAAACTCACAAAGATTTAGGGTGATCTTCGCAAGAGAACCCCCAGACCTCAAATACTTAATAAACCAAGATCCAACCGGAAGCCTTTCTGATCCCCCAAAACTATATGCATGTAAGGGACAACTCAGAAAAGAAAGGCAAAGTTGCATCACTGAACTCAATTACAGAAGAAATGGAGGAAGAACCAGAGATCATTGACTATGGGGACCTTGATCTCATGGGGTTAGAAGAAGCACGCAAGAGAAAAAAAATTCTTTCAGTCTCACCGCACCAGATCCAGAAGTTGGAGGAAATCCTCTCTTGAGCTCAATAGATTCCTTCTCTTGGCATTCAAGGAGGTTCACTCCTGAATACTAAATTCATTCTGAAATAATCCCAAAAACGAGGAAGAAAAACATAATTGCAGCAAACAGTCACCACAGGAAAAGATCTAATAGAATTAGAGAGATTCCCCAAGTTAACCAGGTTCTACTCTATAATCCCCAACCCCCCTCAATGAATATCATATCATGGAATATCAAAGGTCTTAAAACCCCTCCAAGCACAGGTTAATCAAGAAAATAATTATTGAGGAACGCCCTGCAATACTCTTCATGCAAGAAACCAAATGCTCCGGCTCTACTCTGGACACAATCTTCAAAAGACTCTAGAAAGGAAGCAATACCCTAGTGGTGGATGCTAATGGGGCTTTGGGAGGCCTGGAAATCATCTGGAATCCCCACATTATCACCCTAGAGAAATTTCAAGCTAATCGACACTTCATTCAAGCCTCATTTCATTTTATTGGAACCATCATCCATGGACTTCTCACAAATGTATACTTCCCCCAGCCTGTCCTGCAAAAATCTGAGCTTCTTGACAATATTTCAGATCTCAACAAGCAGCATACTTACCCCCTTTGGATGATTGGATGAGACTTCAATATGAAAACCAACCTTCAGGAAAAAAAATGAGGAAGGACTCACCTTTATATGGACAACATTGGGTTCAAGAACTTCATCCATGAAAATCACTTCATCATCTTCAAACATCCAATGACATCTTCACTTGGAATAACAGAAGATGTGGATATCATCAAATTACTTATAGACTGGACCGTTTCCTCATCATGGAAGACTCCATACATCTAGGAGGAGAACTCGCAGCCACCATCATTCCAACCTCTGGCTCATACCACTGTTTGATACAATTCCAATGGCTTATATCGAGTAAGGCCACACCTAAAAATTTCCCCTTTGAACATTGTTGACTCAATTATCCAGGGTTCAAATACATTGTCTTAGATTGGTGGATTTCCCTCATACCAACTCTGGGCACAAAAATTTATCAGTTCTAGAAGAAAATGAAGATGCTCAAGGGAAACTGAAGTTGTGGAACAAGTCCACCTTCAGCAACATATTCAAAGAGAAAAGAGATCTGGAAGATCAAATGAAGTATCTCCAACAAAAAATCATATCAGAAGGACGTTCTACAGATTCAGAGAACAAGGAAAAATCTGTAACAATCCAACTGGAAGAGAGAAGAAGCTAGGAAGAGATTCTATGGAAACAAAAATCTTGAATATGTTGGCTTAAGGATGGAGAAAGAAACACAAAAAAAATTCATCTCTCCACCATCCAACACAGGATACACAACAGAATCATAGTACTCAAAAATTAGAATGGGGAGTGTGTGGAAAAAAAAGAGGATATCACCGAGGAGCTACGCAATCACTTCAAGGACATCCTCCAAGAACCTAATATCCATCGGTAGGAGGCCATAGGAAGAATCTGTAGCACATACCCAAATTGGTCACTAAAGACCATAATAGGATGTTTCTCAAAGCCACTTCACTGGTAGAGGTTGAACAAGTGGTTTTCCAACTAAAGGAAGGGAAAGCCCCGGGCCCAGATAGATTCACCACCAACTTCTTTCACTTCTTCTGGGACACTATCAAAGAGGAGGTATGGGGCATAGTTGAGTAATCTCACACCACCCACTAGATTCTATTGGCTCTTAATGCTACCTTCCTTACTCTCATCCCAAAGGAAGACAATGTCGCTTCTCCAAGTAAGTACAAACCCATAGCACCCTGCAATGTAATTTACAAAATCATTTCCAAGGTTATAGCTAACATATTGAAGCAGCTTCTTCCCATGCTTGTTTCTTCAGAGCAAATGGGTTATGTTGAGGGCAGGAAAATCCTTGATGGAATCATCTTAACCCACGAGGTCATCCACTCCCTAAAAATTTCCAAAAAACTGGGTATGCTCCTCAAAATTGATCTATCCAAGGATTTTGACAAACTCAGCTGGAAATATATAAAGAAAATATTCCTAGCCTTTGGTTTTAGCCACACCTGGGTCTGATGGATAATGAGCCTGATATCCTCCCCCTTTATCTCCATTCTGGTGAATGGCATTCCTTCGGAAACTTTCAACCCCTCTAGAGAAATAAGGCAGGGGATCCTCTTTCAACCTTCATCTTTTTTCTTATGGTAGAGGGTCTAGGCCACCTGATAAAAAGCTCCATCCAATCACATAAAATTCAAGGTATTACTCTACACAATCTCCTACCCATTTCCCAACAGCAATTTTTGGATGATAATATGATAATGGGGCACCCCTCAGTTCAGGAAGCTCACACCCTTAAATCTCTGCTTGACTATTTTTCTGAAGCCTTTGGCACTACTATCAACCCTGAAAACTCTCAAATCTTATTTTTCAACACAGCCCTTATCACCCAGCACAACATCACTCCCATCTTGGGCTTCACCATATCTTCTATGTCATCCAAATACCTGGGAGCCCAACTCACAGACTCAACCATCAAACATACCTCTTGGAGAGAGTTGTTGGATCAAATGGAAACAAAATTGTCCAACTGGACCCACCACTCCCTCAACATAGCAGGATGGTTGGTTCTCATCAAAGATATTCTTCATTCCCTCCCCATTTACCTCTTCTACGTTCTAGCGGCACCAAAATAGGTCCTCAAAGCCATGCGCAACTTGCAAAGAACCTTCCTTTGGGGGGGAACTAAATATAAAAAAATATGGGCACTACTCAACTGGAAAGAGGTTTGTACACCGAAATCATAGGGAGGACTAGGACTGAGAGATACAGAGCATAGCAAGAGCATCATGGGTGCCAACATATGGGGGAAATGGGTATCCAACCCTCACACACCCTGGGAAACCCTATGGGCTTCCAAATATGCATGGAATTGGAATAGGGAGTAACTTATTAGATTCAACATTGATCCAAGAGGATCCCAAATCTGGAATATTTCCAGCCACCAAAAAGAGCTGATCAATCACAGAGCTAATGGGAAATGCACAGTGGCACACAAGCCAAACTCTGGGAGGATTCATGGCAGAAATTTCCCAGCCTATCCTCATTTTTTCCTAGACCCCTCTGGAGCACAGTCCTGCAGGCATGACAACAAAACTACGTCCAACACTTCTGGACCAATGAAACAACTCAAGGTTATAGGACCTGGCTACACACATATAGATGGAAAGCAGACTGGAACAATGAGCATCACAGAGACATTTTGGAGGAATTAACGACTAAAAGAAGAATTTGGGCCCAACAGGGGCGATGTTGTATCTTAAGAGACAATTCCTTGGTTGTGAAAGGAATCAGTGCTTAAGCACATTTTAAAAGTGTGTCACAGGAATTATTTTATCTTGAGGTATTTTTTCTATCCCTCTGGGAACTAGTTTTCTAAAACCCTTAATGATCTGGAATAATAAAATATTTCACAATGCCATTAATTGTTGATATCTAAATGGAAATAAGAAATACAAGGGAAACTCAAAATGATAATCTACCACTTTAAAGTTTCAGAGGAAATTCATGGAGAGAGATGAAACTTCAAAATAATATGTTGTAAACATAGATTCTATTACTTGAGAGTTTCACTAGGAGTTTGTGAAGAGAGGGGAAACTCAAAATGATATGCTAGGGAGAATAATCTACCACTTTAAAGTTTCAGAGAGAATTGGTGAAGAGAGAAAAGCTGGAGTGAAGGAGTGCAAATTAAGGTTATTTAACTCTTACACACAGATGTAATTAAGAGACCGGTTGCTACATTACTTCACTTCGTTCAAAGAAGACGGGACACAAAATGGCACAAGAAATACGAATCACCATCAATAGTTACAGGAAAATTTCTACTACTTTTGTTTACCAATCAGAAAAAGAAGTACAAAATGTAATCCCCAAGCGGTCCAAAACTCGGAACCCTCTTTCTATCTTTCTCTCTTGCTTAAATACAAACAAAAGCAGTTTGTAATTACTCGAGCTTCGTGGAAATCATAAACTGCCTAAACTGTTAAACTAATTATTACATTACAATCGAGGACACCATTGTAGCTTCGATCTTAACAAAGAAAAAAGAATACACTTTGAATAATCCTTTTGTTGAGTCTGATTTGTTGCTGATGTGTCCTTTCTCGTTATGATGCGATAGCTTCATAGTTCTCCAACAACGCCCCTGTGCCCGACTTACCCCAGTTGTCTTGCTTCCAAGTGTGCCACTATATGCTCTTCTGCCTAACTCTACCTATGCCTCTGTGCATTTTGGCTGTGATGACCCATTAGTCTGTATAACTGCATCTCCACCAGACTCTACCCATGCTTTTACATTTCGAATGTTACCATCATGTCACCTGCTACCTGGCTCTGCCTGCTGCATTATGTATTTTCTTCTCCTTTACCCTTCGTCGGACCACATACCCAAGTCTCTCTACCCATGTTTAGACTTTCTTTCATTACCAAGGCGTTTCACCAGCGTTACGTTATAATCTTATTTTCTCCCTCTGATGCGATTTAACATAAGGACTGCCTTACCTTCGAATTTGAAAACCTTTGGCGTTCACCTTTGAAACTACATCACATCCTAATATTGGAGTTTTATTAAACATACATATGGAAGAAATCAACATTGGTCACCTTAAAATAGATCGCACATAAACTCAAACCACTTACATGCACGTGGAACTGTGGTTGTAGGGTCCCACAACATGGTGACCAATCGGAAGCAATCACACTTCGCAACTTATTTGATATCGTATGTCAGAAATTATAACAAATAGCTTAAATTGTAAACAATGAAATCACTGATCCGAAGTTGCAATGGTGATGTCGCATCACAACATTGCAACTTTTACAACTTATCGCAAATCATTGCCTGCAAGTTTAAGGCTATACCAATAAGAGTTGAACCATAATTTATGTGATGTGCGATATGCACTAGTGCGCTATGCCGACACGTGGCCTATCTCCTCATCACATCGCAATCAAAATAACATACTGTGAGATTCTTTAGCGCTAAACACTAAAATCTACAATTTGCGAAATCGCTCAAATTGCAATTTAATCTCCGTCGTTGATCTATGCCCAGATCCAACAGTCCTCGTTGTATCTTTACTCTGGTTTGCTGACTTTACTTCTTTGGTTGTGCCTGCTTGTTTCTTCCTTGTTGTTAATAGAACACTTGACTCGTTCATGACTTTTCCGATGTTCATGACTTGACCCGCTTACTGTTCACGATTCTGTCCAACATGTTCATGACTCATCCTTTGCTAATTGGCTGCCTTTGCTACATTTCTAGTTTAACTTCCTTTGTTACCTTTGTTTCTTTTCTTCCTTTGCTGCCTTTACTGCCGTTTCCTTTTCTTCTAAAGTTTCTCCTCTCTTCTCTGTTGCCTTTGTTGATGGTCTAATGCTGCTCCTGCTTCCCCGACTTTGGTTCTAGTGCACATGTGATAATTAATACTAGTTGTGCTTGTGGTTATCCTTTTAAGAATATTGCAAGTATTCTTGACATTCTAACAATTGTTCCTGAACAACCTTGAATTTCTCAGAACCTCTCTTTATTTTTAGCTGAGTCAAATTAGGCTACAACATCTAGCTCTAATTGGGGACAACACTTTGGAAAAAAGTGCTGAGAAGTTGTAGATCAGTAGCCTTTATTGGGCATGGATTCAAAGAGCACTTGTAGATCAGTAGCCTTTGTTAGGCATGGAGTTAAAGAACACTTGTAGATTAGTAGCCTTTATTGGGCATGGAGTCAAGGAGCACTTGTAGATCAGTAGCCTTTATTGGGCATGAAGTCAATCCTGAATGGGAGTTGATCCAATATGAAATCCCCCTGAAACCTGCTACACTTTTGAATTATTCCTTTATTCTTAAACTGAAAATACTGAACTAGAAATACTACAACTAAAAATGCTCAACTTCTGAGCTTATTTATGCACAACTCCCACGTGTGCATTTATGCCTGAACTTAATCAAGTGAATTCAACCTTCCAATGGCACCAACCCAACATCTGCATGTTATACCTAATGCCTTCATATTGTTGAAATTTGAATATCACAATAGGGAGGTACCATGAAAGTTTTCCCGATACAAAGCTTTGCACATACCTTTGTATATATGCTTGTTGCTGACAAAAGAAATTTTTCATATGGTCAGCCATTGGATCATAGAACTGATGAGACAAATTTTCAGCTGCCTCCTTTTCTTGAACATCTTGTTGATGTAGAATTCTTTGAACAAGGAAGCTTCCTTCAATGTTTGACTCCTCAATTTGAGGTTGTATGTGAGAAGTTTGAATGTTGTTTTCTGCTGAAAACGCTGGGAAGAGAAATCTAAGGTTTGTTCCTCATAACGATGATGTTCTTCATATAATGACAACTCTTGAAAAAAATCTTCAGGAATTGTAATGCAACATTCATCTATCCTCTCATATAAGATTGCATGAAGATCAATAATACAATCGGAGGAAAAATCTTCTTTCTCCAATAAAGAATGTACATTTCAAGCCTTATAATATTCTGAGGATATAAAGTAGGAAAAATCTTCTTGATATGTAAGGGAGAATAGACCATCAAACTGATAGTGAAAAATAAAACTTCCTTCAAAATATTCAAACTCTGATACCTATATTTTCCATGGTGCTTTGTCATTTCCTTGCCCGCAGAATTTCTCATCTAATGAAACCTTCATCAATGGAGTCGCCAGGTGAATAATACACAACCAAATTTGTATCTAAATCTTTTTCACCTTCAAGAAATAGATTTTGATACCTAGGGAAAAATAACTTCGTGCCTTTTTCCCCGACAACGGCGCCAAAAAGTTTTGTATCTTAAGAGACAGTCCCTCAGTTTTGAAAGGAATGAATGCTTAAGAACATTTTAAAATTGTGTCACATGAATGATTTTATCATGAGGTATTTGTTCTATCCCTCTGGGAACTAGTTTTCTAAAACCCTTAACGATCTGGAATAATAAAAGATTTCACAATGCCATTCATTGCTGATATCTGAATGGAAAGAAGAACTACAGGGGAAACTCAAAGTGATATGCTGAGGAGTAGAATCTGCCACTTTAAATTTTTAGAGGAAATTCATGGAGAGAGAGGAAAATTCAAAAAAATATGTTGTAAACATAGAATCTATTACTTGAAAGTTTCATCAGGAGTTTGTGAAGAGAAGGGAAACTCAAAATGATATGTTGAGGAGCAAAATCTACCACTTTATAGATTTTCATAGAGAATTGGTGAAGAGAGAAAAGTTTGAGTGAAGGAGCGCAAACTAAGGTTATTTAACTCTTACACACATATGTAATTAAGAGACCAGTTGCTACATTACTTCACCTCATTCAAAGAAGAAGGGACACAAAATGGCACAAGAAATACGAATCACCATCAACATTTATAGAAAACTTGATGCTACTTTCATTTACCAATCAGAAAAAGAAGTACAAAATGTAATCCCCAAGAGGTCCAGAACACGGAACCCTCTTTCTGTCTTTCTCTCTTTCTTAAATATAAACAAAAGCAGTTTGTAATTGCTCGAGCTTCTTGGAACTCCTAAACTGCCTAAACTGTTAAACTAATTATTACATTTCAATCGAGGACACCATTGTATCTTTGATCTTAACAAAGAAAATAGAATACACTTGGAATAATCCTTTTGCTGAGTTTGATTTGTTGCTAATGTGTCCTTTCGAAGTGTTGAGGTGTCCTTTCTCGTTATGATGTGATATTTGCATAGTTCTACAACAATGCCCCTGTTGAGTCTCAAATCTGCATCTTTCTTATACACCTTTCTAGACCTTTTTCCTTCACCTGGACCTTCTAAGTCGTCAATATCATTGTATATTAATTGTAAAAGAGCATCTAAAATGGTTTTTAACTATTTTTTGTGTCTGCTGTTTGATTTAGATTTTTGCTCATTTAGCTGTGGAATCTTGCCACTTTCCGCAGCTGTTGCAACTTTCCGCAGCCATTTTGTTAAAGTCTATATTGCAGGTGTCTTCAGGCAAATCGAGCCACATGGGCAAGTTATAAATGACGTGGACATGGATTGTGTCCTATTGGCTCAGTCGAATTCACCTAGGAAGGCTATGGTCAAAGGTGGCCAAGTGGTGGTCAACCGAAGAGTCCCACGGTGACAGAACTCTGTTTCTCATCACGTGGAGATTTGTGTGGCCGTTTCTAAATCATGGGAGACATATCAACATCTGTAAGCGGCTCCATAAGCCGAATCCAACAGCCACTCTTCGTAGATTTACTCCTCACGGCGGCCATGATGCTAGATCCCTGGACGTGATGGTTCATGTGTCTTCTATCAGCACAGACTTTAGGGAATTAGTTATATCACCTTCAGTTATAAATAATGCGTTCTCATACGCATAATAGTTAGAGAGGGAGATCTTCTTTAGCTCTGTAATGTAATTGTGTTGTCATTGTGCTGTAACATTATCTCTCTGTTATGACCGCATTTTAATATATGAGAAGACTCTGTTCCCAAGCGTAATTCGTATTTGAAGGCTGTTGCCCGAGGTCTGTGCAGAGGGCCCCTGCACACGCTGAGGTTTTGTGTATTACTGTATAGTTTCTTGTTTTATTTCTTTAATTTCATTGTGTCATAAGTCATTCACGTGTATATACATTACATCTTTTATGGTATTTACGTTCCATCTCTGTCCATAATCTTTCATGCTTTACATTTTACTTCTGTCCATAATCTTTCATGTTTTATGTTGTTGTTAACTGATCAGTGTTCTTGTTTCAGATCACAATAGGCAGCCCAGGAATTTGCACATCTTTTTATAATGACTAATGACATGGAATCAATATTTTCCTTCTGCTAATTTACTTTTCTTAGTTTTTGTTTAATTCCGGCACTGTTTTGTTTATTTCAGTCCTGCACATTTGCTTTAGTAGTTAGATTAGATATTAAATTGCTCATGTCATTTTCAGTTACCTCCGAAAGCCATAGCGAGACTAATGGTGAGGGATTGAAGTATGAGTGTGTAGTTTGATATTAGTTTACTTTTCTACAAGTTAGATATTAAACTGTTCATGTCATTTTCAGTTACCTCCGAAAGCCATAGCAAGACTAATGGTGAGGGATTGAAGTATGAGTGTATAGTTTGATATTAGTTTACTTTTCTGCAAGTTAGATATTAAACTGTTCATGTCATTTTCAGTTACTTCCGAAAGCCATAGCGAGACTAATGGTGAGGGATTGAAGTATGAGTGTATAGTTTGATATTAGTTTACTTTTCTGCAAGATAGATATTAAATTGCTCATGTCATTATCAGTTACCTCCGAAAGCCATAACGAGACTAATGGTGAGGGATTGAAGTATGAGTGTGTAATTTGATATTAGTTTATTTTTCTGCAAATTAGATATCAGATTGCTCAAGTTGTTTATGATTACCTCCGAAAACCATAGCGAGACTAATGGTGAGGGGTCAGAATATGAGTTGATGTAATTTGATTTTAGTTTTACTTTACTTGCAATCTTTTCTTTGAGTACAGTTTCTTTTGTATTTAGACAACAGCAAGGGTAATGGTTTTCATGATCAATAGTTCATTGTTTGTTTAACTAGAATAGTGGCACATTTTCAATTCCTTTTAGGAATTAATTTTGTCATTGTATGTTTCAAAATTCTTTTGAAGTTTGAAGTTTGGGAAATCATTATAAAGGAAATCATTGCCTTGAACATTTATATCCATACTTGTCTTTTAGAATTTCCATCTCACATTAGGAAACCAACCAAGATAAAAAGAAAAAAACCAAAAACGACAAAAAGTAAGAGATAGGTTATCTTGCACATATAGTGCGCCACACTTCGTCAGCTTACGAATCCCGGATTGAAAAATTAATGTAGCAATTTAGGACACACTAAATTGACCAAACATTTTGGCGCCGTTGCCAGGGAAGTGTAACTAGGTAGCCAATTTCTTAAAAAAAAAAAACACAAAACAATAAAAAGAAGGGAAAACTTGATAACTTCTTGAAGTATGCTCTCCTCTTGCACCTAGTGTGATCTGGAGGATCAGAAAAGAGAGTTATTGGTTCAGTAATTTCTTAAGTATGCTCTCTTCTTGCACCTAGTGTGATCTGGAAGATCAGAAAGAGAATTATTAGCCCAACTTAAAATAAAAATAAAAATGACATGCATAGAGCAAGAGATTCTAGGGGAAGGTTTATAGCTACAACCAAGAGTTCGATTTTCACAACTCCATCTTCTTCAAGGCATAGACAAGATTCACCATCATCTACCCCTAGCCTTAAGATTTTTGGAATTCAAGGAGCAGCTGAATTAGAGGATTCTCCTATACCACCTACTAAATCTCATTTAGAAAAGGATCCTTTATTTACTTCTACAGGAGAGTATATTGTAATCAAAGAAGTAGAATCACCTGAAGAAGAAAAGGAAGAGACTCCCTCTCATCCTCCCTTGATAAAAGAACCAGAGGACTTTGAGGACTCTAAAGAAACTATCATGGCAGAGGAAATAATAGATGGATTTGGAGGTAGAGGTAGAGGTAGAGGAGGAGGAAACAATGGAGACAACAATGGTGAAGGTAATAATGGAAGAAATAGAGAAGGAGACAACTTGTTTGGATTCCCTATAGTTGATGAGGAAACTCATACAACGATGAAAAACATCTCACCATCTGTCCTCCCCAACTTTTATGGATTGCGAAGTGAGGATCCTGAAACATTTCTGTTTGAGTTTGAAGTCATGTGCCGAACCTATGACTATATAGAAGACTCTCAAAAACTCAAACTGTTTCCTTCAACTTTGAAGGGAGCTGCTTTGAAATGGTTCATGGGATTAGCTACTCAATATATTAGGACTTGGAATGATATGAAACAAACATTTTTGGATAGATACTTGGACTATTGTATGCCCACCAATCACAAGGATGAGGTATTCAAAATGATGCAAAAAGAAGATGAAAATTTGGAATATTTACTTGAAAGATTTCAATACAACTTAAAAAGAGCAAATATGATCAACTTAGATGATGAAACTTTGAAACCCCTCATATTAAAAGCCATTAGAGATGAATGGATAGATATTTTAAACATGATGGGGAAAGGAGACATTTCTCAACTTCCACTTCGTGACATAACAGAACTATGTGTCCATCTCTCAAGAGGAAAATCTAAAATAGGAAAAGGGCCTAGGGATCCTTCTCTTATCAGGGCTAAGAAATCTGCAACTGGATCAGTAAGTAGGGCGGAGATTGGAAATATGCTTGATGAATTCAAAACTGATATCTTAGGGAGCCTTAGTGAACAACTAGACACCCTTAAGATCCAAAACAAGCAGAAAGCAGAAACAGATGCTCTAGCCATCTTTTGTCCGAAATGTAGGAAGAAACATGCTTTAAGGGAATGTCCCTTGGATGAAAAAGTTGTAGAAACATGTATAATTTGCTCAAAGAATCATGAGATCAAGGATTGTCCTTCAATTCCTGGACTCAAATCCGTCTTTCAAGAAGACCCAAATTCAGTAGAATCTCTCTGTTTTGTTGCAAGAAGACCTTGGCAGGGACAACAAACTCAAGGGTTTAACAACCCTATGAATCTTCAAACCCCACCAAATTGGAATCCTTGGCAACAACCTTGGCCCCAACATCAAAATCCATATCAGCCATGGGTACAAGGGATGCAAAATCCCTATGGGAGATTTTCTAAATTTTATCAATATCCTCCATCTTTTCAAAATCAACAAGCTCCACAACTTCCAAACCCAAATCCACAACTTTCATTGCCATTTCCACAACAACAACCTTCTCAACAAAATTCAAATCCTCAACTCATGTTTCCATACCAACAAAAGACAAATCAACTTCCAGCTCAGCCATTGCCAAATCCTAACAATAAAAATCCTCAGAATACTTACATGATAGAAGGATAGCAATTTCCTACCTATATGATTGTTCCTCTCAATGATGTACAACTCAGATCTGGTAGAGTTTTAGAAAAACCTTCTATAGATGTCCAAGAGAAAGATACCTCTGAGGAGGACTCTCTTAAAACCAATAAGGATTCTAAGGAAGCATCTCTTCAAAACTCAAACATTCAAAAAGAGAAAGAAAAGTTAACACCAACAACTCCTATAGTTGAGCAACCTGCATCTTCATCTACACCTCCTTTTCCTGAAAGACTACAAATTGACAAGGGGGTGGAAAAACAAATCTTGTTGCCTAACTATGATTTTCTAGATGAATTAAAGAATGTTTGTATCAAGATTCCCTTGCTACAAGCCATTTGAGAGATTCCTATTCTAGCAAAAAAAATAAAGGAGTTGAGTCTCAAAAGACCAGGAAGGAAATTAAAAGACACAAGAAGAATCCACCTGGTAGGAAAAATTGCAGATATCATGATGGGAAAAATTACCATGCAGAAGTATGTAGATCCAGGAAGTCCAATTGTCAAGACACATATAAATGGGATAGAAATTCCAAACACATTGATTGACTTAGGGGCTGCTATCAACATTATGAGTAGACAGACTATGGACCGGCTAAAACTTCCTAACCTTCTTTTTACACCTACTTTACTGCAACTTGCAGATCGATCAATTATTAAACCAGATGGTGTATTAGAAGATATTTCAGTCTCCTTAGATTCTTGGGAATATCCGGTAGATTTTATGATTTTAACTCCCAAGAGTAATCTAGGAGGACACCCACTTATCTTAGGAAGACCTTGGCTAGCCACAGCTGATGCTTTTATTAGTTGTAGATCTGGGGATATGTACATTTCTAATGGTAATTCGAAAAAGAAATTCAATTTGTATCCTCCAGCAAAAGCAATCACAGAAGTAGGAGACAATGAATGGGTTGATGATGAGGACACTATACAACCTGTCTTTACCATTTCTGAAATCAGTGAGGATAGTCAAATTCTGAACACATTAGAAAATTTTGAGGCATCTTCAGAATATGACCCCACACAATTTCAGTTGGAATCTGACATAGAATATTTATCATCAAGACAAATGTCTCTTTACTCTATGGAAGAGTTTGGTAGTTCTACTATTGAGATTTTTCCAGGAAAAACATTGAATATCAACAAACATTTGAAAAAGTCACAACAAGAAGAACTAACCAAAATCTTGCAAAAACATTCTACTGCATTTGCATGGGAGTATACTGACATGAAAGGTATTGATCCTAAGACTTGCATCCATCATATCTATATTGAGGAAAACAGTAGACCAATCAGACAACCTCAAAGAAAGATGAATCCAAATCTTAGGGAGATAGTGAAGGAAGAGCTCCAAAAACTTCTCAATGTAAACTTCATTTATCCAATTTCAGATAGCCGATGGGTTTCTCCTTTGGTTATAGTACCTAAAAAGAATGGTAAATGGAGGGTATGCAGTGATTACAGGGAATTGAACAAAGCAACTTTGAAGGATCACTTTCCTTTGCCTTTTATCGATCAAGTATTAGATACATTAGCAGGTAAAAAGTACTTTTCATTTTTGGATGGTTTTAGTGGCTATAATCAGATTCAGGTAGCACCTGAAGATCAAGATAAGACCACATTTACTTGTCCATGAGGAACTTTTGCCTATCGAGTGCTTCCTTTTGGGTTATGTAATGCACCCACAACATTCCAAAGAACAGTACTAGGAATTTTTTCTGATCTAATCCATGATTGTGTAGAGGTTTATATGGATGATTTTACAGTTTATGGTAATTCATTTGAAGAGGCATTAGAAAATTTGGAAAAAGTCCTTATAAGATGTAAAGAAACAAACCTTTCATTAAGCCATGAAAAATGATTTATGATGTTTACTAAAGGGATTGTTTTAGGGCATCATATTTCAGGAGATGGGATTAAGGTTGATAGATCAAAAGTTGAAGTCATCTCCAAGTTGCCTATTCCAAATTGTCAAAGAGATGTTAGAAGTTTTCTAGGATTTACTAGTTACTATAGAAGATTTATAGAAAACTTCACTAAAATAGCATCTCCACTCTTCAAATTGCTTACAAAAGACTGTGAATTTAAATGGGATCTTGATTGTCAATCAGCCTTTGAAACTTTGAAAACAAGAATATCTGAAGCACCTATCTTGAGAGGACCAAATTGGAAACTCCCTTTCCATATTTCTACAGATGCTTTAGATACAGCTCTAGGAGCTGTGTTGGGTCAAAAAGATTTAGTTCCTTATGCCATTTATTATACCAGTAAAAATTTGACTCCCACAGAGTTGAACTATACTGTGACTGAAAAAGAGTTTTTAGCTGTTGTTCATGCAATTAATAAGTTTAGACATTACATAACAGGCTATGAGACTTTTATTCATACTGACCATTCTGCAATTAGATATTTAATGAACAAACCTGTTACTAATGGCAGAGTGACAAGATGGCTTTTACTTTTGCAAGAATTCAATATTACTGTGTTGGATAGACCAGGAAAACAGAATACAGTAGCTAATTTCTTGTCTAGGATTCGGAATACTAAAGAAGATTCTCCTGTAGAAGATAAGTTTCCTGATGAATACTTGTTTGCAGTAACTATTAAGACCCCTTGGTATGCAGATATTGCTAACTATTTGGTTACAGGGAAACTACCTTCACATTTATTTCCAAGTGAAAAACAAAAAATTATTCAGGAGAGTTCAAAATATTCATGGATTTCTAACGAATTGTTTAAAACAGGGCCAGATCTTGTGATCAGAAGATGTGTCGGGGAAGATGAAATGCCTGATATTCTTAAGGCATGTCATGATGAACCATGCGGCGGACACTTTACAGACAAAAGGACGGCCTATAAAATCCTCTCTTTAGGATATTATTGGCCTTCCCTCTTCAAAGATGAAAAACAATATGTCAAAAGGTGTGACAGCTGCCAAAGAGTAGGGAAACCTACCCTTTCAAATGAAATGCCATTGCAACCACAGGTACTCATTGAACCCTTTGAAAAATGGGCTTCAGATTTCATTGGACCTATTAATCCACCATCTAAGCAAAAGAAGTATATATTGGTTTGTACTGATTATGTTACTAAATGGGTAGAAGCCAAAGCATTAGTATCTGCTACTGAAAATTCAGTTGTTCATTTTCTTTATGAGGATATTTTTACTCGCTTTGGTGTTCCAAGAGAAATTGTGACAGATCAAGGAAGCTAATTCACATCCAACTTGGTGGAGAAATTGATGGAAGAATACAAAATCAAGCACAGAAGATCTACTCCTTACCATCCGCAAGCAAATGGTCAAGTGGAGTCCACAAACAAAGTTCTTGAAAGTATCATCACCAAAAATTTTCATCTACATAGAAGAGATTGGGCAGAAAGGCTTCCTGAAGCCTTGTGGGCCTACAGAACTACATGGAGAAATACAACAGGACATTCTCCCTATGAACTTGTTTATGGGAAAGAAGTCCTGTTCCCCATTGAGTTGCAAGTCAAGACCTTCAAGATAGCAGTTCAGTTGGGGATGGATCTATCAGAAGCCCAAAAGCATAGAATGGAGCAGTTAAATGAGCTAGATGAGATCAGACAAGAGGCAATTCTAAGAACAAATCTAGTTCAATATCAAAGAGCTAAATGGCATGACGAGTACATCAAAGAGAAGAAGTTTCAAGAAGGAGATTGGGCATTATTATTTGATTCCAAGTTTAAAGATTTTAAAGGAAAATTTCAGACTCATTGGCTTGGGCCATATGAGATTGACAAGATATTTAGCAATGGAGCAGTAAGAATCAAGACCATTGATGAATTTCAAACTCCTCTTATTGTGAATGGCCACAGATTAAAAGTCTATCATAAGCCACTCTCAAAAGAGGAATTTGTCAAAATGTTTCAAGAAAATTCTGCAATCAGGCTGGTACAGAAGAATTCTTCTTCTCCACCAGCCTAGCTTTTGTTCTTTTCAATTAATAAAAAAAAAAAAAAAAAAAAAACATTTATATAAGCCTGAAAACCAATCATTGGTTGGCAGTCTTATACATACAATGTAGGGTGAAAATTAGGAACACCTGACACCCTATATTTTCCAAAAAATAAAAATAAAAAAATAAAAAAAAAAAAATAAAAAAAATAAAAAAAAAAATCTCTCTTTTATTTCACAAGTTTTGTGACCACCCACTCCATTCCATTCCACTTCATTTCACTCCACTTCATTCCATTTCACTTCATTTCACCTCTTTCATTTCATTTCACTAATAAAATTTTCTTTCATGACCATTTTCATTCAGTCAATTATCATCCGTTCATTTGCATTCACCCAAATAATAGCTGTGTCAGTTTCCGCAGCTGACACCTGTTTCCACAACTGACACCAGTTTCCGCAGCCGGAAGCAAATTCTGCAGCTACCACTCTGTTTTTTTTCAAAATAATGTACAGCCAGATGTTATTTCCACAATCATGAAATAAAATGTAGGTATGAAGACATATTATGAAGACATGGGGCATTCAAGATATCAATGAGGAGCAACTAATTGAAGACCAAGGAAAAATGGCAAGAATTCCAAGGTATGAGTAAAAATTTATTTCAAATGGCATTCAAGCACATTTTTATATAGTTATAAACCATAGCTCCATTATATGCAATTATTGTATTGACAAACTCCATAACCATTCCACGATCTTTATATGATCCTCCCACAATCCTTGCATTCATTTTCAAACGGTCCCATAATCAAACCTCTGATCTTCATTCAAACTCCAATACTCCACCTGTGATGATGAAACGTGGTTGATTTGACTACGGCTTCTTTTAGCCGCATAAAATCCGGAGCCGTTGCATAAACGTGCTTACATTTACTCTGCAACCACCCAATTTATAATAACTGTTGGATGTGTTATACTTCTCCTACTGTTCTATTGATCTCACAGCTGCATTTCTACCATGCTCACGTAACCCTTCTCTGTTCCACTTCACCCCATTTTTTTCTCTGTTACGCTACAGTCTGTATACCCATTCTCTGATATCTGCCTACAGTCATCGTGCTCATTTCCGCTCATTCAGCCGTCTTACCTCCATTGAAACCTCCTCACGTAGAAAAGTTTTTAAAGAGCAGAAAGAAGGATGGATCAATTGTTGAGAACAGAACCAGAAGGACCTAAATTCATGGAAGGATACCCGCAAGTCAGGGATATATTGAAGAAGGCAAAGTGGCTGTGGTTTATCCAAAAGTTTAGAGGCTACCATAAAGAGGTGACAAAAGCTTTTTCAAGGTCTTTCAATGGCCTGGAAGTAGAGATTGGAGACCTAAAATTTACGGTGAATGAGGCATCCGTAGCAGCTGCCACAGAACTTCCTCAAGAAGGAGAACGCTGGTTCAAGAACAAGAGTATTAGTGATGAAGCCTGGAGAGTAATCCTACGTAACCCAGGTATGGATGTAACTATTTTTAAAAGGGGAATTCCTGTTCATGCTTTGAAAGAGGAGTGGGCTACTTTGCTGCTAGTTATTCAAAAATTTATCACCTGTGAGGGCCGTTTTGGGTCAATGTATATGTACCATACCAGATTGCTGATGAATTTTCTAGACAACCAGACCCTCAATCTGCCATACTTTTTATTTAGTTTGAAGAAGATGTCTGTGACCATTCAGAAGCATTTAGGGGACATAGAACCACATTTATATCACTATGGTCTTGTGAAAATTTTGATTGAAAAACAGTTAAAATAGAAAAAGGACACATGGGAACAATTTTTGATTAGAAATTTCTTTGAAGAACCCCAAGAAATTCCTGAAGGTAATACATCAATAAGGAGTAGGAGAAAGAGAACAAATGATGAAACTCAAAGTACTCCTACTACTACAGTTTAAAGAACTAGTAGGGAAGAGAGACTGTCAAAAAAGAGGAAGGAAGAAACCAAGGGTAAAAAGCCAATAAAATCAAAAGAGAGAAAAAGCATTGAGGCTATGCATCAAACTCCTTCTTCAGAAGAAGATCATCAAGTGTTATCTGAGAGACTATTTCACCTTCAGGAACAGTCATCTATGGCCAAGAAGAAAGGGAAAGGAAAACAAAAGCAAAAAGACAGTGGTCCACAGCGTGTAAGAAGAATTTCCAGGCTTAAAGGGAAGTTGAGGAAAACACAAACGAAAGGACCCCATTTTATTGATTTGGGAGAAGAAAAATCTGAACAAACTCCATCTGGCCATAGTCCATCTCATTCTCAGTCAGACATTGAACATAGTTCATTTCATTCTCAGTCAGACACTGAACATAGTCCATCTCATTCTCAGCCAGATGTTGACGTGAGCCCTTCCCAGCCAGATTTTTAAGACAATTCTCCTCCACGGCATTTTGGGAACAGCCCAATGAAAATGACACCTGAGATAGACCCAAAGCAGCAGGAAGTGTATAATTATATAGAATCTTTAGAAAAAGCAGCCACGGGTCCCAGTACTTCATCCACTCAGCCTCACACAGTACAAGAAGATCTAGTCCAATCATTGAAACAAGAAGTCTTTGAATTGGAGGTTTTAAATAGACACATTAAAAATGAAAATGAGGCATTGAAGGAACAAAGCAAGTTGGACAAGATCATTCATGAAAATACCATGCTACATCTGGGATTATGGCAGAAAAAGAACAGGAAATTGAAGAAGAAGTGCCAGAAGTTAAGCAGAGCACTGATTAATATCAAATTCAGATGCTTGATGAAAAAGCCCAGGATGTTAGCAACACCAAGGAAAAGGAGGAGAGGACTGCATGTATTGGCTGAAGTGTCAAGGCATATGAATTGAAGAAGGATTATCAAAATTTTGGTTGCATGAGGACATGCAACACCTTCACAGTGGGGGTATGTTGAGTCTCAAATCTGCATCTTTCTTATACACCTTTCTATACCTTTTTCCTTCACCTGGACCTTCTAAGTCGTCAATATCATTGTATATTAATTGTAAAAGAGCATCTAAAATGGTTTTTAACTATGTTTTGTGTCTTCTATTTGATTTAGATTTTTGCTCATTTAGCTGCGGAATCTTGCCACTTTCCGCAGCCGCTGCAACTTTCCGCAGCCATTTTGTTAAAGTCTATATTGCAGGTGTCTTCAGGCAAATCGAGCCACATGGGCAAGTTAGAAATGACGTGGACATGGATCGTGTCCTATTGGCTCAGTCGAATTCACCTAAGAAGGCTGTGGTCAAAGGTGGCCAAGTGGTGGTCAACCGAAGAGTCCCACGGTGACAGAACTCTGTTTCTCATCACGTGGAGATTTGCGTGGCCGTTTCTAAATCATGGGAGACATATCAACACCTGTAAATGGCTCCATAAGCCGAATCCAACAGCCACTCTTCATAGATTTACTCCTCACGGCGGCCATGATGCTAGATCCCTGGACGTGATGGTTCACGTGTCTTCTATCAGCACAGACTTTAGGGAATTAGTTATATCGCCTTTAGTTATAAATAATGCGTTCTCATACGCATAATAGTTTAGCTCTATAATGTAATTGCGTTGCCATTGTGCTGTGACATTATTTCTCTGTTATGACCGCATTTTAATATATGAGAAGACTCTGTTCATAGGCGTAATTCGTATTTGAAGGTTGTTGCCCGAGGTCTGTGCAGAGGGCCCCTGCACACGCTGAGGTTTTGTGTATTACTGTATAGTTTCTTGTTTTATTTCTTTAAGTTCATTGTGCCATAAGTCATTCACGTGTATATACATTACATCTTTCATGGTATTTACGTTCCATCTCTGTCCATAATCTTTCATGCTTTACATTTTACTTCTGTCCATAATTTTTGATGTTTTATGTTGTTGTTAACTGATCAGTGTTCTTGTTTCAGATTACAATAGGCAGCCCGGGCATTTGCACATCTTTTTATAATGACTAATGACATGGAATCAATATTGTCGTTCTGCTAATTTACTTTTCTTAGTTTTTGTTTAATTCCAACACTGTTTTGTTTATTTCAGTCTTGCATATTTGCTTTAGTAGTTAGATTAGATATTAAATTGCGCATGTCATTTTCAGTTACCTCCGAAAGCCATAGCGAGACTAATGGTGAGGGATTGAAGTATGAGTGTGTAGTTTGATATTAGTTTACTTTTCTGCAAGTTAGATATTAAACTGTTCATGTCATTTTCAGTTACCTCCGAAAGCCATAGCGAGACTAATGGTGAGGGATTGAAGTATGAGTGTGTAGTTTGATATTAGTTTACTTTTCTGCAAGTTAGATATTAAATTGTTCATGTCATTTTCAGTTACCTCCGAAAGCCATAGCGAGACTAATGGTGAGGGATTGAAGTATGAGTGTGTAGTTTGATATTAGTTTACTTTTCTGCAAGTTAGATATTAAACTGTTCATGTCATTTTCAGTTACCTCTGAAAGCCATAGCGAGACTAATGGTGAGGGATTGAAGTTTGAGTGTATAGTTTGATATTAGTTTATTTTTCTGCAAATTAGATATCAGATTGCTCAAGTTGTTTATGATTACTTCCGAAAACCATAGCGAGACTAATGGTGAGGGGTCAGAATATGAGTTGATGTAATTTGATTTTAGTTTTACTTTACTTGCAATTTTTTCCTTTGAGTACAGTTTCTTTTGTGTTTAGACAACAGTAAGGATAATGGTTTTCATGATCAATAGTTCACTGTTTGATTAACTAGGATAGCAGCACATTTTCATTTCCTTTCAATTTTGTCATTGTATGTTTCAAATTCCTTTTGAAGTTTGAAGTTTGGTAAATCATTATAAAGGACATCATTTCCTTGAGCAATTATAACCATACTTGTTTTTAGAATTTCCATCTCACATTAGGAAACCAACCTAAAAAGAAAAAAACCAAAAACGACAAAAAGTAAGAAATAGGCTATCTTGCACATATAGTGCACCACACTCGGTCAGCTTACGAATCCCGGATTGACAAATTAATGTAGCAATTTAGGACACACTAAATTGACCAAACAGCCCCCGTGCCTGACTTTCCCCAGCTGTCGTGCTTCCAAAAATTTCACTATATGCTCTTCTCCCTGACTCTTCCTATGCCTCTGTGCATTTCAGCTATGATGTCCCAATAGTCTGTATAATTTTATCTCCACCTGAATCTACTCATGCTTTTGTGTTTCGAATGCTATCATCATGTCACCTGCTACCTGGCTCTACCTCTTTTGCTCATGCCTGTTGCGTTATATCTTTTCTTCTCCTTTGCCTTACGTCAGACCACATACCCGAGTCTCTCTAACTACATTCCGAATTTCTTTCATTACCAAGGCGTTTCAATGGCTTTACGTTATAATCCTCTTTTCTCCCTCTGATGTGATTTAACACAAGAACTGCCTTACCTCTAGATTTGAAAACCTTTGGCATTCACCTTTGAAACCACATCGCATACGAATATTGGAGTTTTATTAAACCTAAATACGTAAGCAATCAACAACGGTCACTTTAAAATAGATTGCACATAAAATCAAACCACTTGCATGCACGTGGAATTGTGGTTGTAGGGTCCCACAACATGGTGACCAATTGGAAGCAATTGCACTTCACAAATTATTTGATATCGCATGTCGGAAATTATAACAAATAGCTGAAATGGTAAACAATGAAATCGATGATGCAAAGTTGCGATGACGATGTCACATCACAACATCGCAACTTTTACAACTTATCGCAAATCGCCACCCACAAGGTTAAGGCTATACCGATAAGATTTGAACCATAATTTATGCGATGTGCGATATGTGTTGGTGTGCTATGCTGACACGTGGCCCCTCTCCTGATCGCATCATAATCCAAATAACATATTACATGATTCCTTAGCGCTAAACACTAGAAGCTGTGATTTGTGAAATATCTCTAATTGCAATTTAATCTCCATTTTTGATCTATGCCCAGATCCAATGGTCCTCGTTGTATCTTTACTCCGGTTTACTGAATTTTCTTCTTTGGTTGTGCCTGTTTGCTTCTTCCTTCTTGTTCATAGAACACTTGACTCGTTCATGACTATTGGGTATGTATTATATTCTTTCCACGACTAGTAATGCGCAGGGGGGTGATAGCTCCCCTTGTATGTTGCACCGAGTGTAGCAGGGGGGGTGGCAACCTCCCCTGTCGGGGTCCGGGGCAGCGCCCCAAGAAAATTTTTTTGGTCCTTATTTTCCGGTGGGCGGACCCGCCCATGGTTTTGTGCATGGGTTTGCACATGGTTTTGGGGCATGATGGTTTTCAACTCCTGGTATTTTGTAGATCCAGTCAAGGGAACTACGATTATGTTCTAATCTAGGGTTAATGGATTGGGGTTTATATATGCTTCGGCATGTATATATATGTGTTGTAACACTAAAAGGAATATAATGAAAAATCAAGTTGGTAGTCACGATTTGGGATCCGGGGGAAAATATCTCTGTATATCTGTTTTATGTTTTATGCTCTTGCTATTGTTTATTTTCTATTTTTAAGATTTGTTTGTAGATAATTTATGTACAGGTTTAAAACCTACATTTGGTATCAGAGCTATTTCGGCTTCAACTGGATGACTTTTTTGTTGAGGGTTTTTTGCTCGGGCTTGAGGTAGACCCTGTTCAGTGGGAGATTTGTGGGATCGATTCTTCTAGTGAAAGAATATGGCGAGCAGCAGGAAGATAGAGATCGAGAAATTTAATGGTCAGAGTTTTGAGTTGCGGAAGCTCAATATGGAGGATCTGCTGGTGGATAAAGATTAGTGGATCACAGTAGATCCGGGTACTAAACAAACGACAATGTCAGATGAAGACTGGAAGAAGTTGGATCGGAAGGCAAAGAGCACAATACGGTTGTGTGTCTTAGATTCAATATTGTTGAATGTATCTAGGGAAGCTACGGCAAAGACCTTGTGGGACAAGCTAGGGACTTTGTACCAATCTAATTCTCTAGAGAATAAATTGTTCCTGCAGAAAAAGTTGTATAACCTGAGGATGAAGGATGGAGACTCGGTGATAGAGCATCTGAATGCCTTCAATACTGTGGTAAGTCAAATTTCATCTGTTGATATTAAAATATTAGATGAAGATAAGTGCATCAGTTTTTTGTGTTCTCTACCAGACTCATGGGACAGTCTGGTTATTGCCATAGGTAGCAATACAACTACCTTGAATTTTGATGACACTGTCTCAGCCTTGCTATCGAAGGAAATGAGATGGAGAAATATGGAGGTTAGAATGAAGATGCCTTATTTGTACAAGGAAAGTCCCAGAATAGAAACAATAATAAGGTTTCGAGTGGGAGATATAAATCTAGAGGGAGATCTAAATCTCTTGGAAATTTTGTAAAGGTGTGCTGGAAATGTGAAAAGGAAGGGCACTACAAAAAGGACTGTATATCTAAAGCTCCTGAGAAAGGAAATGGATTTGATGATGCTCCTTCTGTAGAGGCAAAAACCACCTCAAATGAAGGCGGGGATGTGTATTTTTCTTCTTCTTCAAATACACATGTAGATCATGAGTCATGGTTGATTGACTCGGATGCATCCTTTCACTTCACTCCCCATAGGGAGTGGTTATGCGAGTATGAGAAATATGATAGCGGTGATGTGTTCTTAGGTGATTATATGAAGGCCAGAATCATCGGACGTGGAAAAGTCAAGCTAAAGCTACAAGGTGGAAGGATTAGAACATTTCCTGATGTTCTGCACATTCCTGCATTGGCCAGAAATCTGATTTCTATAAGTTAGATGGATGACACAGGTGTAAAAACAGTGTTTGAGAAAGATGCCTGTAAGATGGTTCGGGGAGAACTGGTATTAATGTGGGGAGTTCGGATTGGAACTCTGTACAAGCTTCAGGGCAAAACTATTATTGATGGGTGCAACAGTTCTATGGTTCCCAAAAGTGGAGCGGAAAGCCTAGCGGTCTTTCGAGAAAAGACCATGCTATGGCATCAAAGGCTTGGACATATTGGAGAGAAGGGCCTTCAGATACTGCATGGAAATGGTATGGTAGATGGTATGTCTAATAGCTCTTTGGATTTTTATTTCTATGAACATTGTGTATATGGGAAGCAGAATCGGGTGAGTTTTCCTTCTAGTGCTAAGAGGGAAAACAAGATATTAGAGCTTGTGCACAGTGATGTGTTTGGACCTGTGTCGGTTCCATCACTGGGTAAATCAGTGTACTATGTTTCATTCATAGATGACTTCTCAAGGAATACATGGATATATTTCTTGAGGAAGAAATCTGAAGTCTTTGACAGATTTAAAGAATTTAAGGCTCTGGTGGAAAACCAGACAGAGAAGAAGATGAAGGTGTTGAGGACAGATAATGGTGGGGAATTCCGCAAGAAGGAATTTGAAGAGTTTTGTAAGAAGTGTGGTATATCATAGCAGAAGACTAATTCATACACACCTCAAAAAAATAGATTTGTAGAAAGAATGAACAAAACACTAATGGAAAAGGCAAGAAGCATGCTCAGTGGTACCGGGTTAGGACAAGAATTCTAGGCAGAGGCAGTGGAGACTGCATGTTTCTTGGTTAATAGATCACCTTCATCAGCGTTGGAGGATAAGACTCCACATGAGGTATGGACTGGTAAGAAACCCTCTCTTTCACATCTGAGGGTATTTGGATGTGATGCATATATACATGTTCCAAAGGAGAAAATGACCAATTTGGATAATACATCTGAAAGGTGCATCTTTATTGGGTATAAGGATGGTTTAAAGGGTTACAATCTTTGGAATCTAGAAATAGGGAAGGTTGTGTACAACCAAGATGTAGTGTTTAGAGAGGTGAAATATGTTGTTAAACATGAATTCCTACCAAAGGAACTTGAGAAGATAGAGTTTGAGCTAAACGAGGATAGATCAGACTCTACAACAGAAGAAGACTCAGAAGAGGAAGAGCTACAAACTCCAGCTGTGAGAAGATCAGTTCGAGAAAGAAGACAACCATAAAGGTATAGTCCATCTGCTTTCTATTCAATTTTTCCTTTAACTATAACTGATGATGATCCCAAAACCATCAGGGAAGCAATGGATTTAGAGGATGGAAAACTTTGGAAGGAGGCCATGGTTGATGAAATGGCATTCTTGCATAAAAATTAGGCATGGGATCTGGTGGAGTTTCTGACTGGAAGGAAGCCCATCGGGAGAAAATGGGTGTTTAAGAAGAAAATGAAAGTAGAAGGCAAGGTGGAGAAATACAAAGCTCGGTTGGTAGCAAAAGGTTATTCCTAGGTGCCAGGAATTGATTTTGGTGATATTTTTTCTCCTGTTGCTAAAGTTACTTCTATTAGATTACTTTTATCTGTTGCTGCTACATTTTATTTTTAGGTAGAATAGATGGACGTGAAGACAACATTTCTTCACAGGGATCTGGAAGAGGAGATCTACATGAAACAACCTGAAGGCTTCATGGTGAAGGGGAAGAAATAATTGGTATGCAGATTAAAGAATTCTCTGTATGGGCTAAAATAGTCACCAAGGATGTGGTATCAGAAATTTGATACCTATATACGGGGACTTGGCTTCACCAGAAGCAAAAAGGATCACTGTGTTTATTTTAAATTAATTGGTGACCATGTTATTTATTTGGTCTTGTATGTGGATGATATGTTGTTGATTGGAAATGACAAAGAAATTATCCAAGATTTGAAGACCCAACCGTTCTCCAAATTCGACATGAAGGATCTTGGTGCTGCAAACTATATTTTGGGCATGGAAATTAAGAGAGATCAGTCAAAGAGGAAGTTCTGGTTAAACCAAAGGAAGTATGTTGAGACTATATTGCAGAGGTTCAATATGCAGGATCGTAAACTGGTGAATGTTCTGATTCCTGTAGGTGTAAAGCTGTCTACTGAACAGTGTCCCAAGACACAAGAAGAAAAGGAGGATATGTCCCGTGTTCCATATGCAAGTGTAGTGGGTAACTTAATGTATGCAATGGTCTTTACTAGACTAGACATTACACATGTAGTGGGAATATTAAGCAGGTTTATGTCAAAACCAGGGAAGGAGCATTGGACAACAGTAAAGGGGGTTTTCAGATATTTGTGGGGCACTAGCAATTATGGTTTGTGCTACCAGAGAAGAATAGGATTGGACAAAGTTTTGGACATTTGTGTTCTTTTTTATGCAGCCTGGGCTGGAGATCTGGACCAAAGAATATCTACAAGTGGGTATGTGTTTAGCCTATTTGGAGGTGTAGTCAGTTGGATGAGTAAAAGACAGTCTGTAGTGGCTCTTTCAACTACAGAGGCAGAATACATGGCAGCCACTCATGCAAACAAGGAAGCAGTTTGGTTGCAGAGATTGTGTTCAAGTATGGGGTTGGTGCAGCAAGCTATAAGGATAGATTGTGATAGCCAAAGTGCAATTTTCTTGGCTAAGAACCCCGCTTATCATTCAAAGACAAAGCAAATTGATGTTCAATATCACTTTGTGAGAGATATGGTTGAGGATAAAAGGGTGTTGCTGGTAAAGGTGGACACTTTGAAGAATGTTGTTGATGCATTGAAAAATTCTGTGAGTACTCAAAAGTTCTCTTGGTGTAGAGAAACAATGGGTGTTGCAAATCTGGGCTAATGACTTAGCTCTCCTGTGGCTCCCTGTGGAAAGAACAACAAGTGGGAGAATGTTGGGTATGTGTTATATTATTTCCACGACTAGTCATGCACGGGGGGGTCACAGGGGGGGGCGATAGCCCCCTCTATACATTGTGCCAGGTGCAACAAGGGGGGTGGCAGCCCCCCTGTCGAGGTCCGAGGCAGCACCCCGGGAAAAAAATTTGGTCCTTATTTTCCGGTGGGCAAACCCGCCCATGGTTTTTTGCATGGGTTTGCACATGGTTTTGGGGCATGATGGTTTTCGGCACCTGGTATTTTGTAGATCCGGTCAATGGAACTACATTTATTCTCTAATCCAGGGTTAATGGATGGGGGTTTATGTATGCTTCGGCATGTATATATATGTGTTGTAACACTAAAAGGAATATAATGAAAAATCAAGCTAGTCGTCCCGATTTGGGATCCAGGGGAAAATCTTTGTGTATATCTGTTTTATGTTTTATGCTCTCACTATTGTTTATTTTTTGTTTTTAAGATTCATTTGTCGATAATTTCTGTACAGGGTTAAAACCTACAGCGACTCTGTCGAGCACGTTCACAACTCTGCCTTTGCTGATTGGCTTCCTTTTCTCCTTTTCTTCCTTAACTTCCTTTGCTGCCTTTATTTCTTTTCTACCTTTGCCTTTTCTTCTAAAGTTGCTCCTCTCTGCTCCTTTGCCTTTTTTGATGGTCTAATGCTATTGCTGCTTCCCTGACTTTGGTTCCAGTTCACATGTAATAATGAATTGTATTATGGCTATCCTTTTGAGCATATTGCGAGTCTTCTTGAAATTCTAACAATTGTTCCTCATCAACCTTGAATTGCTCAGAACCTCTCTTGATTTTTAGCTGAGTCAAATTAGGCTACAACGGCCCCGATATTCTGTGATGGGGTCATACTCCAAGTGGCAACTACTCTACCAAGGAATCCTAACATCTTTTACAATAGTCGAACCCTAACCATACCAATGAGATATGGAAAAAGATATGGTCTTCCAAGCTCTGGCTCAAAGTAGATACCTTTTTATGGCTGCTTAGTAAATGATGCATCCTCACGTGGGAGAATGTTTTGAAACTGGTTTTTTTGGGACCCTCAAGATGCCCACTCTGCCAGAATGACAATGAAACCATAGATAATTTTTTGGACCTCTGCCCCATATCCAACACCCCGTGGGATAGGATTGACATTTTGTGCAGAAGATCCAATCGATATAGGGGAAACATCGCCAATACAATCAGCAAATGGCTGGATAAACCCTATTCCAGTAACCTCATCAATCGTCTCTAGTAGCTGATTCCATGCCTACTTACCTGGAATATTTGGAAAGAAAGAAACAACAGGAACTTTAAAGACACGATCTCCAATCGAGAGAAAATCTCGGCCAGGTTAGATAGTAACCTAGTAGAAAATCTCACCATGACTCACTAGGGTAAGGACGATCTCCTGACAACCACTGCTGAATGCAACATTTGGAACAACTGGCACATAAGCATCAATACCCCTTGTGTTAGTGTGCTTAGTGCACGAATGTACCAAATCACACTTGCTTAAGTGGGGTGGTTTTTCCCTCTTAAGTTATTGGTCACAGGTATAAAATAGATGGATTCAAGCAAGTTAGTGGAACATGCTAA
The DNA here is from genome assembly GCA_034641835.2 of Pinus albicaulis. Classification (NCBI taxonomy): domain Eukaryota; kingdom Viridiplantae; phylum Streptophyta; class Pinopsida; order Pinales; family Pinaceae; genus Pinus; species Pinus albicaulis. Next base: position 76,647 of record JAXQQM020080626.1, read on the forward strand.
AACATAAACATACTAGATAGAGAAATAGCATGAATTTTCAAACATAAAAACTAAACTAAAACTAAAACAAAACATATAAATAGAGTAAAAAAAATTCAATAATCCAAACGACAGTGCTTACGTCTGCTCTATTGAGTGCTGGTAGGAAATGAGAATGAAATTTTAACCCACTTTCCAAGGGGCCCTTGGAACTATGGAGCTCCAAGTCCCGATGAAAGGATGTCTTTACTTCCGAGCTATCTTGGCGCAGAGTCTCCCTCTCTCTATTATGGTAGATTGGAGTTGTTGGATGGCCAACAACTGAGTCCCCTCTATCTCTGCTCTGGATCACACATTGTTGGTATTGCTCTGAGAAATTCTGGCCAGCATAACAATGTGTTCTCATATTATTCATCTCTTGGTGGCCTTTTATAAGAGAATTCAAATCCTCCTTCCCTCTCTTGGTACATTGTGGATGGTGACCCAAGAGAGGAGGGTGATTCCATTGTGTGCCACACTTATTACATTGTGTGCTCCCTTGAGGTCCTAGGGAGGCTTGGGCAGTTGTCCTTAGGCAGCCTCCAGTGTGGGATCAATGTCCTGGAGTGTGCCTTTTGGTCCCGGAAAGTGACTTCTGCCACTCTCAGGACAACGCGACTTTTTGAGGAAAAGCCATGAAAAGGCACGCTTATCAAAGAATTATGCACACAAAGGCACATTTAATTGTTTCCTTCTGTGCGCAATTTTATTTTTCCTTTTAGACCTTAGAGATTTTAAAATTCTTCAAATTATCTAATGTCTCTTAGCCCTGTAAATCATTCTGCCAGACATTAAATAATGTCATCTTTACTTGCCCAATTTTCTAGTGATTTTAGTTGCCCCCTAATGTGTGAGGTCTAGGAAGAATTGTATAGCCGAAATACATTACATTTTCTTTTTTGTGTACTGTGTGGAGAGAGAGAGAGAGACCTGCGTGTAGCTTGGAGTTGGAGACACCCTGCACCGGGTCGAAGAGAGACCATGTCCTGTGGGATCCCTGCAAGTAATGGTACAATACAATATATAAAAAATTTCTACGAGGCGAGCATGTCCCATGCTCACGATGCTTTGGCTAGTTTAACAAATCTATTTGATAGATACAAATTATGTCTATGTCACTAGTATGGTAGTGATCTACTGGTTGATGACGACGATTGTTGATGCCCTCAGGGGCGTTTTTCTTTGATGATAGGTGTTGTAGTCGAATGTCAAGAGGATCGATGACATCAGTGGGTAATGATGTCTCCCACAGTGCCACCCAAGGATTCCCTTTTTGTGGAGAGGGGTAATCCAAGGTACCGCTTCCTTTTTGGAAAAGAGATATTGATGTCGACAAAAAGGAAGCCTCAGCCGAATGAGGGGGTCACTGAGACGGAGGATCAATATCCTGGATGTGATGGGTTTAACATAGGCATGATGGCGATAGGTGACTAAAAACTGATGATGGGGATTCAGTGGCCCAATGTTGGAGTATAAAAAGTAGCTTGGCGGCAATCATAACTATTTCTGATGGGGAAATCCCTAGAGTCGGTAGGACTTCTAAGGTGGGTATTAACTAGTTATGAATGTCATGGTGGCTTTTGTGTGAGGGTGTGATACTCCAACCATGGGTGACTAGGGACTGTTGCCATGAGAGAAAAAATGAATGGGTGGGTGGGGGACATAGTGCGTCATTTGTGGTCTTTGTACACTTACCAAAATAATAAAATAATGGGGTTTGGTTTGTACAAAACACGGAGATGGGTGCCCCAAAATATGAAATTTTTCGCTCACTGATGATGTGATGAAGGTGTTTTGCTGAGGGTGGGGGCCCCATTGGTTGGTTTTATCTGTGAGGTTGATGAAGTGGATGAAAAAATGCTGCAGATGGGTTAATGTTGATGGAGGTATGGTAGGCCAAATGCGAGGCGCGATAGTGCGCTTTCAATCTTCTTGCACAACCCAGTTTTCCAGGAAAGGGGTTTTATTTTGATATGGTAAAACTTGACTTGATGCATGGTGAGTGAATGGGCATGATATGCTTCCCGAACTAAAGTGGTATAGCCATGGCATCATTATTGTTGTGATATATGGTCTACTTTGGTTGATGAGCACCATGGAGGGGAGGCTCTACCGACCAACAAGGATGCTTATCATGTGTAAGGTGATCTGATGATAAACATGGTCGGGTGTCTGGAACCTATGGATGATTTCTAATGGAGAAATGATGTCAGGATATGCAGATTTTTTCGGGGACTCTATCATGCTGGGGTAGAATGATACCTGGTCTTGGAACTTTCATTGGATGGATCTACGGATGGTTTGAATACTACCTTCAAAAACAAATACCCCAAGTGAAAGCATCTTCTTTATTTAAGTATTTTTTGAAAGAAATGTGCTTACAAAAGAAGATGAGAGAGGGCATCCTGTCGGCACTGAAAATTTATTTTTTCGAGGGTGCGAATGTGTGGCACTTCCCTTGGGCGTTATGGAGTGCTGATCACAGTGCTACTTTCGGTTTGGTGATTGGGCCTTCTGAACTCTTGTTATGGTCCTCAAAATTTTCTGAAAAGGGTGACATATAGGCGAATATGGCACAATTCAGTTCATTTATGTCTATTTGAGTTTTGAGAAGTCAGAGGCTTTTACGGGTAGTTCTTACTGCTGTGGTCAGCCTGAGCACCCAGGATTAGCGATTGTTTAGCCAGGTAAGCTCCATGACGTCCTAAAATTTAATTTTTTTAGTGTACTGGTGCGGGGGTCTGTACAAGATGGGTTTATACGGATTCTAGGTCAAATTTTACCTTGACCTCGTGGGCAATCAAGGTACAAGTGCACATCTTGCGCGCGAAAACTAGGATTTTCGTGCATTGAACGTGCTTGTCCTAGATTTAGGCACGCCTTTGGTGTGTCTGTGATAAGGATAGACGTGCCCTCCTCGCGCTTGTATGAGGAACATGTGCGTAGAGAGCCGAAGCTGTTTTTTTCAAAAAATTTGGAAATTTTATTTGTTTTTGGTATTTTCAGTGTGGTTGATGTTTTCCTGTTTTGATGACAGGGTGTTGTGGAGGGAGAGGGATTGGGTCGATCTTCGTGCTTTCCTAGCTTTCGATGGTCACGTGCGCCAACAGTTGGTGCGATGGGGTCTCCTCAAATTTTTGGAGAATGACCTTCTTCGATCACAGGATCGAATTTTGCGCTACCTGATCCGATGCTGCATCAATGTTGGGTATGTGTTATATTATTTCCATGAATAATCATGCACGAGGGGGTAAAATGGGGGGGGGGTGGCTATAGCCCCCCTGTCGAGGTCTGAGGCAGCGCCCCAACGAAAATTTTTGGTCCTTAATTTCCGGTGGGCGGTTCGCGCCCATGGTTTTGTGCATGGTTTTTCACATGGTTTTGGGGTATGATGGTTTTCAGCCCCTGGTATTTTGTAGATCCGTTCAAGGGAACTACGGTTATGATCTAATCCAAGGTTAATGGAATAGGGTTTATGTATGCTTTGGCATGTATATATATGTGTTGTAACACTAAAAGGAATATAATGAAATATCAAGTTGGTCATCTCGATTTGGGATCCAAGGGAAAATCTCCATGTTTATCTATTTTATGTTTTATGCTCTTGCTATTGTTTATTTTCTGTTATAAGATTCATGTGTAGATAATTTCTGTTCAGGATTAAAACCTACATTTGGTATCATAGTTTTTTCATCTTCAAGGGGACACCTTTGCTGCTGAGGGTTTTTTGCTCGGGCCTGAGGTAGACCCTATTCAGTGGGAGATTTGCGGGATCGATTCTTGTGGTGAAAGAAGATGGCGAGTGGTGGAAAGATAGAGATAGAGAAATTTAATGGTCAGAGTTTTGAGTTGTGGAAGCTCAAGATGGAGGATCTGCTAGTGGATAAAGATCAGTGGATCGTGGTAGATCCAGGTACTAAACCAACGGGAATGTTAGATGAAGACTGGAAGAAACTGGATTGGAAGGCTAAGAGCACAATACGGTTGTGTGTCTCAGATTAAGTATTGTTGAATGCATCTGGGGAAGCTACGACGAAGAATTTGTGGGAAAAGCTTGGGACTTTGTACCAATCCAAGTCTCTGGTGAATAAGTTGTTCCTGTGGAAAAATCTATATAACCTGAGGATGAAGGATGGAGACTCGGTGACAGAGAATTTGAACGCCTTCAATACTGTGGTAAGTCATTTTTCATCTGTTGATGAAGATAAGTTCATCAGTTTGCTGTGTTCTCTACCAGACTCGTGGGACAATTTGGTTATTGCAATAGGTAGCAATACAACTACCTTGAATTTTGATGACATTGTCTCAGCCTTGTTGTCGGAGGAAATAAGACAGAGAAATATGGAGGGCCAGAATGGAGATGCCTTATCTGTGCGAGGAAGGTCCCAAAACATAAACTAGAATAAGGTTTCATGTGGGAAATCCAAATCTAGAGGGAGATATAAATCTCATGGAAATTTTGTAAAGGTATGCTGGAAATACGAAAAGGAAGGGCACTACAAAAGGGAGTGCAGATCTAAAGCTCCTGAGAAAGGAAAGGGATCTGATGATACTCCTTCTGCAGAGCAAAAACAACCTCGGATGAAGGTGGAGATGTGTATTTGGCTTCTTCTTCAAATACACATGTATATCATGAGTCATGGTTGATTGACTCAGGTGCATCCTTTCACTTCACTCCCCATAGGAAGTGGTTCTGCGAGTATGAGAAATATGATGGTGCTGATGTCTTCCTAGGGGATGATAGGAAGGCCAGAATCTTCGGACGTGGAAAGGTCAAGCTGAAGCTGCAAGGTGGAAGGATTACAACACTTCCTGGTGTTCTTCATATTCCTGCATTGGCTAGAAATCAGATTTCTGTAAGCAAGATGGATGATGCAGGTGTAAAAACAATGTCCGCGAAATATGCCTGCAAGATGGTTTGGGGAGCACTGGTATTAATGTTGGGAGTTCGGATTGGAACTCTGTACAAGCTACAAGGTAGAACTATTATTGATGGTTGTAACAGTTCTGTGGTTCCTGAAAGTGGAGCAGAAAGCCTAGCTGTCTCTGGAGAAAATACCATGCTATGGCATCAAAGGCTTGGACATATTGGAGATAAGGGCCTTCAGATACTGCATAGAAATGGTATGGTAGAAGGTATGTCTAATTGCTCTCTGGATTTCAACTTCTATGAACATTGTGTATATGGGAAGCAGAATCGGGTGATTTTTCCTTCTGGTGCTAAGAGGGTGAACAAGATATTGGAACTTGTGCACAGTGATGTGTTTGGACCTGTGTCAGTTCCATCACTGGGTAAGTTTGTGTACTATGTTTCATTCATAGATGACTTCTCAAGGAATACATGGATATATTTATTGAGGAAGAAATCTGAAGTCTTTGAAAGATTTAAATAATTTAAGGCTCTGGTGGAAAACCAGAAAGAGAAGAAGATAAAGGCGCTAAGGACAGATAATGGTGGGGAGTTCTGCAAGAAGAAATTTGAAGAGTTTTGTAAGAAGTGTGGTATAGCATGGCAGAAGACTACTCCATACACACCTTAGCAAAACGGAGTTGCAGAAATAATGAACAGAACACTGATGGAAAAGGCAAGAAGCATGCTCAGTGGTACCGGGTTAGGACAAGAATTATGGGCAGAGGTAGTGGAGACTGCATGCTATCTGGTTAAAAAATCACCTTCATCAGTGTTGGAGGATAAGACTCCACATGAGGTATGGACTGGTAAGAAACCCTCTCTTTCACATCTAAGGGTATTTGGATGTGATGCATATGTACATGTTCCAAAGCAGAAAAGGACCAAGTTGGATAATAAATCTGAAAGGTGCATCTTTATTGGGTATAAGGATGGTTTAAAGGGTTACAAGCTTAGGAATGCAGAAACAAGGAAGGTTGTGTACAACCAAGATGTGGTGTTTAGAGAGGTGAAAGATGTTTTTAAACATGAAGTCCTACCAAAGGAACCTGAGAATATAGAGTTTGAGCTAAAGGAGTATGAATCAGACTCTACAACAGAAGAAGATTTAGAAGAGGAAGAGCCACAAACTCTAGCTATGAGAAGATCAGTTTGGGAAAGAAGGCCACCAGAAAGGTATAGTCCATCTGCTTTCTATTCAATTTTTTCTTTAAATATAACTGATGATGATCCCAGAACTGTCAGGGAGGCAGTAGATTCAGAGGATGGAAAACCGTGGAAGGAGGCCATGGTTGATGAAATGGCATCCTTGCACAAAAATGAGCCATGGGATCTGGTGGAGTTGCTGGCTGGAAGGAATCCCATTGGGAGAAAATGGGTGTTTAAGAAGAAGATGAATGTAGAAGGCAAGGTGGAGAAATACAAAGCACGGTTGGTAGAAAAAGGGTATTCCCAGGTGCTGGGAATTGATTTTGGTGATATTTTTTCTCCTGCTGCCAAAGTTACTTCTATTAGATTACTTTTATCTGTTGTTGCTACATTTTATTTTGAGATAGAATAGATGGATGTGAAGACATAATTTCTTCATGGGGATCTAGAAGAGGAGATCTAATTGAAGCAACCTCAAGGATTTATGGTGAAGGGTAAGAAAGAACTGGTATGCAGGTTGAAGAAGTTTTTGTATGGGTTAAAACAGTCACCAAGGATGTGGTATCAGAAATTTGATACCTATATACGGGGACTTGGCTTCACCAGAAGCAAGGAGGATCACTGTGTTTATTTTAAATTAATTGATGACCATGTTATTTATTTGGTCTTGTATGTGGATGATATGTTGTTGATTGGAAATGACAAAGAAATTATCCAAGATTTGAAGACCCAACTGTTCTCCAAATTTGACATGAAGGATCTTGGTGCTGCAAACTATATTTTGGGCATGGAAATTAAGAGAGATCGGGAAAAGAGGAAGCTCTGGTTAAACTAGAGGAATTTTGTCGAGACTATATTGCATAGGTTCACTATGCAGGATAGTAAACCGATGAATGTTCCTATTCCTGTAGGTGTAAATCTGTCTGCTGAACAGTGTCCCAAGACACAAGAAGAAGAGGATATGTCCAGTGTTCCATATGCAAGTGCAGTGGGTAGCCTGATGTATGCAATGGTCTATACTAGACCAGACTTTGCACATGCAGTGGGAGTTTTGAGCAGGTTTACGTCAAACCCAAGGAAGGAGCATTGGACAGCAGTGAAGTGGGTTTTCAGATATTTACATGGCACTAGTGATTATGGATTGTGCTATTAGGGAAGACCAAGATTGGAAAGAATGTTGGAAATTCATGGTTTTGTTGATGCAAACTAGGCTAGAGATCTGGACCAAAGAAGATCTACAAGTGGGTATGTGTTTAGCCTATTTGGAGGCGCAATCAGTTGGATGAGTAAAAGACAGTCTGTAGTGGCTCCTTCAACTACAGAGGCAGAATACATGGCAACCACTCATGCAAGCAAGGAGGTAGTTTGGTTGCAGAGATTGTGTTCAAGTATGGGATTGGTACAACAAGCTATAAGGATATACTGTGATAGCCAAAGTGCAATTTTCATGGCTAAGAACCCTGCTTATCATTCAAAGACAAAGCACATTGATGTTCAATATCACTTTGTTAGAGATATGGTTGAGGCTAAAAGGGTGTTGTTGGTAAAGGTTGACACTTTGAAGAAAGTTGCAGATGCATTGACGAAGTCTGTGAACACTCAGAAGTTCTATTGGTGTAGAGAAACAATGGGTGTTGAATAATTGGGCCAATGACTAAGCTCTCCTGTGGCCCCCTGTGGAAAGAAAACAACAAGTGGGAGAATGTTGGGTATGTGTTATATTCTTTCCACGACTAATCACACGTGGGGGGGGGGGGGGTTAAGAGGGGGGGTGATAGCCCCTCCTTTATGTTGGGTGCAACGGGGGGGCGGTAGCCCCCCCTGTCGGGGTCCAGGGTAGCGCCTCGGCGAAAATTTTTGGTCCTTAATTTCCGGTGGGCGGTCCGTGCCCATGGTTTTGGGGTATGATGGTTTTCAGCCCCTGTTATTTTGTAGATCCGGTCAAGGGAACTACGGTTATGATCTAATCCAGGGTTAATGGATTAGGGTTTATGTATGCTTCAGAATGTATATATATGTGTTGTAACACTAAAAGGAATATAATGAAATATCAAGCTGGTCATTGCGATTTGGGATGCAGGGGAAAATATCTGTGTTTATCTGTTTTATGTTTTATGCTCTCACTATTGTTTATTTTCTGTTATAAGATTTGTGTGTAGATAATATTTTTTCAGGGTTAAAACCTACAATCAAGTAGCACAAGGTGATGGTGCTATGTGGGTGCGACCTTACTATCCATATCGAGATGGATATCTATTTTGTGACCGGGCTGCTGCCTCAGGGTGAGGCGCTTCGGTATCCACTTCCCTCTGGGAGGGTGGATCTTGAGCAGTTTCTGGAGTGTCATTGTGGTAGGGCGCCCCTTACAGAGGGGTGTATAGCCATTGCTACAGTGACAGAATTGGTCGTTCGGTGTGCTTTAGTAGCCATTGTGCGACTGGCGGGGTCGTCTACTCCTCATTGGGTATTAGGTCTGCAGATTGGTGTCTTGTGTTGGCTGAGGGCCGAGAAATTTTTTGAATTTGCACATTTCTCTTACAAAGGGATGCTCGCACAACTTTACAAGGTCTGGGATGGATCGAAGTTGTCTACCTATGCCAAAATCCTATGCAGCATCATGTATGAGCGGGTGGTGCTACTAAGACCTACGGTGGCGGTGCCTGCTAGAGGGCCACAGGAGCCTCGCATGAGGATGTGGGCTCCTATGATGCCTTGAGGAGGTGGGGGTATGGTAGGGAATTACTGGAATGCCACCACAGAGGCTTGGTTTGAGGCCAACCCTCAGATGTTCCTACCATTCCCTTATGCAGGGATGGACTTCTGGGGATATCCAGACATGGGTCTTCCTGTTGGATATGCTTTGGGGCCAGTAGGTATGTCTTTGTATTTTCAGTATTTACTTGATTATTTATGTTTATATGTATATTATGATGACACTAACATAGTCTTGGTTATTCTTGTAGATGTTGGCAAGGTCAGACGTCCTGTGGCCCGGTTGGTTGGGCACCAGCTGATTCGACGACCTCGAGGACCTCTCAGGCGTAGGGAGGAGCTCCTGCACAGCCTCTGGGTGGAGCACTAGTTGGTGAGGCTGGCCCCTCGAGGGAGGGTAGCAGCATGGCAACTACCAAGGATGTTACTGAGCGAGCTCGTGCTGATGCAGTAGAGGCTCGTGTTACTGAGTTGACCGAGAAGGTGGCAGCTTTAGAGGATGCCTGGGGTTGAGTGGACCACTTGACCCAGAGGATGCCTACTCAAGGTTTTGTGGATGACCTTTAGGATGTATGGTTGGAGACCTTGATGGCCTGGGAGAGGGGCTATTGGTCGGTTTTACGTCCAGTGGCAATCTCTATGTTGACAGCAGCTCCAGTACTGGTACCAGGAGTGACAGTGGGTACAAGTTCCCCACCTGGGGAAGCACCGCCCTAGAGTATTTTTGTACACGGGGAAAGCACCCATTATGAGGATGCTTCCCCTATTTTTTCGACTTATATGTGTATCTTTTGGGCTGACCTATGGGTCAGATACACTATTTTTTGTACTCAGACACATACATTTTTGGTATATATATGCAAGAGATATTTTTTTGCGGCTCTACATGGTGTGCCCTCTGTTTCTGTTTATGGATTATGTTATGCTGATGGATATCTATGTTTTATATGTTTTTTTTTTTTTATGTATGATGGTTTATCTGAGATGAATTCCAGTTTAGAGTATTGTTAGCTATGCGATCAACTGTGTGGTTTTGACTCCTTGGTACATGTGTGAATGTAATGTAGTCAAATTGTCTGCTTAATCTTTTTACACACAAGTATTTTTTAAATAGATGTGAATCTCGTATTTCAAATGTTTGTTTTAAATGCGACACTATTAACTGGGAATCAAGGTAGATGTGTATATGGGGTATGCCTTGGTTAATGGCGTCGTACATAAGTCTGATGACAACGTCATATTTAGCCTAATTGTTTCTTTTTGAACTGATACAAACACCATTGGTGCAAAGTGGTGATCGTTCAGGGTAATAGATAACGCAAGCAGTTGCTGCTAAACTTTGAGACCATCTTAATGCTCCATAAGCAAATCCGAAGTAAGGGTCGGGTTGGTAATCCATTGTGACATTCGAGCGTGTTTTGTAAGAAGTCTTTTGGGCAAAAATTTAAAGTGGTTGGGTCTCATGCTAGGATGGTCAATTTCCTATCGATGGAAATTGTGCTTGGTGCAAAAGTGATTGAATGTTTCCATTAGCGATTATACCTCTGGTTCATGGTTATGGCGAATGAAAATGGTGCATGGTACCACTGTGCCAATTGAGTAGATTGTGTGGGAATCAACACTACTCTTTATCCCAGATGTGGATTCCTGGAAACGATCTGTGGTAGAAGACGAGAGCTTATGCTTCCATTTCTGAGTTTTTGGTGTGTGTGTGTGTCTAGATCTTTTGGGGAGTGTATACTCAACACTGATATTGCCTCTCTAAGCTTCGGAAGATGTTCACATTTAATTGTATGATGAAAGTGTGAACAAATCCAGCAATAAGTGTGTGTGATTTTTACTTGGTTAGAGAGAAGTCTCTATGGGAGAGAAGAGACTGAGTGAAAATTGTTTGCTAGGTGTTGCATTTCTTTGCATTGATTAACCCAGTGGCCAACTAGGTCGCATAGCCTACACTTTATCCTCAGTTGGACCTGGGTCATGCTTCATTGGTGTGCCATCCCAATTTTCCCGTTATGTCGATGCAAGTTTGGGGTTGTTGGCCTAAGGGTGATATACCTTCTGTACCACTTGAGGAGATCATCGCATTTCTTTTCTAATGTATGTAGCATATCAATTAGAGGAAATACTCGTGAGATATATGTACACCATTGTTCATGGTGATTTCCCTGACATAGTAGGAAAAATAGCCTAGATATGGGGTCCCTGTTGGGGCAAAGTGATTTCATGTCATTTAATTTGTCAACCTAGGGGTTTCATAAGCTTGTAAAGCATGCGTGCACTGTATGTGTGAGAAATTATCTTTCATTTTAGATCAATATAACTACAGAATAAAGAAAACCAATTAATCTAATCTATGAAATCAAATAATGAAAATTAAATTCAACTAACCTATGAAATCAAGTGACGAAAAGAAAGAACACAAATTCAAAAGAAAATATAGCGTGCAATCACACTTGCAGGAATTAAAATTTTAATCTAAGAAATCATTTCAAAGCATGTAAAGAAAAATAAATAAGGTATGTTCAATCACTCCAACATCCAATATGGATGTATGATAGAATCACCCTCTTGAGATGATAAGCAACCGATTATACTTTAGTCTTTAAATCTAGGAAATCAATTAAAGCATGCAAAGGGAAAACTAAATAATTGCATAAGTTAGGTATTCAAGCATATAGAAATATGATAAAATCACCTTCTTGAAATTATCTTTAATAACACCCAATATTAAAATTGAATGAGGATCTAAATCTAGAAAACAATGTAAAAACATGTAAAAGTAAAGATCAATGATTGCATAAGTTGAACATTCAATCACCCAATTTGGAAGTATAACAAGTCAACTTCTTGGCTTGATATTTTATTCAATTATACAATGAATTGATAGTTTTATCTAAGAAATTAAATAACAGAACATGAAAGGAAACTAAATAACAGAACATAAAAGTAAAGCTCAATGATTGGATAGGTTGAAAATTCAATCACCCCATTTGGAAGTATGACAAGTCACCTTCTTGGCTTGATCTTTTATATAATTTTACAATGAATAGATAGTTTTATCTAAGAAAGTAAATAAAATAACATGAAAGGAAACTCAATAACTATCAACTCTATTTCCTCAAACTTAATCCAATTGGAAAATAGATAAATATTTCCTATTGAAATGTTTTTAGAAAAGCAAATATTACATAGTCATTCTAGAACTAATATTAAAAAAGCACATAAACTTTAATCTATAAAAGCAAGTAAATCTCACACATTTTAGGCAGCTGATCTAAAAGTATGAGAGATGGTAAATCGAGATGCTCCATATGTAAGCAAAACCAAATCAAAATGAAGGAACATTCATGAGTAAGGTTCCACAATCTAATTTTTTATTCAAAGCTTGAGCATAACTCCAATTTTACACATGATTTGATAGGAGAAAGCTTCCCCTATTTATACAAAAAGATGAGAAGTTATCTCATTAATGAGAGTCCATGAATCTCTCCATGTATCTCTAGAGTTACAATCCAAATAGGAAGTGATAAGGCACATGTCTTCTTAGAGTTATAATACAAATAGGAAATGAAACACATATCCTTATGATCTCATGATCTTCTCCATCCAAATTCGAATTTGGCCATAGGAGGCCACATAAGAGTCTTTTGGAAGCTTCTTTTTGACCTACACATGGAAACGATCTCTTTCCACTTGTTAGGTATAAGTATGTGCATATAATTTTTTAATTTTTAACCACAAATTCACTTAAAAATACTAGGAATTAATAAAGTTTGGAAAAACATAAATGTAACCCAATGGTGGTAATGATAAGGTAAATGTAATGAAATGGAGGTGGAGTGAAAATAATAATATGGAAATATAAGTGAAAATTTAATGGAAGTAAATGACAATTTCATGGCCCAACATACTCCCCGACTGAAGCTATTGCATGTCTTCATGCAATCTATTACATTAATTCTTTTTTATCCTTGAGCTTTGGCTTAACTTTGCATGATATCATTTGATAACTTCATACTTCTGCAAAATCTTTTAGTTGAATTGCAACATGGTTGGTTCTTGTGTTTCAACCATATTTTGTTGTTGCACTCAATTTTGATCTTTGAACTTTGCATAATGATAATTTGATTATTGTTGCAAATTATATGTTTATTGGATTGCATCATGGTTGGTTCTTGTGTGACAACTATGATTGTTATTGCATCCAATTATCTTTTAAGTACTTTTGAAAAGCCATTGTATGATCATAATAATAATGTAGTAGTTCATATCTTTTGAAAGTATGTGGGCTTTTGAATGTGATATGAACATGGCAAAATGTGAATATGAATGTATTCCCCCCCAACTAATGGTATTGGAAATTTTATGAAATGAGGAAAAGAAGTGTTTTTCCCAAAAATTATCATTCTAGCTTTTCAAGGAATTCTATGGTATAAAATTAGAAAATGACATACCTTAACATACCCTTTGAAAATAGATTACTTGCATGTGTGGTGGCTGAAAAGTTCTGATCATAATCTTCTTCATGTGGCTATACAAGTTATGGAAAAAAAAATTCAAGAACACTTTTTATTGCTTCTACTAAAACTATTGAATTTGCTGTGAAATGATTTTGATTTTGTAGTTGTCCTCTGATTATGCAGTTGCCATCTAATTCTGAAGCTGCCATCTTATTCTGTTGTTGTCATCTGATATTGTAGCTATCATTTGATTCTGTTGCTATCATCTGATTTTGCAACCTCCATCTAATTCTTCAGCTGCAGAATGGTAGTGACATGTTGTAGCTACATATCTTCTTCATTTTCTCTAAAATGCTGAAAATGATAGTCTTCATGTCTTCAAAACTCGTTGGCATAATTCCTGCTATGTGAATAGATGTTTTGATGTCAAACATAGCATGGAATTTTTGACTTAGTGGCCATTAATGGATGCCACTAGTCAACAAGAGAACTCTCACCATTGATGACAATGAGAGTCAAGATGCCCAAACACATCTTGCTAGGTACAAATAATTTTGTTGTTGTCGAGTACCTGGAAGATCCGATGAACAAGGGACATTAATGTATTCCGATCGTTCATCAACAAGAAGACTTGCCATTAAGGCATGCAAGCCTCAAGGTGTTTTTGTAAGGATTTTAGACTCAAAGGACTATGGACTCAATAATTTTCATTGAAGCACGGTTTATTTGCGAAATGAAAAGGATAGGAGAAGGAAAATGGAAATGGAAGATGAAAATGGAAAATGAAAATGGCCAATAAGCATGTAAGTGAGCTTCTTGCTTTTATTTGTGGGTTAGGAGTAGACAAAGAGTAATGGAAAGTGTACGTGAATAAAAATGAACAACTAACTCTTGCTAGGAAAATAATTGTGGCTTGCTTTGAATTGCTTGGTTGGATATATAATTCAAAAGGGGGGAAAGGTGATGGTCTTGATGGATATGGACATGGACTTGTCTTTATGTTTCTCAAGAAATTGGTCCTTTGAACACCAATTGTGCCGGGAAATTAGTTTCCTTCAATGATCATTCGATCATCCCAAACCTGCAAAAAAAAAACTTGACATAAAGAACATAAGTGTGTTAAAAAAGAAATGGCCAATTCCTTTCTAATTCTTACGCAAAAATTTGAATGTCAAATGAAACAAATTAAGGAAAATCAAAAGTGTTATATTCAATCTAATTCATGATATTGATAACAATCCATTTTTCTTTTAAAAATAACCATGAAAAATAAATCAACTCCCTAATGTCAGATGACTTCATGCAATGTGCTCAGTAATATGATTGGAATCACAAAGATTCGTTGTGTCCTGCAAGTTAAAGCTTCATAGAAAAATACACAACAACAATATTATAATTTTTAATGCCAAATATTCAGAAATCATCTAAATATTCTTCCAATTGTTTTGCAAGTCACTATCAAATTGAATCGTCATATGTGCTGCAAAAGCATGTCGTCAAAAATATTTGAAGCGGTAAAAAAAAAACACTTGCATGAAAATTTATTTAAATCAAATTTTGCAAGTATTTTTCGCCTTATAAATTGCTTCAATAAATCGATTGTACATGCAATTTTTTTTTGCTTATATATATATATATATATATAATCATGAGACACATAGGGAATGAGACACATATGTGTCTAAATCAAATTTATTAAATCAAATTGGAATCTTAGACCACATGCCATGTGGAGTAGAGTTTTTTATTCACTTGGATTCTTCTGCTTTCAACTTGCCATGTTTAAGCAATTCAAAATAAATCATTTTTTCCTCATGCAATCTGCAAAATGGAGCTCCAAAGAACCCTGAATTTCTCCCAAATGGCTGTGAAATCCAGTAAATCACTCGTGAATTACCTAATTCACCTTGTTGCCGAAAAAACCCATGTTTTATTTTTTCCTAATTCTCCTTAGTTTGCTCAGAAAATTCGTTTTAAAATCGGGTGTTTCTAACATTTACGCATTTCTGGCAATTTCATTTTCTGGTTACTTCTGCAACAAAATAAAATTGTTGTGGTTTGATTATTTTATTTGCAGGTTTTGGCGTGTAATGGCTTGTCTCTCACATAGAATTTCAGATCAATATCCTTAATTCCAATTACCTACAATGGAATCTGCAATCTTCTCTTCATCAAAAATTTCTTCATGTGATACACTTTCATCATCTGTCTCTGCAATTGAATCTACAATCTTCTCTTCATCAGCAGTTTCTTCATCCGATAAAACTTCATTGTCTGTCTTTGCAACTTTTAAAATCGATTTCTAATAACTATTGCTTGAGGAAGATCAAATATGGAAAAGAGAAGGTTCATTTTTTTATTGCAGTGCATGGGTCTTTGTGTGGATTGAAGGTCTACACATGTGTAAGGCCAAGCTAAAGGCTGGCCTCACGCATATGCGTGGGCCTTCTTTCCATGGGCCAAAAAAAAAAAATTATTATGTTTTGTTTTTTTTTTAAAATAAAAATTGTGCACATGCAATTCAATAAATCAGAAAAATATTGAGGATGCAAAATATTAAAAGTTGCAGAACCAATAAAAAAAGGATCACGACTTAAATGACGATTTTCAATAGAATTGTAGTTCAATTTCCAGCAAAATTTTTAACGAATTTTTTAATTTTAATTTTAAAATTGATTGATTTGATTTTCTGATCTTCCAGGTCAATACGAGGCGCGGGAAGAGAGCATACTAGTTAGCATTGTCAAATAAATTCATATTTTCACACACAAATTTTATTTCTGATGGTGATAAAAAACGAAGTGATTCTTATTGCGTCACTGAAATTTGTTCAAAATGAATTAATAAACATTGATTATTATTATTTTTAAACGAAACGAAAAAAAAAAAAAAAAAATTCTAAAATTCTAGTTAAGTTTGGTTTTATTTTTATCTATCTAAAAAAACTATTTTTATTTTTATTTTTAATTATATGCATGCTTCCAATGAAGCCATTTACGGATTAAAATTTTTGAAATGCTCATATCCCAACTTGAAAAATGTACATCATTTTTTGTAAGGATATGCGAAATCGACTTGATCTTTCGATTTGCCGCAAGGAACTCTTGAAGAATTGATGAATGTTGTGGCACAATCGCTTTTTGATACCATTCCTCAATGTAGTCTTTGGGCTACATTCTAGATCCTCTATCCATAAATGGCTAATAAAATAAAAACAAAAACAAATAAAATACACTCTAGACTGAAAGCTAGCTCCTATGCACACTTCCTCGGAAACAATGCCAAAATGTTGGAGAAAAATGATTGCCTGTCATTTAATTTGTCAACTCGGAGGTTTTGTAAGCTTGTGAAGCATGCGTGCATTGTATGTGCTAGAAATTATCTTCCAGTTTAGATCAACCTAACTACATAATAATGAAAACCAATTAATCTAATCTATGAAATCAAATAATGAAAATGAAATTCAACTAACCTATGAAATCAACGAAAATAAAGAAAACAAATTCAAAAGAAAATATAGCATGCAATCACACTTGTAGGAATTGCAATTTTAATCTAAGAAAGCATTTCAAAGCATATAAATAAAAACAACTAAAGTATTTTCAATCACTCCAACATCCAATATGGAAGTATGATAGAATCGCCCTCTTGAGATGATAAGAAACCTATTATACTTTAGTCTTTAAATCTAGGAAAGCAATTAAAGCATGAAAAGGGAAAACTCAAAAATTGCATAAGTTAGGTATTCAAACATTTAGAAATATGATAAAATAACCTTCTTGAAATTATCTTTTAGAACACCCAATATTACAATTGAATGACGATCTAAATCTAGAAAACAATGTAAAAGCATGTAAGAGTAAAGCTCAATGATTGCATAGGTTGAACATTCAATCACCCAATTTGGAAGTATAACAAGTCAGCTTCTTTGCTTGATATTGTATTCAATTATACAATGAATTGATAGTTTGATTTAAGAAAGTAAATAATAGAGCAAGAAAAGAAACTAAATAACAAAACATAAAAGTAAAGCTCAATGATTGCATAGGTTGAGCATTCAATCACCCCATTTGGAAGTATGACAAGTCACCTTCTTGGCTTGATCTTTTATTCAATTATACAATGAATTGATAGTTTGATATAAGAAATTAAACAACAGAACATGAAATGAAACTCAATAAATATGAGCTCTATTGCCTCAAACTTAATCCAATTGGAAAATAAACAAATCTTTCCTATTGAAATGTTTTTAGAAAAGAAAATATTACATAGCCATTCTAAAACTAATACTAAAGTAACACATAAACTTTAATCTATAAAAGCAAGTAAATCTCACACATTTTAGGTAGTTGACCTAGAAGTACGAGAGATGGTAAAACGAGATGCTCCATATGTAAGCAAAACTAAATCAAAATGAAGGAAAATTCATGAGTAAGGTGCCACAATATAATTATGTATTCAAATCTTAAGCATAACTCCAATTTTACACAAGATTTGATAGGAGAAAGCTTCCCCTATTTATACTAAAAGATGAGAAGTTATCTTATTAATGAGAGTCCATGAATCTCTCCCTATCTCTCTAGAGTTACAATCCAAATAGGAAGTGATAAGGCACATGTCTTCTTAGAGTTACAATACAAATAGGAAATGAGACACATGTCCTTATGATCCCATGATCTTCTCCATCCAAATTCGAATTTGGCCTTAGGAGGCCACATAAGAGTCTTTTAGAAGCTTCTTTTTGACCTACACATGACAACAATATCATTCCACTTGTTAGGTATAAGTATGTGCATATTATTTTCTAATTTTTAACCACAAATTCACTTAAAAATACTAGGAATTAATAAAGTTTGGAAAAACATAAATGTAACCCAATAGTGGTAATGATAAGGTAAATGTAATGAAATGGAGTTGGAGTGAAGGTGATAATATGGAAATATAAGTGAAAATGTAAAGTAAATGACAATTTCAAGGCCCAACAATCCTCGTCCTGCTCACTTGGTGGCGTGATTGGGTACTAGTGGCGTAGTGCTTCTAATTCAGGGCAAGTGGCGACCACATGATTGGGAATTTTACATAAAGTGCATTTTGGTCTTCTCCGCAGAGGGTAGTTGGGGGTAACTAAGAGTTCCTTGATTGGTCACATTTCAGCTGACATAAAGAGGATGGATCTACTGGTCACATCTTCTTGGGTTGTCGAGCTATTCATAGATTCTGAGTCTAAGCCATCTTCTTGGGAGAGGCGGACTATAGTTGAGCACAAACTAGCTAGCACTAAGCGGAATCAGGGGATATAGTGGAAATTTTCTAAAATTTGGTTGTCGAAACATAAAGGACATGTGAATTGCGTTGCCCGCAAACCAACAAAATAAATGTGCTCGATAGGATACCATCTGTGGATGAGTTCCAGGGCTGCGGATTCCTCGATGAAGTGACCACATTCATCGCACAATGTGCAGCGCATGATAGGAGGGGGAAATATGAGCACGAGTCTTTCTGGCGACTGTTTTTCCTCCTGTAGGTATAGAATAATGTGAGGTTCATCTCTAGAAGATTGGGTGGAGGCATCCTCTTGATAGGATTGTTCGATGGCGTGTAAGGCTTTCCTATATCGCGGGATCTCTGGGCAATGATGGGTATAGTGTCCATAATTGTTGTAGATAGCGCATGCGTGATCGGTACGCAATGATTTTCCTTATCTTTTGCTGGTAGGTTCCTTTTTATGGGAACTTGGAGCCACGATGCCTACCGTAGAGATAAGGAGTGGTTTTAATTCATCCAGCTCTGGGCAGCTATGGGTAGGGTTTCCTACTATGCCACATATGGCGTAGTGTGGTGATTCCCATTGCGTGGTGGGAATCTCCACTTTCTTTCCTCTTCTCTTGGTTTTCTTAGTCATAATCATCGATTTTGCAATGGGGATTTTCCTTGCAAGGATGTTTGTGATAGTCTCCTGAATGACGGGGGCCAGTTCAGGATTGATGGGGATTAACCCTATAGAGGTGATGTGCACAACTCCCATTGGAGTGGGTGGGACTAGGTACCAAACTGGTATTGAAAATGATAAGCTGGGTAGGACCACCATGGCCATGACCTGTTGTGACACCAAACCAGCTGGGGGGAAGAGGAAAGGAGTTTGGGAGGTGACATGGTCTAGAGAGGCTGTCGTGGCCAATGACTCGGTGTCATTACTACTCGTCTTTATGTCTTCATTAGCTTTGGTGCTTAACGTGGACGTCATGCACACCTGAGCCCCTGTGAAATCAAGTGATGACTCAAGTATAACGGGGGTATATCCTAGGAATGACCCTAGGATGGACGACAGTTTTGTGTAAGCGCATCAACAGATGTGCCTACATAGGGTAGAATGACATCGGTATTTGTTAGGGGCCACTTTTCGCTATGTGTCAACTGGTCGACAGTAAAGATGCAGTCCTCGTGGGGGAAGATCATAGTTCGGAAGACGGAGGAGGTGATGGCTGACATGGTGTACATATAACTCCAGCCAAGGAGTATATTGTAGTCCAATTGGGTGTTCAAGACTTCACTGTCTATAAGGATCCTCTTTGAGGCTAAGCAGACCAAGACATTTTGGTAAAGACCAATGAGGGTTCAAGGGCAACCAACCTATGCTCTAAGTGTGATGTTGATGGCTTTACTCCGGGAGACCCTAATATTTTCCAAACATTCTTTGAAATGATGCATGTGGATGCAACTTTATCAATGATACATCGGTGAATGGTAATGTTTTGGACCGATACTGGTATTTGAAAGGCGACCATTGAAGGAAGTCTAGGGGTCGCTTTATCTAAATCGAAAGCCATCAGGCGCGAATCGGCAGGGTTGATGGCACCTAATGCAGAAAGTAAGGCTTTTCACTGCTTTGGGCATGGTTGTAACACCTCCAAAGCTGACATAGCAGTTAGAGATTGAGCTAGATCATCCACAATGTTATAGTTACGAGCCGCTTTGGAATAGTTTCATGCCCGCCTAGTTGGTACCTTAGCCATTTTTGGCAAAGGTTCAATAGGCATCTTTGATATGGTCAAAGGTGTTGTTGGTGCACTGGTACTAGCCCCTAATGCATTGGTGTTTGGTGAGGCGTCGTAATTTCGATTCTGTGTCTGAAAAAAACATTTCTTCACCAGTCATGTAGATTTCGTGGTTGTTTTTTTTGGAATCGTCGAGAGTTTGTTGCTGTGTGCTAATTTTCCTTTGATGGGGGAAAGGCTCCTACATGACTGTTGTCTGCTAGGAGGATCCCCCCTGTCCACAGTTACTCTGTAGCTTCTTCAACTCATGGAGGTCGAGACAGTGGTGGTGTAATGGTCGTACTCACCACAGATCGAACAAGAGCAGTTCGTCCAAAGAATTGCCCTCTTATTTTTCCTTTAGGGGTTACTTGTCTCCTGGTTTTGATTTTAGTTGGATTTGCCTCCAGTCTGAGATTGCGGAGGGTGTTGTTGATTGTTTCCCCCCTGTCTAGGATTTCCTTTAGGCTTTTATTTTCCCTTTTTCTTAACCGCGTTAGGAAGATAATCTAGATTATCTTGGTTATATGGTTGGCAAGGTTGATTTTGGGATGGTTGCACAAAGTTCACCTATTCATTATTCTACATGGGCAGGTCTTGTGCTGGACATTGGGCGTATTGTGGTCCTAGGTTTGTAAATGGTTGTTGGGGGGGAGCTCTTCTTTCAGCATTTCTATCTGCATACTGGGTCCCCGGAGCCATAGGATAGGGTCCTCCATGCTGATGGTGGTCTAATGACACCCTATTGGTCAAATTTTGCAGAGGCATGTGATGACTTTGGTAGGCGGGTTGTGGTATGTTATGGGTAGAATCATACACATAACTGGGGTTTTGAATGCTACTGCATAGGTGATTTTGGATCAATGACCCAATTAAATTGTCTGCAGATTTCAACGCGCCTAGCAATTCTTTGTAAGTTTGCAGGCACTAGGCGTTCCTCAGGATATTGTAAATATACCCTGACTATGTTTAGATTAGCTCAAGTTGTTCAGCCTTACTGATGGAGTCCTCTTCAAATATGGGATTTTGTTGTGCTAAATCCTTTGAAATCTTTACGGTGATAGTTTTCAGGAACAGGTCTAACAAAATTCTATCGTCGAGTTTGGCTTTGCAAAAACTGCGACGCCGCCGCCATTTGTGGAGATGGTCAGATATATGGACGACAGGGGTTTGCTTAAAGTGGGTCAGTAGCTCCATTCTGGAAACGTGGTGGATGGGTAACTGAAAATAGGTTAAGAACATAGTAGCGAGGGATTTAAAGGTTCCATGTGTAGCAGAGGGCTGCTCCACATACCATTTTGTTGCTACTCCGATTAGAGTGCGCTGAAACAATCTAATTTGAATAGTATCATCGACGATGTTGTTCGACGAACACCATAGGTGGAAATTCATAACATTATTTCCGGGGATCTTCTGCTTACTTCCCTTAAAATTTTTGAATGCCTGAAGGGAGCTTCGTGGGCATGGGAGGACATATGGGATTGTCTGCAATGGGGTCATTTGTCAACTTGGTTAAATCTGGTAGATTTAACGAAGCTAGAAAGGTGGATGGGAGTTCATAGCCATTGCGAGTTGTGAAAACACAATGTTCTAGTTAGGAATAGGGTTTGTTTGTGGCGTGCCCTACTGTGCGTTCACCTGGCTTCCCGAATGGGTAGCACTCCTCTATCCGCTAGGGGTTGTGGGAGTAGTGGTGTGTGGCGACCCTGTGGGGGTGTTCACAGGAGTGGAATTGGGAGACTGACTAGGATTCCCAACTAAATATGCCCCAATAAGTGATGAACCAATAATGGTGGCTGTCTTCCATCTTTGACGCCTAAATGACAAAAGACTTGGAAGGTAATGGGGGGAGGTCCAAAAGGCATCTAGATTGACAAGGTCCCGTTGGGTCCATTCTGGCATCAACTAGATATGGTTTTGGAAATATTTGAGAGTATAGATATTATAATCAAAGAAAAAATATGATCGCATACATAAAACAAAGCGAAAATAAAATAAATTTTCCCTTTAGATCAATCCTATGTGATCAATCAATCAAAAAATATTTTTTTTTGTTGTTTGCGTATGATACACAAATCCTAGAAGACCTAATCATCTTCATACGCTAAAATGTAAATGGGCCTTGAGAATATATATTGCGAATGCTGGCACAATGTCTGGAAGGAACTGGCGACGCCCCTAATCAACCAAAGAAAATCCACCAAGGTAAGGGTAGAGGATCTAGTGATGCCTGCACCATCACCTATAGGGAAAGGATGCCCTAATTTTTTCCACTAAGCAGTGTAGTAAGCACCATCATCCCATGTGAGCATTCGAGTCTTTGGCTTCTTGGTAGTTCAGCTACCAGTATCGAGTATCATAAAGGTCGGGTAGCCACGAATGATACCACATGCACTGGGCCTAAGCCTAACCCCCTCTAAATCAGGTCTCTGCTACGCTCGAGTTTTCTTTGCCATGGGTAGATAGGCAGATTTGAAAGTTCCCTAAATAGTCAACTTCTATGTTTCAAGATGAAGACTCACCAAGGCGGCTTATTGGATGCCTACCGCCTTGGTATTAACTTAGACTACAAATTCTTTTATGGCCCTTGTGGGGAGAATTTAGTGAGTTTTGTTAAGTTAGTTTTAGGTGTCTTTACTTTATTTAGGGTGTGGATGTGTGTGAACAAAAGGTGAAAAATAACATAGTTTGAACATGTGGATATGCGATGATCCTTTTCAAAATCCCCTATTTAAACTATGTTTCATTGTTCCTTGCTCAAAAGAAAAACATGCGCGGATATGGGCCGATTTCAATTTTTCCAAGTTAATCTATATGATCATTTATAGGGAGATGATGGGTTGTCAATAGAGAGTGTTCATATGCTTTCCTAGGGTCACCCGAGGGTGAAAAGGCAGCAGATATTACTTGCTCTTTTACCGACAATTCGATCCTGATCCCGAAATCCTAGTGCAAAAATTGAGCTAAACTAATGAATTTTACACTAGAAAAATGAAAGGGAACTAGCTAAGCATGCATGGACTTGGGCCACTTAATTTGGATAATTAACTATGTTTTTTGGTACCTAAATTCGCAAAACATAATTTTTTTCGGAATGAAAGTTAATCTGCCTCCTACTTAAACTATGTGTTAACTTTTCCAAATTCAACTTGAAATAAAACTAACACCTAAAACTACTTAAAGTAGCTAAAATTGAGCTTTAAAAAGTTGTGGGGCACCTCAACCAGTGCTGGAAGATGTATTATGGGCTGCTAGTCACTTTTACAAGAAAGAAAAGATGGGAATAGTGGAAAAAATCCCACTTATGGTTTTCGTGCGGAAAAATATGAAACAGGCATGAAGGTCGCGCACAGGTCACCTTAGAACGCGCGCACTGGGGCACGTCTATCTGTAAGAAATCTGTAAAATTTTCTTGCAAAGTAATTTTTGGGAGCTATTCAGCTTCAGCCTGTCACTAGGGATGAACCAGGCAGTGAAGGAGAGAAAGGGGGCAATTCCAGCCCAACTCCATAGCAAATATGAAGGTCTCTACAAAAAGGCACAACCACATAAACTTGGAAATCAAAGTTAGTGAAGTCGCCAATCTTGTGTTAGTGTGTTTGGTACACGACTATACCAAATCACACTTGCTTAATAGGGGTGGTTTTTCCATATGAAGTTATTGGTCACAGGAAGAAAATAGATGGAGTCAAGCAATTTAGTGGAACATTTTAAAACATAAACATACTAGATAGAGAAATAGCATGCATATTCAAACATAAAAACTAAACTAAAACTAAAACAAATAAAACAAAAGCTCTAAATAGAGTAAAAAAACTTCAATAATCCAAACAATGGCGCTTATGTCCCCTCTTATTGATTGCTGGTAGGAAATGAGGATGAAACTTTAACCCACTTGCCAAGGGGCCCTTGGAACTATGAAGCTCCAAGTCCTAATGCAAGGATGTCTTTACTTTTGAGCTGCCTTGGTGCAAAGTATCCCTCTCTCTACTATGGTGGATTATAGTTTTTGGATGAACAACAACTAATTCCCCTCTATCTCTACTCCGGATCACACACTTTTGGTATTGCTTGGGGAAATTTTGGCCAGCATAACAATGTGTTCTCATATTATTCATCTCTTGATGGCCTTTTATAGGAGAATTCAAATCCTCATTCCCTCTCTTGGTACATTGTGGATGGTGACCCAAAAGAGGAGGGTGTTTCCATTGTGTGCCGCATTTATTATATTGTGTGCTCCCTTAAGGTCCTAAGGCGGCTTGGGTGGTTGTCCTTAGGTGGCCTCAAGTGTGGGATCAATGTCCTGGAGTGTGCCTTGTGGTCCCAAAAAGTGACTTACGCCACTCTCAGCACCGCGCAACTTTTTGAGGAAAGGTCGTGAAAAGGCGTGCTTATCAAAGAATTATGAGTGCAAAGGCGAATTTAACTGGTTCCTTCTGTGCGCAATTTGATTTTTCCTTTTAGACCTTACAGATTTTTAAATACTTCAGATTCTCTAATGTCTCTTAGCCCTGTAAATCCTTCTACCTTACATTAAATAATGTCATATTTTCTTGTCCTATTTTCTAGTGATAACACCCCTTTGGACAACCCCTCCCTAAAGGTAGGCAGAACCAACACACCTAAACAATGGAACCCCCCCCTACTATCGGCTTCTTCAAATTCAACTTTAATGGAGCTTCCAAAGGTAACCCAGGAAAATCTGGGTTTGGGGGTATCTTTAGAGACTCCCATGGAAAAACCGTACTTGCATACTATGGAAATTTGCGGTGGGACAACAACAACTCGAGTTTGAGGGGCTTTTCCAGGGTATCTCCAGAGCCATTTAGTTCAACATTTTTCCATTGGAAATGGAGGGAGAATCAAAAATCATCAGTCAAGTAGCCACCTGTATTCTTCATGGCACCTCCCCCTCAAAGGTTTCTACAAGTTGGAGGCTTGATAATCGCCTCAATCTCCTAGAACAGTTGCTACAACATCACAGGGCCATTACATTCCACCATTCCTAGCCAACAAACGTGTGGAAAGCCACACAATGCTACATTACTCCAACTTCTCTCAGATTAGGGATGATTCATTGCGAAAGGAATGCCAAAATATAATCTAAAAGGATCATCCCTCATCGGATGTGGGTGACATGACATGCACATGTGATATCGGTTCCTCCCATGCACAGGCTAACGAAATCCTGCACCGCTAGCTCTAATCTAATGTGGAACCTACTCTCTGCAATCATTTACATGTGCTCCCTAATGCACTTGATATTTTTCCACACACTGAATCACATGCCACCCCATGAGAATTGCCCCAACTCGCACTCATGATCGTGTCAAAAAATCACACAGCATCTTTCCTTGTACCATAAGTCTTTAAAAGGAGGGGTCTATACTCCTAGTATCATCCCCATACTACTCCAGTTGGCCTCCAAAGCCCTCTTTCCCCCCTTGCCATTCTGTTGTTGCCTTATTCTCTTCATGTGCTCCACCAGTTGCACGTCGTCCCTCTTACGTGCCTCCCTACTAGTACTAGGTCGCTGGGAACCCACCCTGCTGCTCCCCTCCGGCTGCGCGCCCCCCATGGTGTTCCCCCTGACTGCGTGACCCCCTCTAGAATTCCACGGAATTACATATTCACTCCACTGTGCGCATTCAGAGGCAGGCTCCCTTGTTGCGCACCCCCTCCCGCTAGCCCCCCTACTGCACAGTTCTCAGTTGTGCACATATTTGTTATGATTCTCTGTTGAATGCTCCCCTCAAGAACAAGTCACTGTACGTGGACCAAACCCCACCTCTCTATTGCTTCACTCCCCCATGGCTCCACGTCTGTGCTAAAAAACCATCCAGGGTAGCCAAAGAGGCATGTTCTCAGGTCGCTATCAGCAAGGTCAAGACAATCGTTTTGAATCCTTCAAGGGCTCCTCTTCTGGCAGCCATGACATGGAGGCACCACAACACCCTAAGAGCACCCAGGAAGAGACCGCCCCTGCTCAAGAGAATCAAATGGGTAGAAGGGGTCCTAGGAAATCCACAATCACGCACCCCGAGCAACCTACTCCTTGCAAAATCGAGCCTCTCTCGGTACATGAGGCCTTGGGGGAGGACACCAATGTATGGATCATGGACTTGGTGGGTGTTTAGACCTGTGTTCCTGATGCTGAGTACCCAGTCGCTCCCATCCTCTACACAACTGCTACAAAGCCCCCGCGCGTGCCTTCTGCTGAGGAGGAGGCCATAGCGCAGGAGTACGGATGCCGCATCGAGGAGGAGGACCCTGTTATCAAGGATGATGAAGGAACACCATAACTGTGTGCTTGCTCGACTCTTTTATTTTTTATGTTACTTTAGCACATACTATATGATGCAGGAGCATCGAGACTTAGCCAGTAATGTGATTGGATGTTCACATGTTGTGGCTAAATATGATATGGATAAACATTGGCCATTAATTTTCTTCCTTAATTTTAAATCAGAGAAATTAGTTGTTGGATTTGTTATATTAATTAGGAAATAAAATTAGAAATTGGTTCCTCCCTGCATGGATATTAAACCAAATATGCTAAGAACTATGAAATAGAATAGCATTTAATTGTGGAATAAATTAAACAGTAATCTATTTTAAGAGGAAGGAATTTTTGGATTTTTTAATATAAACTGTGTGAATAGGTGAAATAGAGGAAGTATGAAAGAGAGGATCGAGAGCTAGAACAATTGATGATTCAAGCCACAAAGGGCTAAAATTTTGTAGTTTCTATTTTAGGAATAATAGATAGAAGTGTGGTTTGAAAAATCATGGTTTTTGGGTGTTGAATTACGTTTGAAAACCTTTGAAAAACCAATTCTATATATATTAGTACCAGTCTTCTATTTTCTGAGTTTTATTTTGAATTATACGTGAATATCATTAAGGGTTTATTGCAGATCGGCTAATCCTTTTCATGATAGAACAGTTGTTTTAACATTTGTGAATTTAAATACGTTTTTTTTTAACTTGGTACCTTATCTGGAATGGTGTGGCAGACAAAACAACGTGAAACAGTAAATGGTCTTCAAAAACCATAAATGGTATATCGCACGGCTTCATAGTAGTATATGGTAATTGCTCAAACTATGCGATTAACTCCCAAAGGTGACACGTAGCATAAGCACGAGCGAAGAAAAACACTTTTATCACAAGTTTTTAAAGTCTTAAATATGGTGTTGTTTGAAATGTGATGATCATAGGATTTGAGTAGAATGAATGGATGGTGGAGATTATAAGTATAACAAGGAGATAAAGAATTAGATAATTCAATGGTGATTGTTCACAGTTTTAATGTCTTTGTTGATTACTTCAATTTTTCTAAAGTGCAAGTATAGGTGATGTCTTTATTTTCGGTTGCATATAGTAATTAATATATGATTAAATCATTTGGATGCATGGATAAATCCTATAAATTGTAATTTTTTTTTGCGACTCTGGCATCATTTGGTATCAGAGCAATATTGTAGTTGTTTTGCAAAATGCCACCAAGAAGAGGTGTAGGAATAGGCTAGGGACAACCTGCAACAAATGCAATTTTGCTGGAAGAAGTGAGATATCTTCGTACACGGATGGAAACTATGGAAACATCCCAAAGAAGAGCACTTGATGAAAGAGGCGCTAGTGATGCAGAGGAATCTTCTGAAGAAGAAGAAGAACAAGACAATGAAGCAACTAATGTGTTGAAGATGTTGGTGAAGGCAACTGGAAGACCAAAGGTGGACATACCTATGTATGACGGAAATCTCAATGTAGAAGAATTAATGGACTGGATCAGTTTGTTAGACAAGTACTTTGACTTTGAAGAAGTTGAAGACAAAAAGAAAGTGAAGATTGCAGTTACCAGATTAAAAGGCCATGCATCTATTTGGTGGGAAGAATTACGGCTATCCAGACAAAGAAAAGGGAAACTCAGAATCAAACAATGGGACAAAATGGTGAGAAAATTAAAAGGTAAATTCACGCCCAAGGATTATCAATTAAATATTTTTAAGTAATTACAGAATTTGAAGAAGAAAGCAATGACAATGAAAGAATATACGGAGGAGTTCTATAAATTGAATATTAGAGCTGGACATGTTGAGGATGATGTTGAGAAAGTGGACAGGTATATAAATGGTTTGAGATATGATATCTAGGATGAGATCAGTTTATTAAATATGAAGACAGTTGAGGATGCTTATCAGGCGGCCTTAAAATCAGAAGAGAAGATACAGAGGAAGAAAAACCAGAGGAACCAAGGAAAGAATTCAGTAAGAGGTAGAGGAGCATTTAAACCTATATTTCAGCACTCCCAGAATGAAGCAAGAGGCTCAAGTAGCAGATCACAAGAGAGAGGAGACTCTGGTCGAGGTAGGTTTGCACCCAGAGGTAGAGGCTGAGGAAGAGAAAATTGGTGCTATACATGTGGTGAATGGGGACATGGGTCATGGGATTGTCCTTATAATAAATTAACAACTCAAAGAAATGTGAATGTTTTTGAAACAAAGGAGGAAATTTTTAGGTATATGAATCGTTCTTGGGGACAAGAAAGATCTCCCTAGTATCACAAGGATATCTGGAAACAAACAGGACAAATTTAAACTACTTTCTCTAGATTATATATGATTTAGAATTTTCTATGATGAAGAAAGGACCTACCTGTGATCCAATGCTAGTTGAATTCTTCTTCCTTGTTGCTCCAAGAAGTCACCTTTTAAGATTTGCAAAAAAAGTCATGGAAGAGAATCAAAAGCACCTACAACATATACTAATTCAAAAATCACAAATATATCTTAATGATCAAGGAATTTAAGAAATAATTCATTCAAGTAAACACATAAACAACTTATTGAGAAAATAGGATCCAATTGTATTATCTTTAAATAAAAGGAGGAGTCTTACAACCGCGTTCGCCTTGATGTCGTACAGGTCCCTCTAGGGTCCAGAAAATGAATTTTCCTTTGGTCTGACAATTCGTTCCACTCTTGAACCAACCTAACTACGAGTATGTAATCGTTCTCGCAGCTAGCAAAAGGAGTATGTTTCTTCAGCAATTCCCTTCTCTATCGTAGCTACCAAGTACAAAGAAAGTACTAAGTGTATACAAAATGGATAGAGAAGTTTTACATATATCAGCATGTGCAATCTTCAATCTCAGTAGGTACCCTTGAGACTGAACCAAAGCTTCAATTTATAGAAGAAGGAAAGTGGTTACAACTCCAAAATGGAAGGGATAGAGTCCCCTTATCAAGGGATTAAGTTCCAAAAACCAAGGAATAGGCTCCTTTTATAGCGCGCAATCACACTGGTAGGAATTACAATTTAGTCTAGGAAAGCATTTCAAATCATATAAATAAAAATAACTAAGGTATGTTCAATCACTCCAACATCCAATATGGAATTATGATAGAATCGCCCTCTTGAGATGATAAGCAACCGATTATACTTTAGTCTTTAAATCTAGGAAAGAAATTAAAGCATGAAAAGGGAAAACTCAATAATTGCATAAGTTAGGTATTCAAGAATTTATAAATATGATAAAATAACATTCTTGAAATTATCTTTAAGAACACCCAATATTACAATTGAATGAGGATCTAAATCTAGAAAACAATGTAAAAGCATGTAAGAGTAAAGCTCAATGATTATAGGTTAAAAATTCAATCACCCAATTTGGAAGTATAACAAGTCAGCTTCTTTGCTTGATATTTTATTCATTTATACAATGAATTGATTGTTTGATCTAAGAAAGTAAATAACAGAACATGAAAGGAAACTAAATAACAGAACATAAAAGTAAAGCTCAATGATTGCATAGGTTGAGCATTCAATCACCCCATATGGAAGTATGACAAGTCACCTTCTTGGCTTCATATTTTATTCAATTATACAATGAATTGATAGTTTGATATAATAAAGTAAACAACAGAACATGAAATGAAACTCAATAAATATGAGCTCTATTGCCTCAAACTTAATCCAATTCGAAAATAGGAAAATCTTTCCTATTGAAATGTTTTTAGAAAAGCAAATATTACACAGCCATTCTAAAACTAATACTAAAGTAACACATAAACTTTAATCTATAAAAGCAAGTAAATCTCACACATTTTAGGCAGTTGACCTAAAATTATGAGAGATGGTAAATCGATATGCTCCATATGTAAGAAAAACCAAATCAAAATTAAGGAAAATTCATGAGTAAGGTGCCAAAATCTAATTATGTATTCAAAGCTTAAGCATAACTCCAATTTTACACAAGATTTGATAGGAGAAAGCTTCCCCTATTTATACAAAAAGATGAGAATTTATCTCATTAATGAGAGTCCATGAATCTCTCCCTATATCTCTAGAGTTACAATCCAAATAGGAAGTGAGAAGGCACATGTCTTCTTAGAGTTACAATGCAAATAGGAAATGAGACACATATCCTTATGATCCCATGATCTTCTCCATCCAAATTCGAATTTGGCCTTAGGAGGCCACATAAGAGTCTTTTAGAAGCTTCTTTTTTACCTACACATGACAAAAATATCATTCCACTTGTTAGGTATAAGTATGTGCATATTATTTTCTAATTTTTAACCACAAATTCACTTAAAAATACTAGGAATTAATAAAGTTTGGAAAAACATAAATGTAACCCAATAGTGGTAATGGTAAGGTAAATGTAATGAAATGGAGGTGGAGTGAAGGTGATAATATGGAAATATAAGTGAAAATTTAAAGTAAATGACAATTTCAAGGCCCAACAATCCTCATCCTGCTCACTTGGTGGTGTGATTCGGTACCAGCAGTGTAGCGCTTCTAATTCAGGGCAAGTGGCAACCACATGATTGGGCGTTTTACATAAAGCGCATTTTGGTCTTCTCTACAGAGGGCAGTTGGGGGTAGCTAAGATTTCCTTGATTGGTTTCTTTTCAGCTGACATAAAGAGGATGGATCTACTTGTCACATCTTCTTGGGCTATCGAGTTGTTCATAGATTCCGAGTCTAAGCCATCTTCTTGGTAGAGGCAGACTATAGTTGAGTAAAAACTAGCTAGTGCTAAGCATAATCAGGGGATATAGTGGCAATTTTATAAAATGTGGTTGTCGACACATAAAGGACATGTGAATTACGTTTCCCGCAAACCAACAAAATAAATGTGCTCGATATGATACCATCTGTGGATGAGTTCTAGGGCTACACATTCCTCGATGAAGTGACCACGTTCATCGCACAACGTGCAACGCATGGTAGGAGGGGGAAATATGAACACGAGTCTTTCTGGCAGCTATTGTTCCTCCTGTAGGTATAGAATAATGCAAGGTTCATCTCCAGAAGATTAGGTGGAGTTATCCTCTTGATAAGATTGTTTGATGGCATGTAAGGCATTCCTATATCACAGGATCTCTGGGAAATGATGGGTATAGTGTCCATAATTGTTGCAGATAGAGCATGCATGATTGGTATGCAATGCTTTGCATTTTCTTTTGCTGGCAGGTTCCTTTTTATGGGAACTTGGAGCCACTATGCCTACCGTAGAGCTAAGGGGTGGTTTTAAGTCATCCATCTCTGGGCAGATGTGTGTAGGGTGTCCTACTACGCCACATATGGCGCAGTGTGGTGATTCCCATTGTGTGGTGGGAATCTCCACTTTCTTTCCTCTTCTCTCGGTTTTCTTAGTCGTAATCATCAGTTTTTCAAAGGGGATTTTCTTTGCAGGGATGTTTGTGACAGTCTCCTAAATGACGGGGGCCAATTCAGGATTGATGGGGATTAACCCTATAGAGGTGATGTGCACAAATCCCATTGGAGTGGGTGGGACTAGGTATCAAACTGGTATTGAAAATGATAAGTTGGGTAGGACCACCATGGCCATGACCTGTTGTGACACCAAACCAGCTGGGGGGAAGAGGAAAGGAGTTTGGGAGGTGACATAGGCTATAAAGGCTATCATGGCCAATGACTCGGTGTCATTACTGCTTGTCTTTGTGTCTTGAATAGCTTTGGTGCTTAATGTGGACATCATGCACACCTGAGCCCCTGTGAAATCAAGTGATGACTCAAGTATAATAGGGGTATCTCCTAGAAATGACCCTATGATGGACGATGGTTTCGTGTAAGCGCATCAACAGATGTGCCTACATAGGGTAGACTGACATCGGTATTTGTTAGGGGCCGCTTTTCGCTATGTCAATTGGTCGACTGTAATGATGCAGTCCTCATGGGGGAAGATCATAGTTCGGAAAGCGAAGGAGGTGATGGGTGACATGGTGTACATATAACTCTAGCCAAGGAGTATATTGTAGTCCAATTGGGTGTTCAAGACTTCAATGTCTATAAGGATCATCTTTTAGGATAAGCAGACTGGGACGTTTTGGTAGAGACCGACGGGAGTTCAAGGGCAACCATCGTATGCTCTAAGAATGATGTTTGATGGCTTTAGTTCGGGAGACCCTAATTTTTTCCAAGCGTTCTTTGAAATGAGGCATGTGAATGCAACTTTATCAATGATACATCAGTGAATGGTAATGTTTTGGACTGATATTGGTATTTGAAAGGCGACCATTGAAGGAAGTCTAGGGGTCGCTTTATCTAAATTGAAAGCCATCAGGCACGAATTGGCGGGGTCGATGGCACCTAATGCAGAAAGTAAGGATTGTTGTTGCTTTGGGCATGGTTATAACACCTCCAAAGCTGACATAGCAGCTGGAGATTGAGCTAGATCATCCACAATGTTATAGTTATGGGCCGCTTTGGAATAGTTTCCTACCCGCCTAGTTGGTCCCTTAGCCATTTTTGGCAAAGGTTCAATAGGCATCTTTGATATAGTCAAAGGTGTTTTTGGTGCACTGGTACTAACCCCTGATGCGTTGGTGTTTGGTGAGGCGTCGTAATTTCGATTCTGTGTCTGAAAAAACATTTCTTCGCCAGTCATGTAGATTTCGTGGTTTTTTTCTCTGGAATCGTCGGGAGATTGTTGCTGCGTGCTAACTGTCCTTTGATGGGGGAAAGGCTCCTACATGACTGTTGTCTACTGGGAGGATCCCCCCTATCCACAGTTACTTTATAGCTTCTTCAACTTAGGGAGTTTGGGACAGTGGTGAGTGTAATGGTCATACTCACCACAAATCGAACAAGAGTGGTTCGTCCAAAGAATTTCCCTCTTGTTTTTCATTTGGGGGTTACTTGTCTCCTCATTTTGATTTTGGTTGGAGTTGCCTCTAGTCTGAGATCATGGAGGGTGTTGTTTTTTGTTGCCCCCCTGTCCAGAATTTCCTTTAGGCTTGTATTTTCCCTTTTTCTTAACCACGTTAGGAGGATAACTTGGATTCTCCTGGTTATATGGTTGGCGCGATTTGTTTTGGGATGGTTGCACAAAGTTCACCTATTCATTATTCTTCATGGGCGGGTCTTGTGCTGGAGATTGGGTGTATTGTGGTCCCAGGTTTGTAAATGGTTGTTGGGGGGGAGCTCTTCCGTCAGCATTTCTATCTGCATACTGGGTCCCCTGAGCCAGAGGATAGGGTCCTCCATGCTGATGGTGGTATGACAACGCCCTATTGGTCAAATTTTACGAAGGCATGTGATGAATTTGGTAGGTAGGTTGTGGTATGTTATGGGTAGAATCATACGCGTAACCAGGGTTTTAATGCTGCCGCATAGGTGATTTTGGGTCAATGACCCAATTAAATTGTCTGCAGATTTCAACGCACCTAGCAATTCTTTGTAAGTTTGCAGGCACTAGACATTCGGCAGGATATTGTAAATATACCTTGACTACGTATAGATCAGCTCGAGATGTTGGGCCTTACCAATGGATTCCTCTTCAAATATGGGATTTTTTGGTGCTACATCCTTTGAAATCTTTTCGGTTATAGTTTCTAGGAACAGGTCTAATAGAACTCTATCATCGAGTTTGGCTTTGCAAAAACTGCGACGCTGCCACCATTTGTGGAGATGGTCAGATACATGGACGTCGAGGGTTTGGTTAAAGTGGGTCAGTAACTCCATTCTGGAACCGTGGTGGATGGGTAACTTAAAATAGGTTAAGAATGTAGTAGCGAGGGATCTAAAGGTTCCATGTGTAGTAGAGGGCTGCTCCACATACCATTTTGTTACGACTCCAATTAAAGTGCGATGAAACAATCTAATTTGAATAGTATCATCGATGATGTTGTTTGGCGAACACCATAGGTGGAAAGTCATAACATTATTTCCAGGGATCTTCCACTTACTTCCCTTAAAATTTTGGAATGTCTGAAGGGAGCTTCATGGGCATGGGAGGCCATATGGGATATCATGCAATGGGGTCATTTGTCAACTTGGTTAAATCTGGTAGATTTAATGAAGCTAGAAAGGTGGATGGGAGTTCGTAGCCATTGAGACTTGTGAAAACATAATTTTCTGGTTAGGAACAGGGTTTGTTTGTGGTGTGCCTTGTTGTGCGTTCACCTGGCTTCCCGAATGGGTAGCACTCCTCTGCCCACTAGGGGTTGTGGGAGTTATGGTGTGTGGCGACCCTATGGGGGTGTTCACAGGTGTGGAATTGGGAGACTAACTAGGATTCCCAACTAAAGATGCCCCAATTTTTAAGATTGCAAAAATAAATAGTGAAGGAGGCATCCTGAAACATCATTCCTGATCCTAGTTGGAAAATAATCACCTAAACTGGGTGGGGCCCACACAGGTGATTTTTTGGCGCAAAGTCTATTTTTAGACTATGTCTATTTTTAGACATGTCGATCATATTCTATGAGTTGTGGGATGCTATTTGTGGAGGTTTGGTCAAGTTGGAAAAATATATGGATTTCTATTTTTAGACATATTGGGTGGAATCTATTTTTAGATTGCCAGTCTAAAAATAGATATGTCGAATATTATTAGCTCTTAATAATATTTGGACTATAAACATTATCTTATTCTCTTGGAGCACTTCAGTTAAGTGCACAGATGTGGCACAGGAGCTGACAGAAGGAATTACGCTATTCCTAAGGGTTATGTGGAGCTATTGCATGGATATTTCAGTTAGAACTCATGTGACAGAGTTTGGTGGAGTTGATTGAGGAAGTTAATGGAGTTGTGTTCAGTTTAACTAATCTAAACATAGTTGAGCTATTTGTATCTAGTTTAACTGATTGATACAATTATTGAGAGTGGTGTGAATTAATTATTAATTAATTCACTAATTATAAACTCATTAATCAACTAAAGAATACATCAGTTAACTTCAAAGGCATGGACAAGCCATGGAGACCAAAGAAGAGGGGGTGGGGGTGAAAGAGCAGTGTGACTATTAGTTGTGACTATAGTGTTGCATGATTTGCAACATACAGTGGTTGGAGATGCCAATGAGGATTGTGTGGTCAATATAGGATGGATTCGAGTTCATTATGAGACATTATTCAGCAGTGATTGCGCAGTAGATGTAGGCTAAAGGCTAGCAAAGATCAGTGCATGTATTTGCAAGATTAGGGGTTGATTATTGTGTAGAAATTGGAGATTATACTGAGAGCTTGTGAGGAGCTTTGTATGATGATTGTTACATGATCTCTATGAAATATAATATACATATAGTTGGGGGTTTTCAGCTCTAAGCTTTCCCATAAATTACTGTGTTCATATATGTAATTGTTTATGGTTTTAATGTGCACATGCGATTGTTTTTATTTCCACAATTAATGATCAATGGTAGAAGATATTATGTATTGTTAATGAAGTTAAAATAGTGTGTGATCAGGAGGATCTCGGTGGATAACATATCAGTTATTCAAATTCCTTCATGGCATTAGAGTGATATTGATCATTGGAGCAATTGTAAAACATTGAAGCGGTTGAGTTTTGAGCTGGTGGAATTCGAATTTGCAGTAGTGTTTTCTTGGTGTCGAAGTTGAGATGTCTTTCAACAGATTGTGATTGGAGTATGCCCTTGAGGGAATCTTGAATTATATTGCATGGAAGGATAGGATGGAGGTGGTGCTGGATGAAAATGGGTTGAAGGAGTTCATAGATGCATAAATTACAAAACCTACTTTGCCATACTTGACGCATGGAAAAAGAAGACAACAAAGTGTCGAAGGATTCTGTTGGAAGGTGTGAAGGATCAAATAGTGTCTAGCCTTCATGGTAAATTTTCTCCATTCTTGATGTGGAAAGCTTTGATAGATTTATTTCAAAACAAGAGTGACCAGAGGAAGTTGGTGCTCAAGGATAAACTCAGGAAAATAAAAATGGAGAAGAATGACACTATTTTGGTATACTTGACTAAGTTTGTCCACTGCAAGGATGAGCTTGGGAGTGTAGGAGTTAGTGTAGATGACGAGGACTTGGTGAGCTTGGATCTCCTTGGGCTTCTGAAGAGTTGGCATTCCTATCAGGACTCTGTCAATGGTCGAGAGAAACTACCAGGATGGGAGAGACTTTGGTTGGATCTTGTGCAGGAGGAGATAAGGCGGGATACCAAGGATGGATCTTCATCAAAGAATGATGATGAAGAGGATTTCACTTTGGCTGCCAAAGCCAGGAAAGGGAAGGGGAAGAAAAATCCTTCTCAATCCGATGCGGATGGCAAAGAGCGTGATATGTCCAAAGTGAAGTGTTTTCACTGTCATGAGCATGGGCATTTCACCACGCATTTTCCACAGAAGAAGAACAACAAGCAGGCTACTAGAGCTGTAGATGGTGAGGCTCTTGCCTCAAAATTTGAGCTGGACTTCTCATTGATCACATGCATGGTTTCTAGTGCATTGGGATCGGGGTGGTATTTTGAGAGTGGCGCTTTCTTTCACATGACGGGAGATGTGAATCTTTTCAGTGACTTGGTGGAGAAAGGTCTCCAGTTGCATGTTTAGTTGGGCAACAATGGACGATACAATGCGACTGGAATTCGTACCATTACCTTTCAGAGGGAGTTAGGTAAACTCATTCTTTTACAAGATGTAGTGCATGTTCCAGGTTTAAAGAAGAATTTAATCTCAGTCGCAATGTTAGAGGATAACGACTATGATATTGTATTTAGTGAAGGGAAAGTTTTCCTTTGGCACAAAGCAATAGGGCAAGTCAAGAAGGTTGGGATTCGAGCCAAGAATCTCTACAGACTTGAAGTAGATGGGATTTCTACGGAGCTTCCTACTGTTGGGAAGTGCAAGAAAGACATGCAATTGATGCTTGAGAGGGAGCGGGTTTTGCATGCAGGTGATAGTGAACCTCGGGATGTGGAGCAGCCACAAGAGGATCATGGAGTGGAAGAGACCACTCATGTAGAGAAATTTCGTGCCAGACGGGCAGAGGGAGTGCATGCAGCTATACCACCAGGTATGAGGTGGGGCGACATGCATGAGTAATCCCATGAGGAGATTTCTGGGCAGATTCATGAGATGGTGTGGATCTCATGGATTGAACCTGGCTACGAGGTGCCCACAACGCAGCAGTAGCAAGATCAGTTGGGTTGATGCAGGTAGATCAAAGTGACAGTGTCGGATACTGGAGCGCGGATCAAAGTTGACAGCAAGTGCAAGAGTGCATGGGTGCAAGAGTTCAATAGCGCAGTAGTTCCTGATGACATGTGCAGTTGGCCAAGAAGAAGTTGAAGACTTTGATGATAGATGCATTAAGACTGATTGAGTTGTTTGGAGCCTATTCAATTTCAGAAGTGTTGCAGCAAGAGTTGCAGGGAAAATGCATGGATTTGCATGTCGCATGCAAAGATAGTCCTTTCTTGTTTAGAGGGAGTGTTGAATATTGCAACAAGAAACAGTGAAGGAGGCATCCCGAAACATCATCCTTGATCCTAGTTGGAAAATAATCACCTAAACTAGGCTGGGCCCACACAGGCTATTTTTAGGTGTATGTTTATTTTTAGACATGGTGAGCATATTCTATATGTAGTAGGAGGCTATTTGTAGATGTTTGGTCAAATGTGAAAAATAGATGAAATTCTATTTTTAGACATATTGGGCAGAATCTATTTTTAGATCGCTGTACTAAAAATAGATATGTCGAATATTATTAGCTCTTAATAATATTTGGACTATAAACATTATCTTATTCTCTTGGAGCACTTCAGTTAAGTGCACAGATGTGGCACATGAGCTGACAGAAGGAATTACGCTATTCCTAAGGGTTAAATGGAGCTATTGCATGGATACTTCAGTTAGAGCTCATGTGAGAGAGTTTGGTGGAGTTGATTGAGGAAGTTAATGG
Organism: Pinus albicaulis; assembly: GCA_034641835.2. Taxonomy (NCBI): domain Eukaryota; kingdom Viridiplantae; phylum Streptophyta; class Pinopsida; order Pinales; family Pinaceae; genus Pinus; species Pinus albicaulis. The sequence continues at coordinate 115,118 of JAXQQM020080626.1, forward strand.
AGTTGTGTTCAGTTTAACTAAGCTAAACATAGTTGAGCTAGTTGTTTCTAGTCTAACTGATTGATACACTAGTGAGAGTGGTGTGAATTAATTATTAATTAATTCACTAATTATAAACTCATTAATCAACTAAATAATACATCAAGAACCTCAAAGGCATGGATAGTTTCAGTGGAGACGAGTGAAGAGGTAGGTGAAAGAGCAGTGTGATTATCAGTTGTGACTATAGTGTTGCATGATTTTCAACACACAGTGGTTGGAGATGCCAATGAGGATTGTGTGGTCAATATAGGATGGATTCGAGTTCATTATGAGCCATTCTTCAGCAGTGATTGCATAGTAGAGGCAGGCTAAAGGTTGGCAAAGATCAGTGCATGTATTTGCAAGATCAAGGGCTGATTAGTGTGTAGCAATTGGAGATTATACTGAGAGCTTGTGAGGAGCTTTGTATGATGATTGTTACATGATCTCTATAACATATAATATACAGATAGCTGGGGGTTTTTAGCTTTAAGCTTTCCCATAAATTACTGTGTTCATATGTGTGATTGTTTATGGCTTTAATGTGCGCATGCGATTGTTTTTATTTCGCCAATTAACGATCAATGGTAGAAGAGATTATGTATTGTGCATTAAGTTAAAATAGTGTGTCATCAGGAGGATCTCGGTGGATAACATATCATTTATTCAAATTCCTTCAACCAATAAGTGATGAACCAATAATGGTGGTTGTCTTCCATCTTTGATGCCTAAATGACGAAAGACCTGGAAGGTAATGTGGGGAGGTCCAAAAGGCGTCTAGATTGACAAGGTCCCGTTGGGTCCATTCTGGGATTGACTAGGTATGGTTTTGGAAATATTTGAGAGTATAGAGATTATAATCAAAGAAAAAATATGATCACGTACATAAAACAAAGCGAAAATAAAATAAATTTTCCCTTTAGTTTTATCCTATGTGATCAATCAATTAAAAAATATGGTTTTTTGTTGTTTGCGTATGATACTCAAATCCTAGAAGACCTAATTGTCTTCATACACTAAAATGTAAATGGGCCTTGAGAATATATCTTGCAAATGCTGGCACAACGTCTCAAGGAACTGGCGACGCCCCCAGTCGACCGAAGAAAATCCACCAAGGTAATGGTAGAGGATCTAGTGATGCCTGCACCATCACCCATGTGAGCATTCGAGTCTTGGGCTTCTTGATAGTTCAACTACCAGTACCGAGTATCATACGGTTCAGGTAGCCCCAAATGATACCACAGGCACTGGGCCTAAGCCTAACCCCCTCTGAATCGGGTCTCTGCTGCACTCGAGTTTTCTTTGCCATGGGCAGATAGGCAGATTTGAAATTTCCCTAAACATTCAACTTCTATGTTTCAAGATGAAGACTCACCAATGTGGCTTATTGGATGCCTACCCCCTTGGTATTAACTTAGACTAAAAATTATTTTGTGGCCCTTGTGGGGATATTTAATGAGTTTTGTTAAGTTAGTTTTAGGTGTCTTTACTTTACTTAGGGTGTGGATGTGTGTGAGAAAAAGGTGAAAAAGAACATAGTTTGAACTTGTGGATATGCGGTGATCCTTTTCAAAGTCCCCTATTTAAACTATGTTTCATTGTTCCTTGCTCAAAAGAAAAACATGCGTGGATATGGGCCGATTTCAATTTTTCCAAGTTAATCTATATGATCAACTATAGGGAGATGATGGGTTGTCAATAGAGAGTGTTCATATGCTTTCCTAGGGTCACTCGAGGGTGCAAAGGAAACATAGCTTACTTGCTCTTTTACCGACAATTCGATCCTGGTCCCAAAATCCTAGTGCAAAAATTGAGCTAAACTAATGAATTTTACACTAGAAAAATGAAAGAGAACTAGCTAAGCATGCATGGAATTGGGCCACTTAATTTGGATAATTAACTAAGTTTTTTGGTACCTAAATTCGCAAAACATAATTTTTTTCGGAATGCAAGTTAATTTGCCTCCTACTTAAACTATGTGTTAACTTTTCCAAAATCAACTTGAAATAAAACTAACACCTAAAACTACTAAAAGCAGCTAAAATTTAGCTCCAACAAGTTGTGGGGCACCTCAACCAGTGCTGGAAGATGTATTATGGGCTGCTAGTCACTTTTACAAGCAAGAAAAGATGGGAATAGTGGAAAAAATCCCACTTATGGCTTCCGCGTGGAAAAAGTTGAAACAGGTGTGAAGGTTGCACGCAGGTCACATTTGAACGCGCACACTGGGGCACGTCTATCTGTAAGAAAGCCACGCAATTTTATTGCAAAGTAATTTTTGGGAGCTATTCAGCTTCAGCCTGTCACTAGGGATGAACCAGGCAGTGAAGGAGAGAAAGGGGGCAGTTCCAGCCCAACTCCACAACAAGTATGAAGGTCTCTACAAAAAGGCACAACCACATAAACTTGGAAATAAAAGTTAATGAAGTCACCAATCTTGTGTTAGTGTGTTTGGCGCATGAATGTACCAAATCACACTTACTTAATAGGGGTGGTTTTTCCATATGAAGTTATTTGTCACGTGAAGAAAATAGATGGAGTCAAGCAAGTTAGTGGAACATTTTAAAACATAAACATACTAGATAGAGAAATAGCATGCATACTCAAACGTAAAAACTAAACTAAAACTAAAACAAATAAAACAAAAGCTCTAAATAGAGTAAAAAAACTTCAATAATCCAAACGACGGCGCTTACGTCCCCTCTTATTGAGTGCTGGAAGGAAATGAGGATGAAACTTTAAACCACTTGCCAAGGGGCCCTTAGAACTATGAAGCTCCAAGTCCTACTGCAAGGATGTCTTTACTTCCGAGCTGCCTTGGTGCAAAGTATCCCTCTCTCTACTATGGTGGATTAGAGTTTTTGGATGGCCAAAAACTGATTCCCCTCTATCTCTACTCCGGATCACACACTTTTGGTATTGCTTGGGGAAATTTTGGCCAGCAGAACAATGTGTTCTCATATTATTCATCTCTTTATGGCCTTTTATAGGAGAATTCAAATCCTCATTCCCTCTCTTGGTACATTGTGGATGGTGACCCAAGAGAGGAGGGTGTTTCCATTGTGTGCCACATTTATTATATTGTGTGCTCCCTTAAGGTCCTAAGGCGGCTTGGGCGGTTGTCCTTAGGCAGCCTCAAGTGTGGGATCAATGTCCTGGAGTGTGCCTTGTGGTCCCGAAAAGTGACTTTCGCCACTCTCAGCACCGCGCGGATTTTTGAGGAAAGGTCACGAAAAGGTGTGCTTATCGAAGAATTATGAGCGCAAAGGTGCATTTAACTGGTTCCTTTTGTGCGCAATTTAATTTTTCCTTTTAGACCTTATATATTTTTAAATACTTCAGATTCTCTAGTGTCTCTTAGCCCTTTAAATCCTTCTACCTTACATTAAATAATGTCATCTTTTCTTGTCCGATTTTCTAGTGATAACACCCCTTTGGACAACCCCTCCCTAAAGGCAGGCAGAACCAGCACACCTAAACAATGGAACCCCCCCCCACCCACTATCGACTTCCTCAAATGCAACTTTGATGGAGCCTCCAAAGGTAACCCAAGGAAATCTGGGTTTGGGGGTATCTTTAGAGACTCCCATGGAAAAAACCTACTTGCATATTGTGGAAATTTGTGATGGGACAACAACAACTCGAGTTTGAGGGGCTTATCCAGGGTATCTCCAGAGTCATTGAGTTCAACATTTTTCCATTGGAAATGGAGGGAGACTCAAAAATCATCAGTCAAGAAGCCACCTGTATTCTTCATGGCACCTCCCCCTCAAAGGTTTCTACAAGTTGGAGGCTTGCTAATCGCCTCAATCTCCTGGAACAATTGCTACAACAACACAGGGCCATTACATTCCACCATGTGTGCAGAAAAGAAAACACTGTTGCCGATCTCCTAGCCAAAAAAGGTGTGGATAGCCACACAATGTTGCATTACTCCAACTTCTCTCAGATTAGGGATGATTCCTTGCACGAGGAATGCAAAAATATAATATAAAAGGATCATCCATCCTCGGATGTGGGCAACATGACATGCACGTGTGATATCAGTTCCTCCTATGCACAGGCTAACGAAGTCCTGCACTGCCAGCACTAATCTAACGTGGAAGCTCCTCTCTGCAATCATTTACATGTGCTCCCTAATGCACTTGATCTTTTTCCACACACTGAATCACATGCCACCCCATGAGAATTGTCCCAACTCGCACTCGTGATCGTGTCAAAAAATCACACAGCATCTGCCCTTGTACCATAGGTCTTTAAAAGGCGAGGTCTATCCTCCTTGTGTCATCCCCATACTACTCCAGTTGGCCTCCAAAGCCCTCTTTTCCCCCCTTGCCATTCTGTTGTTGCCTTAGTCTCTTCGTGTGCTCCACCAGTTGCGCACCCTCCCTCTCACATGCCTCCCTACTAGCCCTAGGTCGCTGGGAACCCACCCTGCTGCTCCCCTCTGGCTGTGTGCTCCCCATGGTGTTCCCCCTGACTGCGCAACCCCCTTTGGAATTCCTCGCTTTTACAGATTCACCCCACTGTGCGCATTCAGAGGCAGGCTCCCTTGCTGCGCACCCCCCTCCCACAAGCCCCCCTGCTGCACAGTTCTTAGTTGTGCACATCCTTGCTATGATTCTCTATTGAATGCTCCCCTGAAGAGAAAGTCACCATACATGGACCGACCCCCACCTCTCTATTGCTTCACTCCCCCATGGCTCCACGTTTGTGCCAAAAAACCATCCAGGGCAGCCAAAGAGGCGCGTTCTCAGGTCACTGTCAGCAAGGTCAAGACAATCATTTGGAATCGATCAAGATTTCCTCTTCTGGCATCCATGACATGGAGGCACCAAAACACCCTAAGAGCACCCAGGAAGAGACCACCCCTGCTTAGGAGAATCAAATGGGTAGAAGGGGTCCTAGGAAATCCACCATCATGCACCCGGAGCAACCTAATTCTCGCAAAACTAAGCCTCTCTCGGTACAATAGGCCTTGGAGGAGGACACCAATGTGTGGATCATGGACTCGGCGGGTGTTTAGATGTGTGTTCCTAATGTTGAGTACTCGGTCGCTCCCATCCTCTGCAACAACTGCTACAAAGCCCCCGCGTGTGCCTTCTGCTGAGGAGGAGGCCATAGCGTAGGAGTACGGATGTCGCATCGAGGAGGAGGACCTTGTCATCAAGGATGATGAAGGAACACCATAACTGTGTGCTTGCTCGACTCTTTTATGTTTTATGTTACTTTAGCACATACTATATGATGTAGGAGCATCCGGACTTAGCCAGTAATGTGATTGGATGTTCACATGTTGTGGCTAAATATGAGATGGATAAACATTGGCCATTAATTTTCTTCCTTAATTTTAAATCAGAGAAATTAATTGTTGAATTTTTTATATTAATTAGGAAATAAAATTAGAAATTGGTTCCTCCCTGCATGGATATTAAGCCAAATAGGCTAAGAACTATGAAATAGAATATCATTTAATTGTGGAATAAATTAAACAGTAATCTATTTTAAGAGGAAGGATGTTTTGGATTTTTTAATATAAACTGTGTGAATAGGTGAAATAGAGGAATAGGGAGTGAAAGTGTGAAATAGAGGATCGAGAGCTGGAACAATTGATGATTCAAACCACAAAGGGCTAAAATTTTGTAGTTTCTATTTTAGGAATAATAGATAGAAGTGTGGTTTGAAAAATTATGGTTTTTGGGGGTTGAACTACATTTTAAAACCTTTGAAAAACCAATTCTATATATATTAGTACCAGTCTTCTATTTTCTGAGTTTTATTTTTAATTATATGTGAATAGCATTAAGGGTTTATTGCAGATCGGCTAATTCTTTTCATGATAGAACAATTGTTTTAACATTTGTGAATTTAAATACGTTTTTTTTAACCTGGTACATTACCTGGAATGGTGTGGCAGAAAAAACAACGTGCAACAGTAAACGGTCTTCAAAAACCATAAATGGTATATCGCACAGCTTCATAGTAGTATATGGTAATTGCTCAAACTATGCGATTAACTCCCGAAGGTGACACATAGCATAAGTACGAGCGAAGAAAACCACTTTTATCGCAATTTTTTAAAGTCTTAAATGTTGTGCTGTTTGAAATGTGATGATCGTATGATTTGAGCAGAATGAATGGACAGTGGAGATTATAAGTATAACAAGGAGATGAAGAATTAGATAATTCAATGGTGATTGTTCACAGTTTTAATGCCTTTGTTGATTACTTCAATTTTTCTAAAGTGCAAGTATAGGTGATGTCTTTGTTTTCCAGTTGCATATAGTAATTAATATATGATTAAATCATTTGGCTGCATGGATAAATCCTATAAATTGTAATTTGTTTTTGGGACTCCAACATCATTTGGTATTAGAGCAATATTGTAGTTGTTTTTCAAAATGCCACCAAGAAGAGGCATAGGAATAGGCCGAGGACAACCTGCAGCAAATGCAATTTTGCCGAAAGAAGTGAGATATCTTTTTACACAGATGGAAACTATGGAAACAACCCAGAGAAGAGCACCTAATGAAGGAGGCGCTAGTGATGCAGAGGAATCTTCTGAAGAATAAGAAGAACAAGACAATGAAGCAACTAATGTGTTGAATATGTTTGTGAAGGCAACTGGAAGACCAAAGGTGGACATACCTATGTATGAGGGAAATATCAATGTAGAAGAATTAATGGACTGGATCAGTTTGTTAGACAAGTACTTTGACTTTGAAGAAGTTGAAGACAAAAAGAAAGTGATGATTGAAGTTACCATATTAAAAGGCCATGTAGCTATTTGGTGGGAAGAATTATGGCTATGCAGACAGAGAAAAGGGAAACTCAGAATCAAACAATGGGACAAGATGGTGAGAAAATTAAAAGGTAAATTCACGCCCAAGGATTATCAATTAAATCTTTTTAAGAAATTATAGAATTTGAAGTAGAAAACAATGAAAGTGAAAGAATATACAGAGGAGTTCTATAAATTGAATATTAGAGCTGGACATGTTGAGGATGATGTTGAGAAAGTGGACAGGTATATAAATGGTTTGAGATATGATATCTAGGATGAGATCAGTTTATGAGATATGAAGACAGTTGAGGATGCTTATCAGGCAGCCTTAAAAGCAGAAGAGAAGATACAGAGGAAGAAAAACCAGAGGAACCAAGGAAAGAATTCAGTAAGAGGTAGAGGAGCATTTAAACCTAGATTTCAGCACTCCCAAAATGAAGCAAGAGGCTCAAGTAGCAGATCACAAGAGAGAGTAGACTCTGGTCAAGGTAGGTTTTCACCCAGAGGTAGAGGCCAAGGAAGAGAAATTTGGTGCTATACATGTGGTGAATGGGGACATGGGTCATGGGACTGTCCTCATAATAAATCAACAACTCAAAGAAATGTGAATGTTGTTGAAACAAAGGAGGAAATTGTTAGGCAGATGAATCGTTCTTGCAGACAAGAAAGATCTCCCTAGTATCACAAGGATAGCTAGAAACAAACAGGAAAAATGTAAACTACTTTCTCTAGATTATATATGATTTAGAATTTTCTATGATGAAGAAAGGACCTACCTGTGATCCAATGCTAGTTTAATTATTCTTCCTCGTTTCTCCAAGAATTCACCTTTTAAGATCTACAAACAAAGTCATGATAGAGAATCAAAAGCACCTACAACATATACTAATTCAAAAATAAAAAATCTATGTTAATGATCAAGGAATTTAAGAAATAAGTCATTCAAGTAAACATATAAACAACTTATTGAGAAAATAGGATCCAAATGTATTATCTTTAAATAAAACAAGGAGTCTTACAACCGCGTTCTCCTTGATGTCGTACAGGTCCTTCCGGGGTCCGGAACAAGCATTTTCCTTTGGTCTGACAAGCCCTTCCACTCTTTTACCAACCTAACTACGAGTATATAATCATTCTCACAGCTAGCAAAAAGAGTATGTTTCTTCAGAAATTCCCTTCTCTATCGTAGCTACCAAGTACAAAGAAAGTATTAAGTGTATACAAAATGGATAGAGAAGTTTTACATATATCAGCATGTGCAATCTTCAATCTCAATGAGTACCCTTGAGACTGAACCAAAGCTTCAATTTATAGGATAAGGAAAGTGGTTACAACTCCAAAATGGAAGGGATAGAGTCCCCTTATCAAGGGATTAAGTTCCAAAAACCAAGAAATAGGCTCCTTTTATGAAGGAATGAATGGTCATGATGAATGGAGGGAGCTTTGACTGGATAATGCCTTCCAGAAGCTTCCAGCTGGGAGAATATTTGACCAGTTGGGCTTCTAGAATTTACTTTCACCTTCAATTTACCTTTTATAGGGGTTCACAATTTTAATGAAGAAAACGTGCGGTCGGCTCCGCAGTTTTTAGAGAAAAAAGATGCGGTGCCACAAGTAAAGCTAAGGAAAAATGCAGTACAAGTATTTTTATGATTTTTACAAGCTTTTCTCTAAATTCAGGACTTGGTTTAGGAACTTTTGGGTTGTAGACTTCCAAGGGAGCATTATATAGGTATTGATGAACCCATATAGACAGTAAAATGTCATAGTGACAAAATAATGTGTAACAGATTTCCCCCTAAAACACAAAGTCTAAGATAATTCGAAGAGTGAAGTGCTTTATCATTCCAAGGATTAGCTTGTGGACACCGGTTGGAACCTGTAAAAACATTCAATGCACACACACACACACACACACACATATCATCGCTGAGGTAGGCATTCCCATACTAAGATCAAAATTAACTCAAATGTTCTGATATAGAAATTATTATAACATTAAATCAATAGTAGACACAGTATGGGCGCAACCATCTGTTATGAATAGTCTATTGCATAATGAATAATAAAACTCCTCATAGCCTGGATGGTGGAAACTAGATCTAGGGTCTTGATTTCTGCTACCCGAACTAGTACAATTCTATCCATGTGATTGATTGTATCGAAGTCAAACATGGTAGAAACCATTTGATTACCAGTCAATGATGTGAATTTTTAACAAGTGTGAGAGAAACCACCAATAATGAAAATGGCTCTCAAAGTACTCAATACAATTCATGAAGTGTAAATAAATGATTTGCAGTTGAACACTTCACGAAATCATTCGATCGAAGGTCAATGATGCAACCTATCGTCGAAGGTGAGAAACCTGCCATTATGGCATGCAAATTCCAAGGTACTAATAAGATTCTAGATCAACTTCCTAGATTATGAACTGTCGTCGATAGAAAGTGACCTGTCGTAGGAAAGCCCATGACACAAAACCATTAGATTAAGTTTTGTACAAATATTTTTCAAGGACTGACTCAGGGATGGTCAACGTGAATGGAGACAAATGTTTGCAAATGAATGGTTTATTTCAACTGTCCTATTGAACACATAACGACATTGCAGATGGTTTGGTAACAATTGACCTAAAGCTAATACCCAAAAACCAGCTGAAGACTTTCAATGTGGTTTGATTAACTGATAGGCAAAGGATTTTCCCAACCCAGGACAAAAAGTGTTGTGTTCAAGAGTGGTATACTACTTTTAAAAAAAGTTTAACAATTGGATCCATTTTCTCTCTTTTTCCCCCACCATTTCTGGCAAGTACCTCTTTATTTTTGACAAACTTGAGGAGGATAAAATTTGCTTTTTATATAATATTATCCTTTGGATGAGTCCAGCTTAGTATAAAATTGAACCCTAAGAAGGAGTGGTTCGTTCCTGTTTGTAATCGACATGTCCTTTACTGTTTAGTTTTAACGAGTCAGAACGTGTCCTTGCTTGAGGGTTTCCTCCCTTTTGCTGCATCCTTTGTTGGTTGGATTAGATTGGCTTTGTCTTACAATATGCTGCATTATGTCCTGGTTTATGACAAGAGAAACATGTGATATTTTTCGTAGGAGGGAGGAACCTCCTTTGACATCTTCTGAATTTGTTCAATTCATCCTTAGGAGCATATGAGCCTTTAGCAGTTGATTGTTTCATCTTCTCATTCTCTGTTCTTTCATGTTGCTGCTTGATTCTATATGTTTCTCTACAATTCATGTTCTTGTTGGCTTCTACTTCTATAGGAATTTGCTGAGCTGTTTCACTGTTCTTTATAGCTTTTACAAAAATGATTTTCTTGTTATCTTCTGCCTTGGACTTACTAGTTTCTCCTTCATATCCTATCCCAGTCTTTATGAGAGGTGACCTTTGTGCATTTAGAATCTGGTCCAACTGTCCAGAGCCTTTCATTAGAGGTGTATTCATTAATAGTTCTCTTTGGGATTTTTCTAAGTTCTTTCTTAGGCTCACTACTTCTTCTTCCAATCTTTCACATTCCTGACTTTTCTCTCTCATTTTTTGCAGCAGAGTGTCTTCTACTTTCTTTGCCTCTTCAAGCTGTGTCTTCAGGCCAATAATTTCTTTCCTATCTTCATATTATTTCTCATCACATATTTGTACCAATCTCTTAAGGTCTTTGTTTTCATTCTTCAATTTTTCTATTTCAGTCAGAGCTGTGTCAAGTTTGGCTTTTTCTTCAGCTGCAATTTCTTCATGGCTCTTACTACCATTCACACTAGCAAGTACCTCATTTGATTGAGCATCTTCTTTTTGACATGAATTTCTCTTTTTCTTAATTCTCTTCTCCTTCTTGAAAATGCAATCCTCAGTGTCTACTCCATGCATGAAATGCAGTCTGTCCCAGATTTCTTTTGCTGAAGTTAAATCCATTATTAACTCAAGATCCTTGTTATGAAGATTGTTATATATCACACATTTTGCCTTGGCATTCCTTTGTTGTTCTTTCACCGTGGGTGAGTCTTTGCAGTAACCATCACACACAAGCTTCCATACCTCAGGTTCATAAGCCAATAATCCTGTCTTAACCTTATCTCTCCATTCAGGAAAGTTTGTTGTATTTAGCACAGGTACATTTTGATAGTCCATGACTCAACGAGATCTCCTTCAAGCTATTAAGCTTACACCAAAGGAACTTGGCTCTGATACCAATTGTTGAACCCTTAGTTAAACTGAGAGGGGGGGGGGGGGTGAATCAGTTTAACACATACATGGAATTTTAAAACTTTTCTTTTAAATCTTATTTACACCTTCATTTCATGGTCAACTTAATATGTGAGCAACAGAAGTATCAAGCATATTTGTTTGTGTGACCGATCTTAATATGTAAAAACATGTATTAGCAGACTAGATATACCATATCAACACATAGAGATCATGCACATAGACACCAGATATAAGTGGAAACCCATAAAGGGAGAAAACCACATCTTATTATTGTTGTGATGCAAAGGAAAGATCCAACTCCCTCTCACCACTGATTTTCTATAGGCACCAACCTATAGGAGGCTCCAACCTCAATTCTGCAAGCTGCGGTAGTGTCAGTCTTTGCGACCTTCCTCCAAGATCCAGAGTGATCAAACATGCAATTACAAAGTGATTTTAAGGTGTCAAGGTCAAATTTTGTCATTTCAAAGAGTCTTCAAGCAAAATTTGGTCACTAGGCATTAGATGCAAGGGTTTTGTTTTTCACTCTTTTCAAAGTTGTCCAAATGTCGGTCTGTGACCTTTCAGGCAGGTATCATCATTCAAAGGGTTTTTCATCATCATGTCGAGTTCCATTGGGTCATTTTACATCTTTTTTCATGCTTCGATTGTACCTAGGTAAAGTTCAGCCTAGGTAAGGTCCATTTCCCTCTCCTAGGGTTTTGGAGGTAATTTCTCTTGGATGGTCAAATCATCGAAAAAATTTGTATCCTGATGTTCATACACCTTCCCCTATCATTAATGTACCTTATTAAACACTTCCCATCACTGAGATTCCCCAAATTCCTCATTTTTGCACAAACCCTAGTTTCTTGCCACAACTTAGCAATTTTCTAGGCTAGGCCTGTGTTTTTCCCTTTTGGACCCCTTCCCCTCACTCAATATCTGATATTCCAATTTCCCCTACTTTCTAAAATCCCTCCCTACTTCCAAAAATTTCCCCAAGAATTTAGAAGCCCCTTATCCCCTTCATTTCGCTTCATTTCGACAAAATCCCTTGTTTCACACATCGGGATAAGTTTCAATCAAAAGATGTTTCAGAGAAATAAAAGATGAATTTTGGAAAAATGAGAGAGGTTTTTGTCCAAAACATGCCAAGGAAGAAAAACATCCTTCAATTTTTACACAGGTGTCATGGTTTTAGAGAAATGTCAAAAATACCGTTGCCTCAGGAGAATTGAATGCACCTCTGAAGTGACCTTGGGAAAATCAAGATTTCTCCTAGCATGGTTGGCTAAATGACTTGCTTAATGAGTCAATGGATAACTAGACACAAATATATTTCCAATGAGATATCATGAGCTCAATTTGGAGTTGAGGAAGACATTCAAAAGTTGACTGCAACAGCGCTCTGCCTTGAGGCAGCCTCATTCTGCTCATTTTGAAAAGTTTTGGGAGATTTGATTTCTGACAAGGAAAATGAAGTCCAAATTGCAAAATTCCACTTGGGTTGGAAATTAGACTCCAAGAGCTTTCCAACGAGCTATCACATGCTCAATTTGGACACTAGGAAGGCCTCCAAAAGCCTCCTGTAAAATGCACTATGTAGCGCGCTACGCATATAGGAGGTGCGCTACGCACAAGAGGCACGCTACGCATATAGCCTCACCAGCCTGTGTAAAATAACAAGGGCGCTACGCACATGCAGCTCGCTATGCATTGGGTGAGCGTGCTACCCATATAGTCTCAGAGCCAAAAAAAATTTCCCTTGCGTCCAGTTTCACACCCAAACGCCTCAATCGGCTTGCAAGTAGGTTCTCCACGATTGTTAAGTGATTTTTGAACATGATTGTAGTGTGTTTGATGTGGGGAAACAAGCATTTGATGAGGAGAAATGTGTAAACCCTAGGTTCATTGCAAATTCATTTCTCAGGGTTTTGAAAGATATGTTGACAGTCTTGTGAAGGGTTTTCAAACTTCTGTGATTGATATATATGCTCATGCCTATATTGTCTGTGGCACCCCTGCTCATTATGTACATCATCCTCATGCCCTTTATTTGCCATTGTACCACTGCTGTCATATGATTGTCATCCTCATTTTAGCACTGCTCCTTATTCATGTTTTCACATAGTCTCATGATTCACTTGTCCATATCCTCCATTGACATTATCGGAACACTGTTATCATTGCTATGGTTTTACTATGGTCATTGTCACTGTTTCTTATTCTCTATTGAAAAACACAATCTCATACTCATTTTCCCCTTTGACAAATTTTAGCCAGCATTACAAAGGCTGTACACTACATTACACTTTTCTACTCATTTTTCAAATTCACTTGTGATCAAAACAGTGACTGTTTTTATGCCAATTCACTTAACAGAGCTGTTACCACTGTGGCTTGTTTTCCTATGATGCTTTGGTACATATGTGACATATTTGGGTTTTGAGCATACATTGAAACTTTTGTCTTCACTACACCTATATCAAAATACATATTGCAGACATCTTGTTTTCAAAGCCATGTCAGAGACGGATTCAGATTATGAGCAGGAGTATGACAGTGATTCCACAGCAGGGCATTACTTGGGAGGATTTCATCTCCCGTGACTTCTTCACAGCGCCACAGCCGCCTCCCGAGGTAGTTTATGATGAGGGAGAGCCTTCACATCAGCCGTACATCCCTGAGGTCGAGCATATCAATGCTCTATTGTATATGACATACTAGCGAGGCCACAGGACCTTATTTGCAGCTACACGACGAGTACTATCTCCACCCGGGGTGGAAAGGGTCTCGTTGACTTCATCAGCAGCGCGAGTATTACCTCCACCAAGGGTGGAAGGGGTCTCGCCTTCTACATCAGCGCAGGTACATTCACAGGATCAGGATAGAAACAAATACATGTTCCGTCATATGAAAAAGCATTATTGGGCCCGTAATCACGTTTGCAAGGCAAAAATGAAGATTCTGAAGAGGAGGTTGAGCAGAGCAATAAAACGGCGGAAAAGGTCTGATACACTCCGGATTTTGGCTGAGGCTTCGTTGGCTGGGCATGATACATGATGGAGGGTCTTCGCTCCGAATTTGAGCAAATTCAGAGAAATTTTTGTCATTTTGAAATATTTTGGTCTCAAAACAGATTTTTCAGCTATACGAGTAGCGCGTCGACGCGCTCGCTTATGACTGGGACACTTGCTGGAGGAAAAATTTATATTTTTGGGTTTTTCATGGTAAGTTATGCATGCTCCAGTATGGCCAAAGCATTTCACCAAGTTCTGGATGATCAAAAGGGCCAAAAACACCATGAAAATCACCTTTCTGCCACCTTTTGCACCAGCAGGAAGTACTTGTGGGAGAATGAAGTTTTGGAGGGGCAAATGAGCTCCAAATTTAAAAATTCCACTTGGGTTGGATAGCCAACATCCAGGCTTTCCAACGAGATATCATGAGATCAATTTGGACTCCGGGAAGTGCCCCAAAAGCAGGCTGAAAGGCGCGCTACGCATATGGCTCAGGCGCGCTACGCATATAGATTTTTGGTCAATTTTTCACCTTCCAGCTCAGAATTTCGGCCAGTTGGACCAGTTTTGCTTGTGGATGTAATTTTTGAGTTATCTTGATGTAATATTATGGTTGGCATGTAACTTGGACTCATTTTTACCTATTCTAGATGATTCACTCCTTAAAAAGTAAAAATCAAGTGAAAGAATCAGTTTCCTTCCTTTTAGAGGCAAGTTGTTTGGCTGCCTAGATTCTAGCTCCTTGTTTAGAATTAGTTGGAACTACTCCTAGAAGGAGGAATTCGACCCCTAGAGGTGTGGGAAGGGGTTAGGATGGTCTATATGATGTAATTTCTCAATCATTTTCAGAGGTTGGATAGGTTGGACTCTTGGGAAAACTTTGGCACACTATTGTACATATTTTTCATATTTTGGCTAAGGAAAGATTAGAGGTTTTGCAGCACCTGTTGGGATTCTTGTGGCTTTCAGTTCTTGATGGTGTTTTCTCTCAGTTTATTGTAAGTTCTTTCATGTTTAATGTATGCCATCCTTTCTTATGCTTCTGAAACTAAATGAATGAGTAGATGAGGTTGAATCCATTGTTTACAGTGCTCTGCCTTTGAATTTATTTAGTTTTACATGTTTTCGCCAGTTTGGAGAGGATCCATGTTCTCCCTTGCCCTCTTCATCTCCTTTTCGTTCTGATCTATCCGCACACTCAATCAAAAAGCATCAAGACTACTGCCTACCTCGCCCCAACTCGAATTCTGCAAAGATTTGGCCTTATCCCCGAACCCAAAATTGTTTTTTCCCATTTCTCCAACAAAAACCCAAAAATCAAAATCAAACTTTCCTATCTCTTTACTAGCCTAAAATTAGTATCAATTTTGAGTCATCTCAGCCCCTTTGAAGACCTTTTGCCAAGATAGACCCGGAGAGAGCCCTCTCCTGTCCTCGTAGGGCTAGCTACGAGGCTGAGCGTGGTTTGATGTGGCCTCGAGTTTTGCCTTCTTCAGCCTGAGGCAGATTTGAGCGCTAACAACTACAACTTGCAAGGAAGCTCCAACTCCCATCAATTTTCTGCAGGCACCAACCTATAGGAGACTCCAACCTCAGTCAGCTACAACTGACATTTTATCAAGCTACAACTTGATGTGGAAGCACCAACTCCCATCTATTTTCTGTAGGCACCAACCTACAGGAGGCTCCAACCTCAGTCAACTACAACTAACATCTATCAAGCTACAACTTGATAGGGAAGCTCCAACTTCCTTACTCTTTCAAAGGAAAACACTTGCTGATTTACCTTGGATATCAGCTCTGTTCTGTATCATCTTCACTGCTGTGCATCAGTCTTCATATCTGCCTTATATCATATTTGCATCTTCTTGGATTCTATATCAGCTCCATCTTCTTGTCTGCTCTGCTCCTTCTTCTTCTCCTCTTCACTGCTTTATTTATGCATTCTCTAAATTCTCTGCATCTCGGTCTGCTCCTCCTCCTTCTTATCTTTTCTACCTCAATTCCGCATTCTCCAACCTCACACTCTCTAACCTCTTGCAGCTTTCTTATTTTCTTCAAATTTCTTTAATTCTGCTGCACACTCTCTTCTTCTCTCACTCTTTTTCATCCACCTTCTCCCCTTGGATATTATCCTATTTTATACAAACTAGCTTCATGGTTGTTTGTATTCTACTGGGAATTCAAAATGGACAGCCATGTCTCTTTGCCTTCTGCCTTCTCATCTCTTTTATCTGCTCATTAAGAAAATATAACAACATGCATTAATTTCAATATTACAGTGGGGGCTTTGTTTTCCTCCTGAGACTTTCCAATGCATCACAAACAAAATAAACCAATTAACATATTACATTTAATTACAATGAGAGCTCCAGCTCACTCATACAGCCTTTTGGATCGCTGCGCACTTGTCTTTTCTTTGACTGTGTCTGTCTTTTCTGTGACTGTGTTTTATCTCTTTTCAGCTCTGTTTGCTTTTCTGTCCTCTGCTGTGGTGTAACTGTTGCATACATGTAACTGAGCTTTTTATATCAATGCATTTTGTAAATATGTGTAACTGCTGACTGTAATTCTGGGCAAATTCCAACCCTTTACACACAGCAAATGTCTTGTTGATGTGGGAGTTCCGCAGGCGGAACATACATGCATCGCAATCGTTTTATATTAAAAATCACCCTCCACCTTAAGCCGAGGCCCGTGGGTTTACAAACCACGTGGCATCTTTTAATACAATCGCAACAACGCGTTATATATATATATATATATATATACCAGCGCCTTTTTATATATATATATAATGTAATTTCAATTCTCGACATCGTTATACAACGTTTTAACAAACAAACTGCCATGTCCACTTTAACACTGAAGAATCATGTTTAATACATAACTAATGCCCTTTCGAGCCCACTTGCCATGCTTTCCGATGCAGTATGCTATTCCTCCAACCATTTCCGATTGCGATTGATCGCAATCGCAAGCTACCTTGCTCCGATGCGATTGATCACTGTTCACTATTCTTTGCCGATGCGATTGGAACTCAAATTATTATTAATCAAAGTTTATAAGCCCATTGGGTCCGGGCTTCAATCACCATCGCAAGTCTTTAAATATATGTTCTGATGGTCTGTTTCTTTCCGATGTGATTGACCACTGTTCACTGCTCTTTGCCGATGCGATTAGGCCAGAATTCAAACTTATAAAAACATGACTTATAGACCCATTGGGTCCGGGCTTTCAATCTCAATCGCAACTTTTGGTTGGATGTTTCGATAGGCCCATACTGCGATGCTCTGATGTGATTAGGCCAGAATTCAAACTTATAAAAACATGACTTATAGACCCATCAGGTCCGGGCTTTCAATCGCAATCGAAATTTTCTGTTTATATGTTCTACTGCCCTTATAATCTCCGATGCGATTAAACTGTCCAGATGCGATTATGCCGAACTTCAAATACATTTGAACCATAATTCATACACCCATCGGGTCCAGAACTCAATCGGAACTTTTTTCGATATGTTCCGCTGCTAATCCTTTCTCTGATGCGATTGGAAAGGGTCCCACCTTATTGTACTTTGGTTCTTTCGCTTATTAAGCGCTTCAAATTAATATATGCTTTGAGCCTTTATGTATTAGGCACAATATATGTAATGTGCTGCATACATATATAAGCTTCTGGAGTTCAATCATATATCAATAATGGTTCATTGATCCATCGGGTAATGATTCTCGGAATTATATACATATATCCTCTGGCTGAGGTAGCGATTCTTGGAATAACGGTTGTCTCTGCCTCTGTTGTGCTAACGCTTCTGCCGCTCGACCACTTCACTGCCTCTGTATTCGCTGCCTCTGTCTCCACTGCTCGACCGTTTCACTCTGCCTCTGTATTCGACTCTTACACTTTAGCAGTGTTCTTCCGCCTGTCTCCTTTGCCCTGCTTGCTTTTTCTTTTGTCTCTTCCTTTCTGCTATATCTTCTTCCTTAGTTTCTTTGTGCTCCTTTCTCTGTTGCGTATATAGAATCCACTCCACCTGTTATACTTGTAGCAAATCCCATGAGGCTCCTATCTTCTACGCCTTCAATTCAATAGTTCTTTTCCTCAACTTCGAACTCTGCTACGTTACTAGAGTTCTGTTCCTCACTACTTTGCAGCACCTCATCTAACTCCTGCTACTTTTGTTCCTTCTATGCTGCCTTGCTACCTCTCTGCTTCTTTGCTATCTCTGTTGCTTTCTACTTCTCTGCTTCTTTGCTATCTCTGTTGCTTCTTTGTTATCTCTGCTGCCTCTGCTACTTCTTTGACTGATGCTTCTCCTTACTTATCTTTTTTCTGTCTCTGCTACCTCTCTTTTTTTCTTCCTCTGCTCCTTGGCTGATGTTTCAGGTGCTCCTCCTTTGTCATCTACTTTGCCATCAATGACAACATTTCCAACAGTTGACACAATAAAATAACTGTCCTCATATCTACTCTGTACAATCTACCTACATAAACTACTGATTCATTTTTTAATGAGGCTGACACAGGAAAAGAACTGTCCTCATGGGTCTGTTTCATTTTTTAATGAGGTTGACACAGTAAAAGAACTATCCTCATCTAAAACATGTTTCATTTTTTAATGAGGTTGACACAAGAAAAGAACTGTCCTCATGGGTCTGTTACATTTTTTAATGAGGTTGACACAGTAAAAGAACTATCCTCATCTAAAACATGTTTCATTTTTTAATGAGGTTGACACATGAAAAGAACTGTCCTCATGGGTCTGTTTCATTTTTTAATGAGGTTGACACAGTAACAGGAACTTTCCTCTGGGCACCTGTTTCATTTTTTAATGAGGTTGACAGAGTAAAAGGAACTATCCTCATGGGCACCTGTTTCATTTTTTTAACCAGGTTGACACAATAAAAGGAACTATCTTCAGGGTCTGTCATGGCTTCCAACTGGAAGAAAGACATGTCAAGGGACACTCCTTGATCATGGTTTCCAAATGGTCTTCATCAGATGGAAGAACAATTCTCTGGAAGAAACACATGTCAAGGGACTCAAAAGGGATAGGAACATCGCGTTCAAATAATCCCATATATTTTTCCATGTTAATTATCGGTTCTAAGTCAAAGGAAGTCAAGCAAACAGTGAGAGGCTCGCTTGCATCGGTAACTGAAAACATGGGACCGGTTGCCACATAATTAACCCGTGGCGGGGTAGATACAACTTCCATATAAGGAACATTTAGGGGTGTCGGATTATCGGTAGTCGAATCAAGACTGGCGAATGAAAGTTGGTCAATAGTCACAATGTTTCCATTGTGAGGGAAAGACATCACGCGAAAGAGTGTCGATACGATGGCTTTCATTGCATAGACATAGTCTCACCCAAGGAGTAAATTGAAATCCAAGGGTCCTCGAACTACCATAAGATCTATACAGACAGTTTTACCTTCCAAGGTAACAGGAGACTTAGGAAGGATCCCTAAAGGTTCACTAATGGTTTTTTTAAAATCTGACAGCTTCTGCGCAACAGGCACAAGCTGAGGGGAACTCAAAGCTTGCCAAAAAGTTGAGGATAAAATACTAACAGAAGCACCTTCATTTACATGTGTGCGGTGTACATTCATACCACAAGACTTCATAATGATTTGGAAAGTGATGGAGGAAGGAAGACAAGGTTTTGTCAGTCTATTCCAATAAAAGGAAAAGACATTGGTACTTGGAGGGGGTTCTGTAGGAACAGGTGAAATGCCCCCTAGTGTAGAAGAATCTGATGTAACAAGAAGAACCTGAGCGGTATGAAGTTCACTCTCTACAGGGATAATGGGATCGAACGAATGTGAAATTGACTCGACTACTTGATCAACTAATGGATCATCAACCTGAGTGATATCAGTTTCACTCTCTAATGGAAGAGTGGGATTGACTGTACTTGGAATTAGATCAATCACTCCGTCAGTTGACGATAGGTTGGGAGAAATTTGATGGTATCCTATTGGAAGTTTTTGCTGTGGAATAGTAAGGTTTTCCAACAATTTTGAGGCTTCATCCATGTAAGGGAAAATTTGAGTTTGATGACTCCCTTTGCATAACCTACAAGGAAACCTAACTTTACCCTTTTTCCCAAGAACCTGACTATCACTGGTTGATGGATCAATAGAAAGTTGATGACATTGTTTTGACCACACTTCCAAGACCTTTGGAATACTAGGAAAATTGATAAGGAACTGGTCACCCTTACAAAGCTTGCAAGGGAATTTGGGTTTATGATGCATGTTGGAGGTTTTCTCAACATAAATAACACTTACAGCCATGGTTGGTTGGTTGAGTTCTTTCTTATCTTGCTTCTTCTTCTTCTTAGCCACCTGGTTACTAGCGTCAAGGCTTTTACCAAGCGAAGAGGAAGAAAGGGAGGAAGAAATATCGGGCGAAGAAGGTAAAGGTTCAACATGAGGTTGGTGATGTTGAGATGGTGAACTCTGTTGAGGTGAAGCATCCGGTTGAGGTGGAACAATTGGAGTATTCGGTGCTAACGAAGTTGAAAATAACCATATCAGTAAACCTATTATAAATCCTGGTAATGAAAATGTAGCCATATAAGGAGGACTGAGACAAACCTTAAAGTAATGACCAAAGGAAATCAAATTAAGAATTTCTCCAAAAAAGAAACTCAAAACACCCAATTAACTTAACAGAGGCTGATGAGATAGTAAAATTGCTGAAAAGAAATTCACACAAGGCTTTTGGCAGTCAAGACAAGTCTGGGAAAATACAGAGAATCATGTAAGCTGGTTCCATAAAAGAAAATATTTAAATTTTTAAAAAAATTTCTTGGGTTTGTAGGTTTCAGTATAAAAAGGTGTGGTACCACACTGTGTACACCGAGAAACTACGGAGGTTACTGCACTATTTTCAAAGAAAAAGTGCGGAAACCAGAAAACATAAAGAAAAATAAAAAATTCTAAAGTACTTTTCAGGGATTCTAAGGCTAATTTACCCAAACTAGTGTAGACTAATCAAAATCAGAAAAATTCTTTCAAAAGTCAAACTCAAAGAAAAAGAAAACTAAGTTCTATTCCCTAGCAGAGTCGTCATTTTGTTAGGCGGATGAATCGTTCTTGCAGACATGAAAGATCTCCCTAGTATCACAAGGATAGCTAGAAACAAACAAGACAAATGTAAACTACTTTCTCTAGATTATATATGATTTAGAATTTTCTATGATGAAGAAAGGACCTACTGTGATCCAATGCTAGTTGAATTATTCTTCCTCGTTGCTCCAATAAGTCACCTTTTAAGATCTACAAAAAAAGTCATGGAAGAGAATCAAAAGCACCTGCAACATATACTAATTCAAAAATCACAAATCTATCTTAATGATCAAGGAATTTAAGAAATAATTCATTCAAGTAAACACATAAACAACTTATTGAGAAAATAAGATCCAATTGTATTATCTTTAAATAAAATAAGGAGTGTTACAACCGTGTTCACCTTGATGTGGTACAGGTCCTTCTGGGGTCCGGAACAAGCGTTTTCCTCTGGTTTGACAAGCCCTTCCACTCTTGACCCAACCTAACTACAAGTGTGTAATCATTCTTGCAGCTAGCAAAAAGAGTATGTTTCTTCAGCAATTCCCTTCTCTATCATAGCTACCAAGTACAAAGTAAGTACTAAGTGTATACAAAATGGATAGAGAAGTTTTACATATATTAGCATGTACAATCTTCAATCTCAGTAAGTACCCTTGAGACAGAACCAAAGCTTCAATTTATAGGAGAAGGAAAGTGTTTACAACTCCAAAATGGAAGGGATAGAGTCCCCTTATCAAGGGATTAAGTTCCAAAAACCAATGAATAGGCTCCTTTTATGAAGGAATGAATGTTCATGATGAATGGAGGGAGCCTCGATTGGATAACGCCTTCTAGAAGCTTCCAACTGGGAGAATATTCGACCAGCTGGGCTTCTAGAATTTACTTTCGCCTTCAGTTTACCTTTTACAGGGGTCTGCACTTTTAATGAAGAAAGCGTGTGGTTGGCTCCGCAGTTTTTAGAGAAAAGGGATGCGGTGCCGCAGGTAAAGCTAAGGAAAAGTGCAGTACAAGTGTTTTTATGATTTTTACAAGATTTTCTCCAAATTCAAGACTTGGTTTAGGAACTTTAGGGTTGTAGACTTCTAAGGGAGCATTATATAGGTATTGATGAACCCATATAGACAGTAAAATGTCATGGTGACAAAATAATGTGTAACAGAAATTCCTCAGGACACATGAAAATAAGAACCACCCGAAGTAGGAGAATCTTTGTTATTGAAAAGGGTATTGCTTAAAGCAGAAAAAGAAGTAGGAGAGCCAGCTCAGAGAAAGAATCTATTCATAACAATATGCAAGTCCAAGGGTAAATGTTGCAAAGTGGTAATTGACAATGGTAGTACTGACAACGTTGTTTCTACAGAAATGGTAGATAAGTTGGGATTAGAAAAGAAAGTACACCTTACTCCATATAAGGTATCATGGCTACAAAAAGGACATCAGATTATTGTGACAGAACAATGTAAGGTAGAGATCCAGATAGGCACTTACAAGGATGTTATATTATGTGATGTAATGCCGATGGATGTATGTCACATATTGTTGGGAAGACCTTGGTAGTTTGATCAAAAAACCATACAAGATGGCAGAAGAAACACTTATACCCTAGAGAAGGATGGAAGCAAACACACACTGCTACCATTGAAGGATGAAGCTGACAAAGGAACACCAGGAAATAGTGTTATGCTGATGAGTGGAAAAGAACTGTTGCAAGAAATTGAAAAAGATGAAGAGATGCATTTGTTGTCATAGGGAGACCTAAGGTAATTTTGACTTCCACAAATTTAGATGGTTTATCTGAGGAAAAAAAAATAATTTTGAATGATTTTGCTGATATTATTGTGGATGAGTTTCCAAATGCATTACCACCAATCAGAAGTAATAGTCATCACATTGATCTAATACCTGGAGGAAGTTTGCCGAATAAATCAGCAATAGATTAACTCCTCAAGAAAATGCATAATTTGGAAGACTTGTGCAAGAATTGATGGATCCTTAGTCCATGTGTTGTACCAATAGTACTCAATCCAAAGAAAGGAGGAGAATGGTGCATGTGCACAGATTCCAGAGCCATAAATAAAATCACCATGAGGTATCTTTTTCCTTTACCACAAATGGATGATTTAATGGATTTATTGAGTGGATCAAAATATTTTACTAAGATATATTTGAAGAGTGGTTATCATCAAATAAGAATTAAAGAAGGGGATGAGTGGAAAATTGCATTCAAAACAAACAGTGGGTTGTATGAGTGGTTAGTGATGCCTTTTGGACTCACGAATTCACCCAACACATTCATGAGATTGATGAATGAAGTATTGAAGGAATATTCAGGTAAGTTTGTCATTGTTTACCTTGATGATATTATAATTTTCAGTTGAAGTAAAGAAGAGCATCTGGAACATCTTAATTTGGTTCTGAAAATTTTGCAGAAAGAGAAACTGCTAATAAATTTGAAGAAATGCAATTTTATGAAAGAAGAGTTAATTTATTTGGGGTTTTTATTTTCTAAGGAAGGTCTGAAAATGGATCCAGAGAAAGTCCAAGCAATTTGGAACTAGCCAACTCCAAGAAACATATTTGAGGTAAGAAGCTTTCATGGTCTTGCAAGTTTTTATAGAAAATTTATTAGAAGTTTTAGTCAGATTTGTGCACCGATTATTGAAACAATCAAAGAGACAAATCAGCCATTCAAGTGGACAGAAGTAGCAGACCAAAATTTTAAGTTGTTGAAGAGGAAAATTACAGAAAAACCAATTTTAGCTTTGCTTGATTTTGAAAAAGTTTTCCAAGTTGAAACTGATGCTAGTGGAGTTGCAATTGGAGTTGTTTTAAGTCAGGAACAGAGACCAATAACATACTTTAGTGAGAAACTAAATGAAGCTAAATATAAATATTCTTTGTATGACAAAGAATTTTATGTTATTGTACAAGCTTTAAAAAAAATGGAGACATTATTTGCTACCAAAGGAGTTTGTATTGTGTTCTGACAATCATGCATTGCAATTTATAAACAACCAGCCTAAATTGAAACAAAATCATGCCAAATGGGTAGAGTTTTATGCAGAGTTTTATTTTTGTCATAAAGCATACAAGAGGTAAGTTGAACAAAGTTGTTGATGCTTTGAGTAGAGTGAATTTAATTATGCAGGAATTACAAGTTGGTGTTGTAGGATTTGAAGGAATGGTTGACATGTATAAAGAATATGCAAAATTTAAGGAAATTTATGCAGTTGTACAAAACCCAGCAGTTCATAATATGAGCCAGTGGTTGGATGATCTTATCCAAGGAGATTTACTATTCAAAAATAATAAATTGTGTATTCCTAAATGTTCTATGAGGGAAAACATAATTAAAGAGAAACACAGTAGAGGCTTGTCTGAACACTTTGGACAAGGCAAGACTTTTTCTTAGGTAAATGCTTTTTATTACTAGCCAAAGATTCAAACTGATGTTAAGATATTTGTTGAGAAATGCAGGATTTGTCAACATGCTAAGGGAAGAAGCCAAAATACAGGATTGTATCACCCATTACCAATACCAAACCAACTATGGGATGTAGTTAGTACGAATTTTGTTTTGGGTTTACCATAAACTCAAAGAGGAAATGACTCCATTTATGTTGTGGTGGATAGATTTTCTAAAATGGCTCATTTCATTACATGCAAGAAAAATAGTGATGCAACACATATTGCTAACCTGTTTTTTTCATAATGTTACATGGATTTCCCATAAGTATTGTGTCTGACAGGGATACAAAGTTTGTTGGGAATTTTTGGAGAAATTTTTAGAAGAAACTAGGTACCAACCTTAGTTTCAGCTCAGCATATCACCCTCAAATAGATGGGTAGACCGAGGGAGTAAACAAAAGCTTGGGAAATATATTGAGGAGCTTAGTGTATAAAAATCCTAAGCAGTGGGATTTAGCACTTGCTCAGGTTGAATTTTCTTATAATGATACTCCCAATCAAAGTACTGGGATGAGTCCATTTCAAATTGTATTTTGAATGAATCTACGAGGTGTGTATGAGCTCAGAGATTTAGGAAAACAAGAGATAAGAAGCGCAAAGGAAGAAGAGTTTGTAGAACAGATGCAACAATTATAGGAAGATGTTAAAGATAGATTGCAAGAAATCAGTAGCAAATATAAAGAGTGAGTTGATATGAAGAGGAAAGAAAATGAATTCCAAGTAGGAGACCTAGTCATGGTTTATCTGAGAAAATAAATATTTCCTGTTAAGACTTACAATAAATTAAAGATGAATAAGATAGGACCATGTAAAATTTTGAGGAAATTTTCTTCAAATGCATATGAAATAAAATTGCCAGAAGGGATTGGAATATCATCCATCTTTAATGTTGCATATTTTTACACATAAAAAGGAATAGAGGAAGAGCTACATTAAGACTCTACAGCAGTGGAAAACCAGACTTTAAGTTGGGAAGAAAAAATTCCAAAGACAGTCAAGAAAGAGGTGGAAACTGTTTTGGAGAAAAGAGTATCCAAAAGAACTAGAGGATAGGTTTATTTTCAGTACCTAGTCAAATGGAAGGTACAGCCAATGGAGGATGCCAGTTGGTTGACAGAAGCAGAATTACAGAAGTATGGAGTAAATCCTAAAAGTTTGATGAATGACTCTTTTCTTCCCAGGAGTCTGATGCAGGTGTTGAGATTCAACAAGATTATGAGCTTAGTGAAAAGAGTTGCCTTCACCAAGTGGGCTCGTAGGTTATTTTTGGCTCAAGTCTATTTTTAGACATGGTGATCATATTTCAGAAGTTGCAGGATGCTATTTGTGGATGGTTGGTCAAGTTGGGAAAATAGATGAAATTTTGTTTTTAGAATATTGGGCAAAGTCTATTTATAGATCGTCGATCGTGCCGATTATTATTAGCTCTTAATAATAATTCGACAATAAACAACAACTTATTCTCTTAGAGCACTTAATTTTAGTGCACAAATTTGGAAAATCAGTGGGCTAAAGGAATTACACAATTCCTAGGGTTTACTGGTGGTTCATGCATGGAGGACTCAGTTAGAACTGAAGTGGAAAAGTTATGACAGAGTTGGAAGAGTAGTTCATGGAGTTGTATTTAGTTTAACTCAGTTAAAGTGAGTTAGACTCATTTGAGCTAGTTGTATCTAGTCTAACTGAATGATACACTAGTGAGAGTGGAGTGAATTAATTAGTTAATTAATTCACAAATAATAACTCATTAATCAATTGAACAATACACCAGTTAACTACAATGCATGTCAGTTCCAGTGGAGAGATAGGTGAAAGGGCAAGATGGACTATCTGTTGTGACTACTAGTGATGCATTGATTACATCACACACACATTGGTGTTGCCAATGAGGATTGTGCAGTCAAGGCAAGGGTGATTCGAATTCATTCAGAGCTATTCTTCAGTAGGGATTGCGCAGTGGAGGCAGGCTAGCAGGAGGGAAGAAATCAGTGCATGGATTTGCAGATTTATTCTTATTAGTGTGTGACAATTGATTGTACTGAGAGCTTGATGTACTAAGCTTTGTATGAGATTGTTACATGATCTCCATGATACATAATATATGATAGTTGGGGTTTTCAGCTTTAGGCTTTCTTGTTAAACAACTGTGGTATGTGCGATTGTTTTTATTTATGCTTCACATGTGTTTGTAATTAATTTTCCACAAAAGATTAAGAGTGGAATGATTGTGTATTTTTCAAGAAGTTAAATATTGTGAGATCAGGGGAATTTGGATGTATGCATGATTAGTGTATACTAAGTTCTACATGGTATCAAAGAAGTGTTAATTCTTGAAGATTGCAATTGTGAAGAATTGTTGAGTTTGTGCTGGTGAACAATTCGAATTTGCTACAGAAAATTCTTGGTGCAGAAGTTGAGGATGCATTGAAATTTCTTTCAATGGGTTGAGATTGGAGTATGACCTTGATGGGAGCTTGAATTACATAGCCTGGAAGGATAGGATGGAGGCGGTGCTGGAGGATAATGGACTGAAGGAGTTCATCGATAGCAATGTTCCTAAGCCGGGATCTAGCGATGTTGCATTACTTGACGCATGGAAAAAGAAGATAGCAAAGACAAGAAGAATTATGTTGGAAGGTGTGAAGGACCATATTGTGTCTAGCCTTCACAGGAAAGCCACTCCATTCTTAATGTGGAAGGCTTTGACAGATTTGTTCCAAAGCAGCAGGGACCAAAGGAAGTTGGCACTGAAAGACAAGCTCAGAAAAATAAAAATGGAGAAGGGCGACAATATTCCAAAATATCTCACGAAGTTTTTCCACTGTAGGGATGCAATGGGAAGTGTGGGGATTAATATTGATGATGAAGACTTGGTGAGCTTGGCTCTCCTTGGGCTTCCGAAGATTTGGCATAGCTACAAAGACTCTGTCAATGGACGGGAGAAACTATCAGGATGGGAGCGACTTTGGTCGAATCTTGTGCAGGAGGAGATAAGCCAGGGTACCAGGGATGGCTCTTTATCGAAGAATGAAGATGAAGAGAATTTCGTTTTGGATGCCAAAGCAAGGAAAGGGAAGAGGAATAAATTTTCTTCAAAATCTGATGCTAAAGGCAAGAAGCAGGATTTTTCCAAGGTAAAGTTTTTTCACTGTCACAAACATGGGCATTTCACCACTAATTGCCCACAGAAGAAGAATAACAAGAAGGTTGTTGGAGTTGCAGTAGCGGAGGCCTTAGCCTCACAATTTGAACTTTATTTCTATTTGATCGCATGCTTGGTTTCAAGTTATAAGGGATCGGTGCGGTATCTTGATAGTGGTGCATCTTTCCATATGACGGGAGACAAGGAGTTGTTTAGTGACTTGGAGGAGAAGGACCTCCAGATGCATATAGAGATGGGTGAAGATGGTTGATACAGTGTGACCAGCATTGGGACCATTACCTTTGAGAGGGACTCTGGTAATCCATTCTTGTTGAAGGATGTTATGCATGTTCTAGGTCTGAAGAAGAACTTGGTCTCAATCGCAATGTTGAAAGACAAAGGTTATGATGTTGTTTTCAGTGACGGAAAAGCTTTCCTTCAACATAAAAAAATGGGTCAGAGAATAGGGATTCGAGTTAAGAATCTCTACAAGTTGGAGGTATATGGCTGCGCTGCAATGGTGGGCAAAGCAGAAGAAGTGGTGAGCCGGGA
Organism: Pinus albicaulis; assembly: GCA_034641835.2. Classification (NCBI taxonomy): domain Eukaryota; kingdom Viridiplantae; phylum Streptophyta; class Pinopsida; order Pinales; family Pinaceae; genus Pinus; species Pinus albicaulis. The sequence goes on from JAXQQM020080626.1 coordinate 143,389, forward strand.
TGAGGGAGAATTATTGCACAGGAGATTAGGTCATCTTCACCATGGCACTTTGAAGATTTTGTAGCAAATTTCTACTGGAATTCCCAAGGGTACTCTTGCGCAGTCAAATCAGTGCAAGGGATGTACTATGGGTAAGTTTGTGAAGACCACCTTTCATGAGAAGGAGAACCATGCTTCGGTGATCCTGGAGAGAATTCACACGAACGTGTGTGGACCTTTCTCAGTTGCTTCAACAGAAAAACACAGGTATTATGTTATATTTCTTGATGACTATTCTTGTAGATGCTGGATCTTCTTCATGCAGAAGAAGAGCGAAACATTCTCAAAATTATATGAGTTTAAAGCATTGGTGGAGGAGTCGGGGAAGAAAGTGAAAGATCTACGGAGTGATAATGGTGGTGAATACATCTCGGGCGAATTCAAAGACTTCTGTAGCAAAGAAGGAATTCGAAGAGAACTCATAACACCTCATAACCCACAGCAGAATGGGGTCGCGAAGAGGAAGAACAGAACGATCGTGGGTGCTACACAAGGTATGCTTGAGAGGGAGCTAGACTTGCATGCAGTCAAGGAACTACTTGTTCCAAAGGATGAGCCTCCGGATGTGGATCAATCACAAGAGGAGATTCATGGAGTGGAGGAGTCCGAAATCATACCAAAGACAAACAAGATTGGTGACGTACCACGAAGGTGGCGGAAACGACGCGACACGAATGTAAGTCCCTACATCTCTGTATAGAGAGACGAGTCACACGGCCGATTTCACGGATACATGGATCTTGTAGGCAAGTGTATCATGGCTGAGCCATATTCCTTTCAGGAAGTAGTGCGGGAGCCCACATGGGTAGATGCAATGGTGGAGGAGTATGACTCCATTGTCAGAAACAATGCTTGGGAAATTGTTTGAAGGCCGGTTGATAAATCAATGGTAGGTTCGAGATGGATCTACAAGGTAAAGAAAAATGCTGATGGGAATGTTGAGGAATACAAGGCTAGATTTGTGGCCCAGGGCTTCTCACAGATCGAGGGGATTGATTATTATGAAACCTGTCGCACGGTATTCTTCCATAAGGACCATCCTTTCTCTCTTAGCACAGATGGGTTGGCACATTCATCGGATGGATGTGAAGACTGTGTTCCTTAATGGGATCATTGAGGAAGAAGTGTACATTGAGCGACGACAGGGGTGAGATGCGCAGTGATGCATTTTGTATGGGCTAGGCAGCACCACGTGCTTGGTACACATGGATATTTGTTATTTCGCCCCCAGACTTAGCTTCTACATAAAGTAGTAGGTCTGACCATGCAAATTGTGGTGGAGGGTAATATTTTAATCATTGTTCCTTATGTTGATGATTTAATACTAAAGGGTGATAAGCAGTTGATACACTCATGCAAGGCAGATCTTGCAAAGGAGTTTGAGATGAAGGATTTGGGCGTCCTTCATTATTTCCTTGGATTGGAAATATGGTAGTGGGAAGGTGAACTATTTGTGTCTCAAGTCAAGTATGCCTGGGAGATACTAGAGAAGTTTCACATGCAAGGCTGCAAGCCTATCGACACTCCTCTTCTAGAAAATTAGAGGAAAGAGGACGCTACATCGGCAGAGGTAGTGGATGCCACTGTTTATCGACAGTTGGTGGGTTTGCTCATGTATTTAGTTAATACAATACTGGACATATGCTATGCGGAAAACTAGTTTTCACAAGCAATGGTTAAGCCTACCAAGCTCTTTTGGAAGGAAAGCAAGCATGTCCTGAGATATCTTAGGGGCACATATAAATATAGCTTATGGTACAGACAAATGGATGAGGTGAAGTTGCATGGCTTCATGGATGCAAATTGGGCAGGCAGCCCAACATACAGAAAGAGCACATCAGGAGGGATTTTCAATATCGGATCTACGACAGTTTCTTGGTACAGCAGGAAACAAAGATCCGTGGCACTCAGTTCAGCAGAAGAAGAATACATGGCAGCAAGTCAAGCTACATGTGAGGCTATCTGGATGAGGAAGATCCTGGTTGGTTTGTTCGGTTCACATTTAGATCCTATAGTGATACATTGTGATAATCAAAGTTGCATTAAAATCTCGGTTAATCCCGTGCTTCATGATAGATCTAAACATATTGATATCTGGTATCATCATATGATATATTTTCTGCAGTTGAAGATCATGTTGCTTCAGTACATTCCTACGAAAGATCAGGATGCAGATATTCTGACGAAAGCGCTCACCAGGAGAAAATTCGAATACCATAGAGGCAGGATCGGGGTGAAGGACAATCCCTATCTTATTGAGAGGGAGAGTTGAGATTCAACAAGATGATGAGCTTAGTGAAAAGAGTCGCCTTCACTAAGTGGGCCCGCAAGATATTTTTAGCGCAAGTCTATTTTTAGACATGGTGATCATATTTCAGAAGTTGCAGGATGATATTTGTGGATGGTTGGTCAAGTTGGAAAATAAATGAAATTATATTTTTAGAATATTGGGCGAAGTTTATTTATAGATCTTCGATCTAAAAATAGAAGTGTCGATTATTATTAGCTCTTAATAATAATCCAAAAATAAACAACAACTTATTCTCTTGGAGCAATTAATTTCAGTGCACAGATTTGGAAAATCAGTGGGCTGAAGGAATTATGCAATTCCTAGGGTTTACTGGTGGTTCATGCATGGAGGACTCAGTTAGAGTTGAAGTGGCAAAGTTATGACAGAGTTGGAAGAGTAGATCATGGAGTTATATTCAGTTTAACTCAGTTAAAGTGAGTTAGACTCAGTTGAGCTAGTTGTATCTAGTCTAACTGAATGATACACTAGTGAGAGTGGAGCGAATTAATTAGTTAATTAATTCACAAATAATAACTCATTAATCAACTGAACAATACAACAGTTAACTACCAAGGTATGTCAATTCCAAGGAGACCCAAAGGAGAGATAAAAGAAAGGGAAAGGAGTGACTATCTGGTTGTGACTACTATGATGCATTGATTGCATCACACACATTGGAATTTCCAATAAGGATTGGTAATGTGCTCAAGGCAAGGGTGATTAGAATTCATTCGCAGCTATTCTTCAAATAGGATCAGGCAGCGTTGGAGGCAGTTAGTGGTGAGGGGAAGAAATCGGGCAGAAGGGATTTGCGATTTCTTCGATTAGGTGTGTGACGATTGATTGTACCTAGAGCTTGATGTACTAAGCTTTGTATGAGATCATATAGATTCCATGATAAGCATAATATATGATATTGGGGTTTTCAACTTCAGATTTCCTGCTAAACAACTCGGTGTTATGTGCGATTGTTTTTTATTGCTTCACATGTGTTTGTAATTAATTTTCCGCAAAAGATTAACAATGGAATGATTCGTATTTCCAGAAGTTAAATATTGTGACTGTGGAATTCCATATGCATGCTTAGTGTATACTAATTTCTCATGCCAGAGCATCCGGACTTAGCCAACAATGTGATTGGATGTTCACATGTTGTGACTAAATATGAGATGGATAAACATTGGCCATTAATTTTCTTCCTTAATTTTAAATCAGAGAAATTATTTGTTGGATTTTTTAGATTAATTAGGAAATAAAATTAGAAATTGGTTCCTCCGTGTGTGGATATTAAGCCAAATAGGCTAAGAACTATGAAATAGAATAGCATTTAATTGTGGAATAAATTAAACAAAGAATTCATTTTAAGAGGAAGGATGTTTTGTACTTTTTAATATAAATCAGGTGAATAGGTGAAATAGAGGAATAGGGAGTGAAAGTGTGAAAGAGAGGATCGAGAGTTGGAACAATTGATGATTTAAGCCACAAAGGGCTAAAATTCCTATAGTTTTCATTTTCTAATAATGTATAGAAGTGTGGTTTGAAAAATCCAGGTTTTGGGTATTGAATTACATTTGAAAACCTTTGAAAAGCCAATTCTATATATATTAGTACCGGGCTTATTTTCTCGAGTTTATTTTGAATTATCCGTGAATAACATTAAGGGTTTATTGCGCATCGTCTAATCCTTTCATGATAGAACAAATAATGAATATTTGCGGTTAAATACTTTTTTTTAACCTCGATATCTTATCCTGAATGGTGTGGTCGACAAAACAACGTGCAACAAAGAATGGTCTTCAAAAACCATAAATGTTATATCGCATTACCTTCATAGTAGTATATGGTAATTGCTCAAACTCTGTGATTAACTCCCAAAGGTGACACGTAGCATAAGTACGAGCGAAGAAAAACCACTTTTCTCACAAGTTTGTAAAGTCTTAAAATATTGTGTTGTCGAAATGCGATGACCGTAGGATTTGAGCGTAACGAATGGACAAAGGGAGATTATAAGTATAACAAGGAGATGAAGAATTAGATAAGTTAAATTCGGTGATTGTTCACTAAGCCAATAACTTTGTTGATTACTCACTCTTGCTAAAGTGCAAGTATATGTGATGTCTTTTTTCTGCGGTTGTACATAGTAATTACTATATGATTAAAACATTTGACTCGTGATAAATCCTATAAATCGTAGTTTGTTGTTTGGTTCTTCTTGATAATGAACCTATAGTCGGTTTGAAACGTCATTAGTAAAATTTACCTAATGCTATGGATTCTAAAAAACATTATTACAAAATAGAGATCATCGAAATCAAAAATATAATATTAATTTAATGAGATACAAAACAATATAATATTTTCATTCTAACACAATATAATGTTATTTCAATTGATGTATGATGCTATAGCATAATAAATAAATAATATATGTTTTTATAAATTATTAAAAAATATTACTATAAAATGTTTAAAAATATTATTAATTATCACAATATATAAATAGCATATATAAATATTATTAATTATCATAATATATAAATAGCATATATTTATAAAATATTAAAAATGGTTACTAACTAAATTAAATATTGATAAATAATACCTACTCCAAATGAGAAGAAAAGCCGTACAAGTTCATTGTCTTTGTGAATAAAATTACTCAGGCCTGCATGTTGGACAGGAGATTTTCTGAGCAAACATGGTTGCAATCCATTTTTTTTGCACTCTCCCCACTTTCGAACTTCTCGTAACAAATTGGGCAGATCACGTATCTCCATTTGCATTAGAGTTTGCTCTACACTATAACGTCAGGCAACTCCATCCAGTGCTTGCGCAACAGCTTCTCTCCAACGTAGTAATTCGTGGCAACAACCATCAGTTCAGGTTCAAAATTGAAGTCATGTTATTCTCCTCCAAGTGTTGCAGGAGCTGCCGCCAAGGAATCTGGAATTTTACAGGTTCTGAGTGGAGAACTGAATTTCTCCATTGTCTAATGTCACTATGTATCGAAGTATAATCATATTTTCATCCAATGAATCGTATGCTGTCGCTACTTCCCATTCACATTTTGGTGCTTTACGATCTCTCCTCCCACTTGTCGAAGTTGATCAAATAAATGATGCATATTAACATTTTCTATTAAATTCTCTAATTCTGGTGGACCCAACTGAACCTCATATGATAAGTATACATAATCACTCAAGTATTTTGATCTCTGCATATTCTTAACAGTCACGCTCGACACCAAATTATGTTGTCCAACATTTTCCCCTCCAATTCCAATTATGTTCCTTTGGGGTACAATACCTTCGGATTCCACGATCATCCTCATAATAATTACAACAAATCGTTTGTTCTTTACAGCATCTCTGTGTTGGCGCGCGCGGGCATAGGCATCTAAGATCCATTCATAAGCGTGCTCCATTATTTTTGAACGACCCAATTCAAACACTAGTAAAGGAAAAATCCGAGGATTTCAGAACCAGAACTACAAGCTGAGCTCGTAACCTTTTATGTGAAGGGAGGCGGTGTACTAAACCGTTATATATACATTTTTAAACTCTGGTCGGGAGCAACCAACTTGGAAAGCCAGCAATCATGCTCATACCTTTGCGAAAATCGACTCTTACTTTTAGAGGGATTGGAGATTGTGTCATAAGAGGATTTATGAGCTTTTACCCTTTTTGGAATGTAATTGGAAGATTTTATTTGAAATTTTTTTTTAAAGGTAATTAAATTTATTTTAATGGGTAGTGAAGAGAGTAATCATCACTATTATATAGTGAGAATATTAAAAGCAATATTTTCCTATTAATAATAGTTGTATTATTTATTTATTAAATTTTTTTATAAATATTCTTGAAAAGAGGTAAAAAAAAATTTCAGAAATTTTCTTAATTAATATTTTATGATGAATTAGAGAAAAGGGTACTAATAAAAAAAATCAGTGTTTCAAGTTGTGAAATGATTCAAATAAGCTTAGTGCTTATCTTTATATATCAAGACAACTAAACATTTTAGTTAAAAATAGGATAAAAACTCGTAAAAATAACAAATCATGATACAATGTAGATAGGTCATTAAGTTAACTTAAATTAGGATAAAAATCTATAAAATTAACAAATCTATGGTACAGTGTGGATAGGTCATAAAGTTAACCTAAATGGGCCTCCTAAGGAAGTTATAAAATAATAGTAGAAATAATAAAATAAGATTATATTACATCATCAAATTTTAGAGGGAAAAAAGAAAAAACTATGTTTTCAACTTGTATTTTCAACTTATCTCTCTATGAGTTTACTCAAATTTCGAGCGGGAACACTTGTTGGATGCAAAATTTGATTCCTCATCGAAGGTGTACCCATGATGTGTAATTTTTATGGACCCTACCACAATAAAAATGAGAAATACCTGAAAAACATGATTACAATCACGATTTTTCATGTATTTCTCATTTTTCGTGTAATAAGATCCATCAAAAGTATGTAACATAGGTAATTTTTTGATGAAGAATTATATTTTTCATCCAACGAGTATTCGCGCTTGAAATTTGAGTAAAACCTTAGGGAGATAAGTTGAAAAAGTAGTTTTATTATTTTATTATTTTTTAATATTTTTACTTTTTTACCCCAACAATGGTGAACCATCCTCCATGGTTGGCATCATCATCTTGAATCCTCACTCGTTCTTATAAAGTTAATTTTGGTTGTACATTTTTCTTAGGAGACCTCATTTTAGACTAAAAGTTTTTGTAAATGCATGGTGTTTAGATTTCACCATATGTTTAGCTAAAGATGAGGAATGAGATCGATTTTTCTTAATGTCTATTGCATGTTCTTCGATTATTTGGTTAATGGAACAACTAATTTCCCCAATGTAGGGAATCCAACAAGAACAAAGTATTGATTATACCCCTTTCATGTCTTTAGGGTTTACTGGGTCTTTAACATATCTAAGAGAATTTCTAATGGTATTAAGGGGTTTGAAGGTAACATAAAATTTATTCCTTTTAAGAATATGAAAAATTCAGACAGGCAAGCCTTCTGATAAATGAAAGTTGCACATTGGAGATTAAATCATCGTGGGAGAAGGTTTAACCCCAATTGTAGCCTAATATATATATATATATATATATATATATATATATATATATATATATATATATATATATATATATATATATATATATATATATATATATATCCATTACTTTTTTCATAAAAGGTAGGCACTAAGCAACAATGTTAAGTGTATTTATTTGTTTATCAAATAATGTTACATATAAATGCATACAGTGTGGTTTTACATAGACAAAATTATTATTTTCAACACACAATCAATTAAGTTGAGAGACATTTCAACCACACATCAATATATGGAACATCTAGATCTAAACAACTCTTAAAGAATAGGAATGGATTCCTTTATTTAGAAAGCATCATACCTAAGACAAGTAGGGATTATATTTTCTAAGTGTTTTATGGTTTCTATATGCACAAACGATTCAAAAATCTCAAGAGTGAATGTTGATCGATTTCGTAGATGAAATTGTCAACATTCCTTTTTGCTTTAAGTGGGAAAAATGTCAACTACAATGTTAGGCTCGTCATTCTAAATTTATGTAAGGGCAGAATCCACTAGTGATACTCTAGTCATTGTTACTGCTCTTTGAATATTGAGTAAACATATTAAGTGGCCCAAAACTACTGCAAATTTTCATCTAATAAAAACCTAGGTGGTAAGCATTTCCACTTATTCTTAATATTTTAATTTCAAAGCATTTGATGTTCTTGTGAGAAAAAAAATTATTCCATTATTTGATCCCTAAAATTGTCCTCCAATGAAGTTCCTAGTAATTTGATACATATGCCTGAGTTTTAATTAGGGATTGCAAGTAAAGGACTAGTTATTCTCACATTTATGTATTTAGAGAGATCTGAGTGACCATTTCTTAAATTAGCCTATAATTTCTTGGTGTTGCAATATGTAAATAAATCATGCTTCCATAAACTAGATCCAATAGTGGGGCATCAACCTTATATACTAATGAGTTTATGACATATTCACACTAGTTTGGATGCAATTCATCTAAAATCTTTGTCATGTAGTTGGACTAAAATAATTTATGGGATTTGCACATTTTTAAGGTTGATCTAGTGGAAAATATGGAGCAAAAATGCATTTTGGAGTGAACTCTTCTGGGGTCTAATACCCAATGAGAACTAAGAGTGACTTGCCTACCATGTCTAGATTTATGCAAATATGGTTTAATTCTCAAATCCATCACTCTTACAACAAGACAATCAATTCGTGTTATAACAAAAAAAATCTAAAGCTTTTCAAAGGGCCAACAACGTTAGGCTTGAACCCACAAGGTATATACTTTTTTGAACCCACAATGATAGGTTAGAAAACATAGACAAGGGGCTATAATTGACTTTGGATCTTGCATATGAGCCAGACATTTCACTTATCCCGTAGATGGTTTCGCACATTTCTTTTTATATAATCCTACTTAAAACTCTCAAGAAGCATATGAATGAAGGGCGATGATGGGAACATGAGTATCGAGGCAACAGAGATTGGAGCGTATTTGCTACCATTTTTGGGTTATTTTCCAAGTGCTCAAATCTCTTTGACCTTTCGAGGTTGATACTCACTAATCTTGGATATTAGGCGTTAGGATTGAGAAGGCTTGAATGCCAAGAGATGAGGAGAGAAAAATAAAATACTCCGTGAAGCTATTTTGAAGGACATTGATAAAAATGCACATAATCATGTGTGAAATGAAATCGGGAAACATCTTTACCTTCTTTTTTACATGTAAAATTGTGAAGTTTACGTTTTTTCCACTTCAACTACCTGAAACTCATTTTATTTGAGAATTATTCTTTTAGTAAAATAAATATTTGTAGAGAATTGTCTTGACTTCGTACTCTTATTATTATGGACATATAGCCGGAGAAAGTTGGTGTATATTGAATGCGCTATTTGGAAAAATTCAAACAAGTCATGGCTTGTAGACATGGTAATTCATTTTGGGAAAATTATATCATCATAATACAAACACATTGCACTTGAACATGGAATATTTTTTGGGAGTTTTCATATTCAAACACTATGTTTATCATTTAACGAAATAGGGTAAGACAACAAAATGGTGATTTTTCTTTAATGCATTCAAACATCCATCAATTTTAAAATTAACGTGATCATAAATAAGTCATTGAAATACCACTCTTAAGATTATAAGGAGAGGAAACACTAGGTGAATTTTCAAATGATTTTGTGTTTCACCCTTGAAGTTATTGATTTTTTATTTTTAGGAAATTTTCAAAAGCCTTAAAATCATAGCAGCATAGTTTAGTATGAAATTATTAATAAATATCAATTATTCATGAAAAAATGAATAAAACTTATATTATTTAAAACTATATTTAGAGCTAAATCTTAATGGTACTAAAGGTTTCAATTAAATCTTAAATTTTGTAGGGGTTTCTGATCAAGTATCCATTTGTTGAAAATCTCCAATCGTTTCCTAATTTTCATCGACCTAGAAAAATCTTCGACCAAGAAAAACCATCGTCTAGAATTCAAAAAAATATCTCCCGAGAAATTACTCTCAAGAGATTTCTTTTTATAATTAATTTGAGTTAACCAAACTGTAGTTTTCTTTGAACCAATTAAAATCTAGATTCGTGTTTCAGAGTTTTAAATGGAATCTTGTAAACTTTCAAATTTCCGAGAGTTTTAAATAGAATCCAAACTCTCCATACGAGAATATAAACTCTTAGCCAAGAGTTTTTAATAGAATATAAAACTCAAATACAAGAGTTTTTAATAGAAAGTAAACTCCTCATACTAAGCTTTTAGATGGAATTCAACTCTCATACAATAATTTTAAATGGAATCTAAACTCCTAGTCAAGAGTTTTAAATATAATCTATAATTTCTGCCAAGAGTTTCAGATTCGAGAAATATTTTATTCCAACTTTTCGCTGAAAACTCTGTCAAATTCTCATCCGATATTTTTTAACCTTTGGCATTAACCCTCGACCAAACTCGCAAAAAAACACTTTCAAAAATTTAATCCGAGAAAAATTTTCAACTCCTCAAAGGAAGAAAAATTGTTAAACTTTTTCTTTTTTTCAGCTTAGAAACTCATAAACATAATGTGATTTATCCTCCATACCAAAATTTTCTTCCTATTTTGGTGTTTTCACCTTACAAAATATGTAGAAAAAAAGATAGATTTCTAAGTATTTATTACCACAAAGAAATCCTTTAAAGTCTGTTAATTATGAAGAGAATGCATCTTTTGAAAGAAGTAGGTTCGAGATTATAAGATCTTTAGTGCCTCATTGAATTACATCATTTGGAGTATCAAATAACATGGATGCATACCATGAGTGGATACCATTTTTTACTGATCAAATGATTCTTAGAAAACTAATGAATTAAACAAATGACACCCATGTATCTCACGTATTTACTTTTTTATATGGACATCAATGATTAATTGTTTGGCAGAAGAAGTAGAAAGTTAATGTGTGCAAGTACAAAAGGAAGAATAAAGCATCTCATAAAGGAGAAATCCCAAGTGAAGACATAGATATGATTTGTGATGAAGGTAAAAGAATAGCTAATGATATTCATGTGGGGGCTATCAGAAAACAATTAAGGTAATATTATTGGTAGTCAAATGATGATTAAAAATCAAGGTAAAAGTTTGTAAGCGTTTGTGGAATAGAATCAATAATATATGATAATATGAGGCACGCATTTTGTTTTTAAGCAAGTATATAGTGTTATGTTTGTGTTGATGTATTCATCCTAGATGATGTTTCGTATGTGTCAGTATCTCCATGGATGGATAATGATAATTATATGTATCCGAGTCAATGATGATGTATGTTCCTTTGAAAATGTGTCATAATAAAAGTTTGTGATAAGCCAAAACAATTTTTCATGATAGAGGAAGTTTTTTGGTCAACTAGAAACCACTAATGCAATGTGTTATTTTTGGTTAGCTACAACCACTTCGATGCATTGTTTTTGGTAAGAAAAACCACATGAACATGTAAGGTCATTCATGAGGTGCTTTTCGATTATGGATATAATTTCAATGATAGTCTTACACTTCAGAAGATCGAGGTAGTAAGGAAATATCAATCATGAATAAGGGTCTTGTTTAGGAGAAAATAACTATTGCTGGAGATGAAGAAAAAAAATATTTCCAAGAGATAGGGAAGAAATGTTAGGATTAACCTTCACTCGAGAAATGACAATTTATAGCTAATGGTTTCGGGCACATGGTTTTTGTGTTGCGTGGTATTATGCTAGTTTTATTTGCTGTAGCTATATACGTGTATTCATAAATAAAAAATATCCAAGTTGGATTAAAATTCATTATGATGTATCTTTTCAGGGTTATGTTGATAATGAGCTAGGTTATCGATTATGGTATCCTTTGAAAAAGAGAGGTATTATAAGGAGGGATGGTTTTTTTATAATGAAGAAAAAATGTTTAAAACCAATGATAAATATGTGGAGAAAATAATTGTTGACATTCCATAACAATAGGAAAATCAACCACCATTACAAGAATCAGATCAAAAGAGGAATGAACAACAATTTTATAGCAAAATGAAAGTCGTGATCAACAAGGAGAGGAACATGAAGAACAAAAAATCAATAACCACTGCAGAAATTTCACACAAAAATCATCAATTCGTGTCTATTAGGACACATAAGCCTTCACAAAGGTATTCTCTCATAATATATTTTATTGATTGATGAAAGCGAACTTTCTTGTTTTTTAGGAAGGATGGCGCGACGATAACAAGAATTGAAAAAGGATATGTAAGAAGATCTAAAATAATTTGCTATGAAAATAATATTTATCGGATTAATAAAGGCCAAAAGGAAGAAAGGTTTTAAATACCATATGTATTGAATACAACATGAAGGTGAAAAATCAACAAAGATTTAAAACAAGGGTAGTGGTTAAAGGCTTTGGGAAATAACAATTTATTGATTTCACATAAATTTTCTCTCCGCTATCAAAATGTCATTAATAATGGTGGTATCATATAAAGCGTGATTATTGTTGAGATTTGGTTTGTGTAGGATTTATTAATAGGCAAATAGAATGGAATCAATCATACATTGAGAAACTTAATGTGGTGAATTTTCACTATATGGAGGTAAAAACCGAAAGATATCTTGAAATTGAAAGATTTGCACCGGTCTATTGAGGGTAAATCAAAGAAACCCTCATCCATGACGAATGAAGAATGGGATAAGCTAGATCGAAAATCTATTGCCACTATTAGAAATATTTGCGTACACGTTATATTTCCATGTTTCTCAAGAAAAAATAATTGAATCTTTAAGGAAAAAACTTCATGATTTATATGATCGAGATACAACAGGTAACAAATTATTTTAATGAAAAGATTGTTTAATCTCAAAATGAAGGAAGGGATTCTAGTAGTTGAACATTTAAATGAGTTTCATATAATATAAAATCATCTCACTGGAAATTATATTTGATGATGAGATCCACGCCTTGTTAAGTTATTGGAGCTCAATGCCGCATAGTTGACTCGATTGTCACAAAAAAATTAATGTGGCACAAAAAGGTAAATCATGTTTTGAATATGTTTCTAATATTTTACTAAATGAATAAATGCGCAAGAAATCTATGTAGGAGGAAACACCAACATTGGAGCCATTAACACTTGGTGACCGCGGTAGACAACCACATAGAAAACTAAAGTGTTCCATATCTAGAGGAAGATCAAATTCTAGGAAGCGAAGGATCCGAAATGTGCATAACTCAAATTTTATACACCTCCCACTCATTAAACAAATAAAGATCTAGCTTAAAACATGACCGTGCGTAAAATAACTATTTGAAACAAGTGTAAATTTTTTTAACTATTTAAGTTCTTTAATAACATTTGTTTTTGTTGATATTAAGCATGTAGCTAACCATAAAGGGAAAATAAGCATCAACACATAATAAAAATTTAATATGAGAGCCACCCAATATCATGGGCTACGCCTTGAGCCATTGTCAACTCACTTGGCTCTTTAGGATTGAAGATGTATGTTCTTTTTACAACATGAATCTAACTCAATGGTTATTTGGAAATGTACCTATTGGGTTTATAATACCATCATACCCCTAGAATGGCTGAAATCTCTCCGAAGATGAACCCGGCTCCCTTAGAATTGACTGGCTTGGTGATCTTGAGCTACCCTAAGCTTCTCTATGGTGACTAACTCCTCGCAAAATAATTTTCTATCCTCGAAAAATTTTTCATTTGTTTCCATCATATATCGAAATCCAAAATAGGCTGTTTCATTTGCTCCAAATGAGCACCGGCTTCCAAAATACGACCTCCATCCACTCTGGCCCTGTTGCTCCGGAAATTCTCAGATTCTCAACCTTGTAGTCTCCTGTGCTGACTCTTAAAATCCCTTCAACGGATTTATAATGTCAAAAATAGTCTCGTCTCCGGGGCCAGCTTCCAACACCAAGTGGCACCCCGTTCGGTTCACTAAAAATTTCCCCGAAGCATATCGACTTTAGAGTCCTCAAAAGCGTGAAAAATCCTTCCATTGGATTAAAAAGGCTCAAAATATTTAGAATATATCATCGGGTTTATTGAGAATGGATATTGGTTGCCCGGGATAGGCCTCATTCTCATACCGGTACTCGTGGCCCTGGGGTGACCTCCTCGGAACTCTTCAACACATCACCTTTCGTGTCCTCATTAGCTCTAAAACCTCTACCATTAGTTCAAGAATGTCCGAAACATCCAAAATTGACTATTGGATTACCGATAGGCACTTAGCCGCTTCGAAGGGCTCCTTCTCGATGTGCTCCTAATGGCCCCGTAACTTATTCGCTAAAATCACACTCATAAGTCCTTTAATGGCCTGTGAGCTCTCACTCAATGAGTCCGGAATGTTTGATATAGTTGAAATTGACTAATCACACTCCAAGAATGGTTGAATCTAGCTCAAGATAGAGCCAATCAAAATTTTCCCCAAGAACCTTTAAAATAGCTCCACTAATCAGGAGGAACGACGAATGAGTTAATTTAGGAAACATGAAAATTTGGGCACTTCGGCTAAAAAACCCGCCAAAATATTAACCATTATTTTTTAATTCTAAGGGTAGGGCTAGGCACATTCCCCCAAGCCACTGCCTTCTAACCGCAATTGTCGTTGTAAACCGTGCATAAACCACACAATAAAGAATTGAACCGGAGTTAAAAGCGCGACATGTTTAATGAAACCGCTGAAGTTTAATTGCACATGTGATATAAAAAAATGTCACATTAAATATCAAAGTTTCTATTTATACACAGCAGATAGCTCCTTGAACACGGTGTTGGCCATATAGAGGGGGGCCGGCCCTCCGACCCCTAAATATGATTGCACCAAACTTTATAATGAAATCTCCCCAATTAAGGATAGTTAAGAAACAATGTGGCTGAGATAGTAGAGCTCTCGGGTAGGTCCCGGATCGATCCCGAGTCCCAAACCAAATTTTATTCAAATTTCTCTGGGCCACGGAAGCCTGGCCTCACACGGGCAAATTTCCTCGATTGGCCCTCATACCAATGTACAAACCATTTAACAATGAACATCCACCACTCGCATCCTATAATTCGTTCGAGAGGAATATTCTAGGGAATATTCCAAGAGTATTCCCCGGAATATGAATATTCAAATGCCCAAGCTCAAACTCGGCCAAAGGTCAAAAATTGTAGTTTACTGACTTTTCAAATCATGATAACTTCTTTCATACAAGGCTCGTTTTTCGAACCGTCATGAAAACGAATCATAAAGATAAGATCTATCCATTCGCTAGGTTTGAAACACTTTAGAACACTTTGAAATTTGAGCTATCACTTCCAGTCCTTGATCCAAATATGATCAAAGAAGAATATCCCGCAATCATTGTGGAAAAATTGGCCATATCAAAAAATATCAAGATATTAGAAGTAGAACAAAATGAGAAAAAGGTAACCAAAAACAAAAACAATGAAGAAAATATTGTTTTACATCAAATGGTGAGGTATTAATTATTGTTTCTGCAGAAGATGAATGTCTTTATACTTCTTGTCATGATAGTGATTGGATTTAGATTTTCTGAACCTTCCTACCATGTTACCTCAAGTAGAGAAAGTTTTATTTTTTATAATGAGGGAAATATGGGAAAGGTCTACTGGCTAATAAAATTATTTGTAATATCAAGGTAGGGATGTACTAATAAAGAAAGAAGATGGTCAGAAATTATTTCTTAAAAATGCTTAGGTATGTATGTGTAATATTCCCAAATGGGGAAGCAACAATATATGAACACAATAGTGGAAATAACAACGAATTAATCAACACACCATGATATGAGACAAATTTAAAACCATCTTATTAAACATATCAACAAATAATAGGCACAAGATCTTGAGGATCTAATCACTTAAGCAATAGAAAATAGACCTCCTCTGCTAAATATGTCAATAAATGTAAAAACACCGGCCAGTATACAAGTGCTATGAGCCATGATATCACAAGCTTTAGGGCATAAATCAACAGATAAAGATAAATCAATGTAGATATGTTATTATATAAAATTTCAAGTAATGCTAGGAGTGAAGATCTAGCCTCTTAAACACCTTTCCAAGAGAACCCGTGAAGGATTAAAAATACACAAAGTATGAATGGTGGATCTAAAGTTCTAGGGATGAAGATCTACCAACCCAAAGCACATATAAGGGAGGTGGTTGAATTTGATGCAGATCTCGAAAGAACTCAAAAATACTCTCTCAATGAAGAGATGATCCTTCAACGTAAAGAAAACAACCGCCGTTGTCGGAAACTACTACTTCGAGGCAAAGAACCATGTGCGGAATGATGTTAGTGTGCTCCAAATGATCCAAGATTTTAACCATGGATTATACTTAAAAAACCCAACAACCCATACAAGTTGAAGCTAGCCATATTTTAAATTTGGATGTTCTACCATTTTTGGGTTGCTCACCGCAATGTACTCCTCACTAAAATAACACAATTCCCAACCGAAACTCGCGCTCGTACATGATGGGGAGAAGCTGGTTTGATGCAAAAGATCCGAAATATGCCCAAAGAACCCTCCCCGTTGATCTCCCAAGAGAAGGAATCCTTCCGACATGGAAAACTAGCTCAGAAAGTGGGTTTCAACCCTCCACCGCAACACCCCCGAAGTAACACAACACAAATCTAAACAAAAAATTGCATTGTAGTCAAGACCGAAGCTTGGACAAAATGTGGAAATGATAGTACAATACTCCTCCAAGAGCTCCTTAATGGAAGAGGTGGGATTCCCTGACGGAACACCCTATACAACAACACAACAATCTCAACTAAACCACTAAAGAATGCAAATAGTCATACCAAAAAATTATAATCCATAACATGTTCCTATGGCTACCATCCTCTTCATTATAAACAATGTGAGCCTTCTCACCCGGGTCCCACTCATTAGGGTTTCCACCATCATGCAATCGATCTCCCCTCCAAAATCGTGCTATTGACTTGGTCAAACTTGACCTTGTGCACATGCATTAGCCCCTATTCACACACATGAGGGTGCTTTTATCCAGCCTATGAATATGCTCCTTTTAAATTTAAGAGGGATTTTATTCACAAAAGAGGTTATATCTCCTACCCATTTATTCATCTAACCAAATGATAAGAGAAAAATTAATATTCCAATTAGTCAGACAAGCACTTAGGAATATTACAATGTACCATATCTTGGAATGAATTACTAACCGGGAAGTTAAATTACAATAAGCAATTTTATGGTGTTTGGAAAAGGAGGTTGGAAAATTGTAAAAGGCTCACTAGTTGTTGCAAAGGTGCACACAATTACAATTTTCAATAGCACATTAAAGTAAAAAATACAAAATTTAGTATTGATATTGTTAAGGAGTTTACAACATATTTATGACACAAAAGGCTTGGGCACATATCAAAATAAGGCTAAAAATTACGAGAAATTTTTTTGCCTATTATAAAGGCGCAAAATTTAAAAAAATTTTAACACCGTGTTATGGGTAAACAAAAGAGGGTAATTTATGAGAGATGGTCATAAAAAAGAGATACACAACATATATCTAGTACATTCTGATGTTTTTGGTCCAATAAATATAAAATATTTGAGAGGTGTTTCTTATTTTGTTACTTTTATTGAAGATCTTTTAATGTGCTGTGGACTTTCCTATTAAAAAGCAAGGATCGTTCTTAGAAATTTTTTAGAAATCGTATATGGATGTTGAAAGAGAAACTATAAATTATTGATATGTATTAGAATAGATAATGGTGGGGAATATTTCTCTAATGCATTCAAAGAATATCGTAGAAGACACTAAGATAAAGCATGTAAAACAATTCCTCACACCCTACAACAAAATAGAACAACCGAGAGAATTAACTGTAAAATAACAAGAAGGTGAGAAGTATGCTTTCAAATTTTATTTTCTTTAAATAATTTTGGGCAAAGGTTGTATGCAAACAACTTGCTACATTCTCCCAAAACTTCATTAGATTGTGGCATCCCTGAAAGGTATGGACGGTGTAAACATTTATGTTATTCTCATTTGAAAATATTTGTATGTTTTAACATGGATAAGGATTCCGTAGAGGTTTTTTTTGCAAGTGCATTAGGAATATGGTTAAGGTAAGTCGAGAAAACCCCAAAAATGGGTATGAGTAAGATGTGAGAAAAACCAAAAATGGTAATGATGGTGATGCAATGTTAAAAAATACAAATATAGGTATGGTGCTATGTGATTTAATGATGATAATAACAATGCATGAAAGAAATCCTTGTAAACCAACGGTTATAGTGGCTTGTTACCAATGCATTCCAATGTGGTTGTTTCTTTATATGACATCAACATTTTGATAATGTTTGTAAATACTAGACTGACCACAAATAGTGTATTTTCTTAATTAGGAGGTGCTTTAATTCATAGTGGATCATGTATTATAGAGAATAAAATACTCAAAATCGAATTTATTGAGATTAAGACAAATAATCCTTAAGAAAAAGTGTTAAAATATATAATTTATACTTGTCCTAAGTGTGATCATTAATTTAAGAAAAAAATGAGATCCTATTATTTAAAAGTTGGTTATATTTAGTGACAATAATCTGTGTTATTTTGTTTAAAAGGCGGAAAACCAGGTGCCGCAGGCTGTTACAATACTACTCTGTCTGAAATTGATTTTCATTTTACACAGAGTGGGATTTCGTTCCTTGTTACAGAGAATGGTAGCGCCATGGATAGAGCGCCTCATGAAGGCTAGTTCCGCTACTGGAGATGCGTTGAGGTTGCAGAAAGATGCCTAAATATCCGCTGGAGCATGAGTTAGGGAGGCATCTTGTGTTTCCTCCATGAGAGCTTGCGGTGTTTTATTAATGCGACTTTGATTGCCATTAGAAGATCCATTGAACCCACTGGTTGTTCTTGCAGGACCCAAGTAAAGAAAATCCAAGGCATTTTTACTGCACCCTTTGATACAATCATCATTGCCCGCCTAGAACTTGCACGGAAAATGAGACAGCAATAAGCACAGACAGAAGGCAGGGGCTTTGATGGAAGATCGATCTAAGGGGGAAATCATAGATGAGTCCAGAATCATTAGAAGTTGACTGCTCGAAATGGAACGATCCCGAAGAGCTGGATTTTGAATAGAAATTTGAAATACAGGAAAGCCCGGAGGTAATGAGGTCGGTCTTCAGGAGATTAAGGTATGTTGCAGATTGATTCAACAGAGTTGACTAACAGGGATCTCCGACTGCGGAGAGATTCAATATTGGCTTCCAAATCTGCCAGAGAGTTTAGTTTCCTTAGAATATGGTAGAAGGAAATTTTAAGGAACTTGGGCAGTAGAAGCCTGATTTTCTTGAATATGGAGGCTAAATGAACCTGAGAAGGATTCTTTTGGGATTTCAAAGCTTGGATGATAAGCCTGGAGTATCCAATGACCAATATGGATAGGAAGTTCCTCTTGATCGCCAGATTTAGTCCCTGCCACAGAGCCAGAGCCTCCGCTCTGTTGTTTGATTCTATGCCCAGACCCCATTGAAACCGCAACTCTGTTGAACCGCCAGGGCTCAGAAAAAACCCCACCACCACCCGATACTCCAGGGTTACCTTTAGAGGCCCCGTCAAAGAAAAGACAGTGATCATCCAAAGCAGATCTCCACTTAATAAACTCTTGTTCTTCCAGACGAATTTTCCAATTAGCAGGGGCTATTGCAGGAGGAATGGGGTTGTCCTTATAGTTTGGAACAAGCTCTTTAAGCCAGTGCTCCTCCTCACTGTCCAGTATCATTTCATTTCTTATGGCAGGATTTACTTCCAAAGACTAGCCCAAAAGAGCTTTGATTTTAGTGATAACTTTGGCAGGAGTACAACGTTCTTCCCTGAAAAGTCGATTGTTCCTCTCCAACCACAGTTTCCAGCATGTGAATTTGGGGATCCACATCCAGCCAGTCTTGAGAAGGCTTTTTTTGGTGAGGCAGAACGGAGATAATTTGGCCCAGTTTTGAAGCAGATTTGGTATATTTCCGGGGAGATCTACTTTGTCAGATCCTAACATTAGGGCACCCCTCCAAACATCTTGAGCAAAGGGGCACATTAACAACAGATGATTAGTTGTTTCTTCATCCGACACACAAAGAGGGCACCTGGAGGGCCCTTCCATTCCACGTCTTCTCAGATTATCTCTGGTGAGGATACTTTTATGCGCTAACATCCAACAGAAGAAGTCAAATTTGGGAAGCGAAGGGAAGGCCCAAATAAATTTCCATTGAGTTGGATCCGGAGGGACATTTGGGACAGCCATCATACGTTTGTAACCTTCTGATGCTGAGTATGATCCTGAGAGGGATCCCCACCCTCGTTTGTCCTTAGCTGTTGCCTTTGAAGGAGATTTTTCTTTAAGCTTATCCAACAGTAACGAAGCTTCTCCCTGCAGCCATTGAGGAACCTCCCCCAGATTCCAACTGTCCCAAAGTCTACCAGCATCATCCGTCCAATTTGAAATGTCCCACAGGGTTTTCAAATTGCAGGTCTAAAGCCAAACTTTAATATTTGCAAGACCTTCCACTTGGTTCAAAGGCTGATCACCTAGAATCGAATCATCCCAAATTCTGATTTTTTTCCCATTACTTGGGATCCAGAAAATTTTGTGGCTAAAGTGCTCCATTGCTAATAGACAGAGTTTGAAAACCGGAGATCCTTTGGGGGATCTTGGAGGCTGATCCAAGCACCTCAAACGCTGCCCATGGAAATATTTCTTCCACAAGACTCTCTTACTCCAACTAGATTTCCCAGAGACAATGTTCCACGGGATCTTGGATCCCAGAGCAAGGTTTTGGGCAGCCAAATCTCGCATTTGAAGACCTCCTTCCAAGAGTGGCCTCTTAAGAGTTTCCCAGTTTACTAAATGAAGTATTCTTTCATTATTCCCCCCCCCTTCCCACATAAATCTTCTCAGCAGACTATCCATTTTACTGATAAAGGTTTTGGGGGCAAGAACAATGGAGTGCTGATATAATGGCAGACTTATGAGAACAGATTTCATAAGGATTACCTTCCCAGCGTTATTCAACCAAGAGGCTCCCTATGCTTGAATTCTGAGCTTTAGCTTGTCTAGCAGGGGCATCCAGTGGGCTACTTTAGGTGTGGATTTTAAGATTGGGATCCCAAGATATTTAAATGACTCTCAGATCCGAATTCCTTCCATTTCTAAGAGCCTTGCTATGTCTGTCAATTCCTTGATCGAGCAATTCCATCCGTAGATTGTGCTTTTTAGATAGTTAATCTTGCTGCCCGAGACCTCACTATAAATGTCCATCTCCTTCTTGAAGGATCTTGCAGAATTTATGCTTGCTCCTCCAAGCACTAATGTATCATTAGCTACTAAAATCGGAAGCTCCTTTCTCTTTCGGGATCAAGGCAAGGAAGGCCGAGTTGATGCTGCCTCCAATCTTGGCGCATGACTGAGATTTCTTGACCATTCTCAGTAGCTATTTTTTGATTGTTGACCAGCAAGTCAGAAAAAACCTAGCTGTGAACCCATCAGGGCTAGGAGCTTTATCCAGCTCCATGCAATCCAAAGCCTTCTTGAGCTCATCCATACTGATCGGAGCAGTCAGCATAAAATTATCAGAATCTTGAACACACTGAGGAATTAGTTCAAACGGATAGGCATGAGGATCGATAGGAGGGTCTTCAGGCGCCGAATAAAGGTCTTTGAAGAAAGAGTAGGCTGCTCTCTTTATGCCTTCAAAGTCTTTAACCACAGCGTTTTGAAAATGAATTTCCGAAACTGTTTTGAAGTGCTCGCGAGCTTCGGCTTGCTTATGGAAGAAGCTGGTATTTTTATCGCCGGCATGTAACTAAAGATTTCTGGACTTCTGTCTCTAGAACTCTTCTTCTTCCCTACTAGCTCTATGGAAATATTTGTGCAGTTCAACTTCTTTTTGAAGGAGACTTTGAGATACCGCAGAATTCTCCATTGCTAATTGTTGGACAACAAGGCTGTCAAGGGACTCTTTTCTTTTGGCAGTGGGTTTTTTCAATGTTTTAGCCCACTCCTTGAGCCCTCTTTTAAGACCCCTCAATTTTTCTTCCCACACATAGAATGGGGATCCTTGGACATGCCGATTCCAGGCCTCTGAGACCACCTCTTGGAAACCATCTTGTTGAATCCACAGAGGACTGAAGCTAAAGGGAATGTGGCCAAGGTTTCCATCCAGGGAGAGCTCAAGGATAATGGGCTTATGATCAGAAGTGTAGTTTAGAAGGATTTTAGAGGTGGCCATTAGACCGCATGACAAGAAAGAGGTTTGGATGAGGAATCTGTCCAAACGAGGAGCTATATGGCTGGGACCTAATATTTTGTTGGACCAAGTGTATTTCCCAGATGAGGGCTTGATATCCTCCAGATCCCAGCCCAGCATAATGTCTTCAACCCATTCTCTAGCTGGGTCCCTAACTGGGGAGCCACCCTTTTTCTCTTCTATAGCTAGAGTAACATTCAGATCACCTGCAATAATGATATTTTCTGGATTGTGCAATAAAAGATAGGACTGGAGCGAGTCCCAAAAATTTTTTTTCTCAACTGGTAAGACCGGAGCATAAATATTGAACATACTTACTTGTTGACCAGAATCTTTGTGGAGGAGCTGAGTGAAAAGCCAGTGGGGGCAACTTTCTTCATGAATCAGATCATATATGGAGTTGTCCCAGAAGGAGGCAATCCCTCCAGAGGCGCCTCTAACACTGACATCTCGTCCATGACCTTTATGCAAGAAAGCTTTGCTAGCTTGGAGGAGAAGAAGATCCTCCAGCTTTGTCTCCTGGATGAGAAGGATTTCAGGTGAATACATCCTCACAATGTCTTTCAGGGCTTCTTCTTTCAGCCTGCTGCCTAACCCTCTGTAGTTCCAGGAGACGTATTTCATTGTTTACTGGCTTGGGAGGTTGTGGCTCCTTTTGGAGCCCTGCTATGCTTGCGCCCGAATCTGGTGTTCATCATTACTTTGAGAGTTTTCTGGGATCCTTGGAGTACATCCAGATAAGTTTTTTCCTCTCTCTGTTTCTTCGTGGATTTTCGAACCCTGGTCGACTTGATAGGAGTGACTTGCGAACTGTCTGATTCAGAGTCTCTCTCTTCTGTTTCTCCCCCAGAATCGGAGGCAAGACAATGTGCTTCTCGTTTCCTTCATTTCCCCTTGATCACTCTATTTGAAGAGCAGGTTATTTGCAAACCAGAGTTTCTTTCACTTTCTTGACAAATCTTAATTCTTCTTGGATCT